>JAHHFK020000782.1:600000-909031 GCA_024533555.2 Aedes koreicus | reverse complement strand
CGCGTCCGCCCACGGAAAGTTGCTGAAAAGAAGCCCGAGACCAGCATGCCCATTTCAAAAAAAGGTGGGAAAAAGGAAAATCCAATTCCTCCTGGTTTTCGTAGTACTAACTACACCCAGGACTTTCCATCTCTTCCGGGGACATCCTTCTCATTTGATAACATTGTCGAAGGTATCTTCAAGTACCTCGAAATTTCTGACCCTCTCAAAAGCATTGTTTTGGCAATGCTTCCAACAGTGAAGACTTTTTTGAAGCAATTGACAATTAAGTGGCCCCTCCTTGCAGCTATCATCTCCTTCGATGGATAATTTTCCAAATGAGGTCGGGGATTTGATCACTGTTCTACAGTGGAATTGTCGAAGTTTGATTCCTAAATTGGAATCATTCAAATTTTTAACTCACAATACCGGTTGTGATGCTTTCGCTCTTTGTGAAACATGGCTCTCTTCCGAAATCGATCTTCCGTTTCATGATTTCAATATTATTCGTCTTGATCGTGAGGATTCACGTGGAGGAGGAGTACTTCTGGGGATCAAAAAGTGCTACTCCTTCTATAGAGTGAATTTTCCTCCTATTCCAGGTATTGAAGTTGTCGCATGTCAGGCTGTTATTAAAAATAAAAGCCTTTGCATTGCTTCCGTTTATATTCCTCCTAGAGCCTCAATAAACCGAAAACAACTTTCAGATATTTGTTCGGTTCTTCCTGCTCCGCGGTTGATCATGGGAGATTTTAACTCTCACGGTACAGGCTGGGGAGAACTGTACGACGACAACCGGTCTTCCTTGTTATATGACCTCTGTGACAACTTCAATATGACAGTTCTTAACAATGGAGAAGTAACACGTTTGGCTGGTCCATCCTCAGTTGGCAGTAGATTAGACCTCACGCTTTGTTCGAATTCATTATCGTTGGATTGCACATGGAATGTGATTCAAGATCCCCACGGTAGTGATCACTTGCCCATACAAATTTCGATTGCCACCGGGTTCAATCCGTCGGAATCCATCAACGTCGCGTATGATCTAACCCGTTACATCGATTGGACAAAGTTCAGGACAGCAGTAGATGAAGCCGTAACGACGGTAGAAGAGCTTCCACCGCTGGAGGAATATAACTTCCTCTCCAACCTGATCTTAGACAGCGCGCTTCAAGCTCAAACTCGACCAGTTCCAGGAACGTCATTTCGCAGGAAACCTCCTTCTCCATGGTGGGATCAGCAATGCACCGAGGTTTACCGTAAAAAGTCCGACGCGTTTAAAGTTTTCCGTAGACGTGGAACACCTGAGCACTTCGAAGTATACACGGCTCTCGAACGCGAACTTAAGAGCCTCATCAAGGCCAAGAAACGCGGATACTGGCGAAGATTCGTGGACGGGCTATCGCGCGAGACGTCGATGAGTACTCTTTGGAACACGGCGCGAAGATTGCGTAACCGAACTACGAACAACGAGAGCGAGGAGTACTCGGACCAATGGATCCTCAAGTTCGCGCGAAAAGTTTGTCCAGATTCTGTGCCGGCACGGATCATTCCTCGCGAAACCGAGAATTCGATAGATGAGAACAGCCAACCTTTCTCAATGGTAGAACTCTCTCTCGCGCTCCTTTCGTGTGGCAATACGGCTCCAGGAGCTGATAGAATCAAGTTCAACTTGCTTAAGAACCTTCCAGACGTCGCGAAGAGGCGCATGTTGAACTTGTTTAATCAGTTTTTGGAGCTCAACATTGTACCGGATGATTGGAGGCGGGTGAGAGTTATCGCCATTCAAAAACCTGGCAAACCCGCGTCCGACCACAACTCCTATCGACCCATCGCGATGTTATCCTGCATTCGAAAGTTGTTGGAGAAAATGATCCTCTTCCGTCTGGACAAATGGGTTGAGACGAACAACCTGCTTTCAGATACTCAATATGGTTTCCGTAGGGGTAAGGGAACGAACGACTGTCTCGCGTTACTTTCCACAGATATTCAGCTAGCTTTTGCTAAAAAAGAGCAAATGGCTTCTGTATTCTTGGACATAAAGGGGGCTTTTGATTCAGTATCTGTTGAAGTTCTTTCAGATAAACTCCACGCTTGTGGCTTTTCTCCATTAATGAATAACTTTTTGTACAATTTGCTGTCAGAGAAACATATGAGCTTTTCTCATGGAACCTCTACAGCTTCTCGATTTAGCTACATGGGTCTCCCCCAGGGATCATGTTTAAGCCCCCTTTTGTATAATTTTTATGTCAAAGACATTGACGGTTGTCTAAGTGACAACTGTACGTTGAGACAACTTGCAGATGACGGCGTAGTGTCGGTCACTGGACCCAATGGGGTCGATCTGCAAGGACCCTTACAGGATACCTTAGACAATTTGTCTACTTGGGCTCTAGAGCTAGGTATCGAATTCTCTACGGAGAAAACTGAGTTGGTAGTTTTTTCAAGGAAGCATAACCCAGCACAACCGAAGCTTCAAATTTGGGGTACACCGATAACTCATTCCATGTCCTTTAAATATCTTGGGGTCTGGTTCGATTCTAAGTGCACCTGGAGATCCCACATTGAGTATCTGAAGCGAAAATGCCAGCAAAGGATCAACTTTTTCTGCACACAATAACTGGAAACCTGGTGGGGAGCAGATCCGCAAGATCTTCTAACGTTGTACCGGACAACGATTTTGTCGGTTATGGAATACGGTAGTTTTTGTTTTCAGTCGGCGGCTCGGTCGCATATCATTAAACTGGAACGTATTCAGTATCGGTGTCTTCGTATCGCGTTAGGTTGTATGCACTCGACTCATACGATGAGTCTGGAAGTGCTGGCTGGCATGTTGCCACTCTCGGATCGATTTTCAGAATTGTCTCTCCGGCTCCTCACCAGGTGTGAAGTTATGAACCCCCAGGTAATCGAAAACTTTGAGAAGCTTCTCGAGTTGAATCCTCAAACTCGCTTCATGACATTGTACCATTGGTACATAACACAGGATGTCAGCCCTTCGCCAAATATTCCCAATCGTGTTTGCTTCTCCGACTTCGGCAGTTCGGTTCATTTTGATTTATCCATGAAGCAAGAGCTTCGTGGAATTCCAGAGCATCATCGTCCTATGATTGCTCCTGTGATATTTTCTGCAAAGTTTGGCCAAGTTAATTCCACTAAATCGTTCTTCACTGACGGATCATTGATAGAGGAGTCTGCAGGCTTTGGTATATACAATGAAATTTATAGCGCCAATCGTAAACTTCAAGCTCCTTGTTCCGTATATGTCGCCGAATTAGCGGCAATACACTTTACGCTAGAAATCGTTGCCTCACTAACACCGGATCAGTACTTCATTTTCACGGATAGTCTCAGTTCTATAGAGGCTATTCGCTCTTTGAGGCCGGTAAAGCACTCCTCGTATTTTCTCATGAAAATACAGGAGCTTCTAAGTGCTTTATCTTCGCGTTATTTTATCATCACCTTTGTATGGGTCCCTTCTCATTGTTCAATTCTGGGCAATGAGAAAGCGGACTCGCTTGCAAAGGTGGGCGCTATAGAAGGCGATATTTATGATCGACAAATCGCCTTCAATGAATTTTTTACTATTTTTCGTCAACAGTCACTCGTCAGCTGGCAGTATAAATGGAGTAAAGGAGATTTGGGGCGATGGCAACATTCTATCATCCCTAAGGTGTCGAAGAAATCTTGGTTTAGGGGGATGGATGTGGGACGAGACTTCATTCGTGTCATGTCTCGCCTCATGTCCAATCATTATTCTTTGAACGCTCATTTATACCGGGTTGGGATGAGCGACAGCAATCTCTGTGAGTGTGGACAAGGCTATCAGGACGCAGATCACGTTATTTGGTCTTGTGTTGAGCATCGTGGAGTCAGATCGGAGCTTAATGATTCCCTTCGGGCTCGAGGTAGACAACCCAATGTGCCAATTCGAGATATTTTGGCTTTGCGTGATTTGGAGTATATGCAATTAATTTATGTGTTTTTGACTAACATTAGCATTAGATTGTAGTTAGTTTAACCTGTATGTTTACTTTAAGTTTTTTTTTCTTTTTTTTTATCTGTGTTTGTGTGTTTTTTTTTCTTTTTCAAAAAAATGTTCAAGTTAAAAGAAATCCATACATTGTATAGTTTTAAGTTTTTTGACAATTTAGAATTTAAAATTAATGTGTTATGTATACCATACTTTAAATTCCCACCCATCTTCCCATCCGTAATTTGTTATTCCTATTAACCTCGAGACGGCCGCGAGTAATCGGTTCTATCCCCCTAACTTTAGTTATAAGATAAATAATGTAAAAAAATATGAAAACTTGGCTCTGTAAAGTTGATTCGATTGAGCCTGTACAAATAAATGATTAATAAAAAAAAAAGCAATAGATTTCTTAGTCAATTATTTTTAAAAGCAGGACTGTTCTTGGCATCACATTTCTGCTAGAAAAGGTAATAAAAATATCATCCTAAAGTAAAACAATTAACTATACATCTTTCGCATAATTCAAATCCGCTCTTAAACAAAATAGCATGTGTATTGCAGTAATGAAGCCCTTAAAAAATAAGTACAAAGGCTCAAAGGCAGTAGGATTGTAGGACAGTAGGATGCTTCAAATTGGATAGGCTTTTAATTTCATGGTGAATATTGGCAC
Organism: Aedes koreicus; assembly: GCA_024533555.2. Taxonomy (NCBI): domain Eukaryota; kingdom Metazoa; phylum Arthropoda; class Insecta; order Diptera; family Culicidae; genus Aedes; species Aedes koreicus. The sequence goes on along the minus strand of JAHHFK020000782.1, from coordinate 904,406 downwards.
GATAAGAGCCGAATATTAATGCGCCTCGGAAATTATGCGAATTTACAACAACACAAAACAAAATTAAAACAAATATATTCGATAAATCAATCATAAACTTCCTGAAAATTTAAGGAATTCAATAAGGTTATCAAAAACCATGCCAAAATTAGTCTCCGATCTACAGTTCATTTGCATTATATATAAAATTTGGTGCATTTTTTTCTCCACATTTCAATTGTTTCTTATATTGCAATATAGCGATTGGAACAAAATCATAGTCTTGCCAAAAAGCCAAGTTATCTTCGCAATGACTACTATAAAACTAATTGGTCATTTTGTTACTTCCCTCAAAGCCAATTTGCCGTTTAGTTCATTTACTGGAGGCAAAATAGGTTTAGAATGCTTTTTTAAGTGTTCCTACTAAGATAATATGCATGAGTCCTAAAACGGCATTTCAAAACAGCATTTTACGAGTTCGTAAACTCCAAACAAAACCTTTTATAGGAGTAAAAGCACTTGTTGAACATATTTGGCACTCCCTGGGCTCTTAATTAATAACTGTGGAAAGCTTGGAATGCTTAAGAATGAAAAGCAGGAGTAAAAGGAATTTGTAAAAAAGGTTTAAGGATCGTTGTAAAAAAGCTCTGTAGGTTCTCATAAACCTGTCTAAAATATGAAACCTATTGGCACCTCTTGATGCCCTAATAAAACCAAATGAATTTCTATGGGCTTTTATAAATCTTTTATAAAACTTAATTATGCGGGCTGGTTTTGGCAATGCTGCTTTGGATATCAAATGATAAGACGTTTACAAGCTGGATTTACAATTATCACATGAATATCTTATGTGCGTTAAAATAAGCATCGATCAATGCTGGTACTGCCTGAATTTATTTCACAAACAGCCGAGCATAGACGGTGTGAAGAAAAAAATGCCAACGACAATAAGGAAATGACGATGACGGACAAGTGCCACCAGGCGCCACAACAATGTTCGAAGCCACCAAAGCAGCAAGAACATCACCAGTCCCCCTGCCCATAAGATATACGTACGTAGACACTAAGGCTAACCGTGCGCTGTTTTTTCGCCAGCCGTAGTAGGTAGCTGGTAGCAGAACGCCTTCCAAGGCGGGGCCAATAATATGGTTTATTTTGTTTTAGTTCTGCTTTTACCAAACTCTTCACCGGCCGCGCCGTAGTGGGTTGGGAGTTGGCAAATGCCGCGCAGCTGCTGACTGTCGGTCGGTAAGAAAGAGACAGTCCAGTCCGTGGCGGATTGTGGTGAAGTGAAAGAACACCCTAACGAGAGTCCGCCAGATCCACGATAGTAATTAAGAGGCGCGGACGAAAATCGATTAGCACCGGAGATTTTAATCGAGTCGTCGTTGTTGGTTGCTCTGCGATCAGGATCTTCGCTGGGATGATGTCGATGTGTGTAATTATTGGGTTGTGGCTTGTCGACTGCCAGCGAAAAAGAATGGGAACGGCCTGGGTGTAAATTGGAGCGGAAAAGATAATTGGACTATTTATGACATGATTGCAACATATCAACAAAGGGGTGGGCCTGGAACGGTTTTCAATTACAACACGGCAAAACCTTTCTAATCCGCACCCCATGGGGAATACCAGTCATCTTTGGTTGAACTATTTTAAACACCATCGTGTTGATATCACACATCGCTTCATTTAAAATAGTATCATTATCTGATTATTTACATTTTCCTTTGGTGCGGATTAAATCGCCCCCAACCAGGGACAAAGGATAGTTACAGTGACCCTGTTGGGAGGTCCCTGCTTTATGCGACCATCCATATCTAGCAGCATTCGGTATGCATCTCCTTCTGCCATGAACTCCATGAACCATTAGACACTCGGAAGCGAACGCACTATTAATCTTCCCCTGTCCCCTTATCACCCCTCGACCATCGATTTAACATCGTTCACCCTGATGCACCTGTGACTGACTTTAATACGCGCATCGAGACCCGAACCAGCATGAGTCACTCACGCCGTTTGTTGAATAGCAGCAGGACTTGTTTGAAGATCTACCGGGAAGATGACGAAGCAAGGAAACTACCGCGATCGAGCCGGGAACCTGGGACACATTAATTTATCTGGCACATTTATCTGTGTGCACGTCGTTCAATTCGTTCCTATTAAGAATCTTTTTCACTTTCTAGTGCGCACGAATCACCCATGCATATGCCCTCGGAACGGTGACTGTGCATAGGAAAGAGAAGTGACGAACCGGCTTTAAGTTTTTTTAATTTCTACTTCTGCTTCAGTTTGGGTTCGGGTATTTCGGTTATCGTGACAATTCTGACAGAGAATAAATTTGTCTTTTTAATGCTGAGAAACGGGGCGCAGGTACGCAGATGAGTGATGAAAAAGAAATGAGCCGTTGAGGGTAGTCTGTGGAAAGAAAGTAAGAACCTTCCGGCAATAATGGACATAAGGCAGTAATTTGAGATAAAGCGAAATCAAATAAAGGATCTCCGATAGAATCCTTTGCTATGTGTGTTTCTGTTTAATTTATTCGAAAGAAGAAAGTTGTAATAGAATTGCTCTGGATTTTAACTGACTGTTATTAAACTAAAGCCCACTCTCTTTTCACAAGCTGTTAGCAATGAGGAGTTGGCATTCCCACTCTCCCCCCAGAGTGTCTCAAACGAGGCCCTTGAGTGCCCTGTTGGTCCCTCCCATTGTCCAGTATAGGACTTAGTTGTTTATATTATTATGTATACATTTATATAAAGGAAAAGTACTACTTTATGCGTATCATTAATATATGTTCTTCACGGGGGAGTTAACACATTTACACTCCCGGTCCGCTTCCTGGCATCTTGTTGTGAGGTGCCTGGTGGTCGGTTACCCACCGATTACCTGTCAATCTGCCAAATTTTGGTAAACCAACTGCTTAGAATTATCTCAAATTGTAATTTTCCGCCCACTATATCACAAAATATTGCAAGTAGTTGAACGGATTGGAGATAGGGAAGGCATTGGGTATAGGACCAAGTCTCCCCCGGTTGGTGCCAGGTTGATGAACGTACGATACAATAGAATCAATATCAGTTTTTAATGCTGTGATGGGCAACCAATCGGAGGGGCGGCCGGCCCAACTTGTCTTATTTCTATTTGCAGGATGTTCACGGAAAAGAGGACGTGCCGCTGCTCATGCCTGCACACAGGCAGAAGGGGCGATCACCATTATTTACAAGTTTACGGTGATTATTGAGTTTCAGACTTGAGAGTAAAGTAGAAAACGTCTTTACGTTAACAGGTTTATTTCTAGAATAACTAAATTGTATAATTTTCATAGGTAGACTTCTCTGATCGAGATCATTCAGCGTTGCTAAGTGATATAAATAACGAACAGTGTTTTCAACCGTTATAAGACTTGTGTGTTGCTTGGGAATTCTATGTATCGGGCTTATGATTCAATTTATTAATCATGACTGATAACCAATTAATTCCTGTCATTTTGAGAATTTTAAATACATCATCCAGAATACCATCGGTTTCCTACCTGCTTAAGAAGTGCGCTCAAATTTTGTCTCTGCGTAATGATCGCATTAAAAAAATTGACTATTTTCGGATGGATGGTAACAATGAACGGAAAACGATATTTCAGCAAACAGAATTGCATTTTATTCATTAGGAAATAAGAAACTTCACAGAAATACTTCTACTTCCCGCCACGCCGTCTTGCGGCAGTTAGCCAAAACTTTGGCCGTAGGTGAAAAAGATGCTTCTAGGCATATTCTTTAGTTACTTGGTCGCCTTTTGATCAAATCAACCGTCGTTTGGCCACGAAATTATTTGAATATACTCTCCTCTTCAAATTGGCCCAGAAATTCTCAATAAAAAAACATAACACCACCTTCAAATTAAATTCAGATATAATTTCTGAAAAAAAAACAATTTGATCTAAATGTGGAAGAAGAACTTAGAACTGAATTAAATTATCGTTGTTACGAATAACTTCAATGAGCTTCGATTTTTATAGATAAAACCAATTTTTTGCCAGCATTAAGGATATGCCAGCATGTTTATGTTGTCAAATAATTAGCCTATTTTACTAACACGACCAGTAAAATTGGACCAAATGTTTTGTATGGGTAGCAGAGCAAGAGAGGGAGAGAGAGAGAACTTAAAATTTGTTTATTGTTTATTGTTTATTGTTTATTGTTTATTGTTTATTGTTTATTGTTTATTGTTTATTGTTTATTGTTTATTGTTTATTGTTTATTGTTTATTGTTTATTGTTTATTGTTTATTGTTTATTGTTTATTGTTTATTGTTTATTGTTTATTGTTTATTGTTTATTGTTTATTGTTTATTGTTTATTGTTTATTGTTTATTGTTTATTGTTTATTGTTTATTGTTTATTGTTTATTGTTTATTGTTTATTGTTTATTGTTTATTGTTTATTGTTTATTGTTTATTGTTTATTGTTTATTGTTTATTGTTTATTGTTTATTGTTTATTGTTTATTGTTTATTGTTTATTGTTTATTGTTTATTGTTTATTGTTTTATTTTCATTTTTTTTTTTTTTTTGTTATTGTTTATTGTTTATTGTTTATTGTTTATTGTTTATTGTTTATTGTTTATTGTTTATTGTTTATTGTTTATTGTTTATTGTTTATTGTTAATTGTTTATTCTTTAATTTTTGTTTATTGTTTATTGTTTATTGTTTATTGTTTATTGTTTATTGTTTATTGTTTATTGTTTATTGTTTATTGTTTATTGTTTATTGTTTATTGTTTATTGTTTATTGTTTATTGTTTATTGTTTATTGTTTATTGTTTATTGTTTATTGTTTATTGTTTATTGTTTATTGTTTATTGTTTATTGTTTATTGTTTATTGTTTATTGTTTATTGTTTATTGTTTATTGTTTATTGTTTATTGTTTATTGTTTATTGTTTATTGTTTATTGTTTATTGTTTATTGTTTATTGTTTATTGTTTATTGTTTATTGTTTATTGTTTATTGTTTATTGTTTATTGTTTATTGTTTATTGTTTATTGTTTATTGTTTATTGTTTATTGTTTATTGTTTATTGTTTATTGTTTATTGTTTATTGTTTATTGTTTATTGTTTATTGTTTATTGTTTATTGTTTATTGTTTATTGTTTATTGTTTATTGTTTATTGTTTATTGTTTATTGTTTATTGTTTATTGTTTATTGCTTATTGTTTATTGTTTATTGTTTATTGTTTATTGTTTATTGTTTATTGTTTATTGTTTATGGTTTATTGATTTTTTTAATTTATTTTGTAAGTCCATTTGTGGTTGTATAATCTACAAACTCTTAAAATCCAACTCTATTCAACTAATTTTAGGTCCTGAAAAACACTGTTTGGTATGTTGCGGCCCTAAAAAGAATCAAAAAACCACCCCAGTAAGCCTGTGATCAGCAAGTTCCAGATGTTGTCAGTCATGATAACTTGAATAGTGGTTTATAGCCTTTAACTAAAAATTAATAACTTTATGATGATCCTGAGAAAAAATTGTAATAATTGTTGTGTACTTGACCTTGTGAAAAATGAACACATGTGAATGTTAGAATGAATCTGTAATTTGACATCTTGTGTATGCATCATGTATGTTTGTTATCATTTAATGTGATAACGGGTGAACAACAAACTGTTTGAATGATAGAGGGTAGGCTTAACACAGCAACAGAAGTATGTACTTCAAGCCTCAAGCTAGCTGAATTAATATGCAATTTTTGATTCAACTTCGACATATATGTTTCATTTGGACTCAACTGACAAACGTAAACAATTACTTTTTCCGTAAATACATTCATGATACAAAGTGTACCCATGAAGTTGAAAGATTTACAATCCCACGTACAGAGTTACCAATCGCAAGTCCTTTTTCGTTGCAGTGGTCTCCGGCAATCATTCCGGTCCGTATTCCCTTGGGGGCTATTCATAAACCACGTAGACTTTTTTGGGGGGAAGGGGGGGGTTGACCAAAGTCTACGCTCCATACAAAATTTCAAAAAATTGTATGGAGTAAAGTCTACGAGGGGGGAGGGGGGTCTGAGATTTTCAAAAATAGGTCTGCGTGGTTTATAAACCGGCCCTTGTTGACTTTCCGTTGCAAGATTTTTTTTACGGTTTGGCTCGCAAGGCCTGGCACCAACCCCCTACTTTCCAGAGGACCACCTTCCTGGAAGCTACGGGTTATGCATTGCCATTTCATCTTTATACAGCGCTTAATACCTAGGTTAAGCACCAGGATTCGTGGGTACAGTACCCATTTAAGCTACCAAATTCTATCAAATAACGACTGTTCCAGAAAGTATAAGCACACCTTATTTTAACGGTCACTTTGAATATAATGAAATATTTCAACATGTTTTGGCTGCGTCCAAAATAGCATCAAAAAAGTGCTCAGTTTTGTGTTACCTATCAAAATGCGCGGTCTTACTCCGGAACAACGAAAAAGTATCGTGCACAAATGAATGACCACTCTCCTTAATTCCAGAGGTATAATCGTCGGAGCGGTACGAGCATTCGAAAATATAGAGAACAGTCGTTTGAAGATGCGTGCCAATGAAAAAAGATCAGAGATGCTTGCAAGCGAAAACGCTTCCTTTGTCAAAAAACTAGGGACCTCGTCGAGTAAAAACATACCGAATGAAAGACTCAAAAACATACCGAAGGCAGAAAAAACCCAAAAGGAACCCAAAACAGGCCGCGTCCGTGAAACCACGGGCCCGCAAACTCTACGATTCGTTATTGTGTAGAAATTCTGGGTGTATAATAATGGACGATGAATCGTATGTGAAACTAGATTACAAAACGCTTCCCGGACCACAATTCTATACTGTAAGCGAAGAAAAAGACAACCCCGGAACGGAAAAGCAATTTTTACCGAAAAATTCGGTAAGAAGGTAATGGTTTGGCAGGCAATATGCGAGTGTGGTAAAACATCAAGTCCGTACATCACAACGGAGACGATGAACATTCAGAAATACGTTAAGGAATGTCTTCAGAACCGATTATTGCCGATGATCAGGCAGCACGAAGGCCAAGTAGTGTTTTGGCCTGATTTGGCGTCATGTCATTACGCATAGGACACTTAAAAGGGTGTCCACGATGAAATTGCCACACTATGGAATTGCTCTAACTTTTTAACCGTTGGGTAGAATTTAATGAAAATTTGGGTGGATTTAGTTCATAGTGCATTATTTACATCCTGCAAGTTTTGCAAGTTTCCTCTGATCAAAACTCGCGGAAATGGAGTCGAAAGAACAGCTCGTGCGTGATAAAATCTTGCGCATTCATCACGAGAACAAGGATCTCTCGCATCGTTCCATCGCTAAAACGTTGGGAATCGCGAATTCCACGGTGTCGCGAGTGATTAAGCGGTTCGAGGAACGGTTGACCACCGATCGGAAGCCCAGAAGTGAAGGAAAAAGTATTCCGTACAACACCAAAAATCACAACCGCGTAGTTGGGGCCTTCAACCGAAATCCGAACGCCTCCGTTCGGGATGTGGCTAAGAAGCTGCACCTAAGCCGAAGTTTTGTCCAGAAGGCCAAAACTAAGGCTGGGCTTCGAACGTTCAAGGTACAAAAGGCCCCTAATCGCGACGAGAAGCAGAACAAGTCCGCCAAAACCCGTGCCAGGAAGTTGTACCTCAACATGCTGACGAAAGTTGAATGCTGCATCATGGACGACGAAACATATGTGAAGGCCGACTTCAAACAGATCCCCGGCAACCTGTTTTTCACGGCCAAGGATAAGTTCAGCGTTCCGGAGCATGTCCGCACTCAGAAGATGTCCAAATTTGCGAAGAAATTCCTGGTTTGGCAAGCCATCTGCACGTGCGGGAAGCGGAGTGCATCTTTCGTGACCCAGGACACAATGAACGGACAGGTGTACATAAAAGAGTGCCTCCAGAAGCGGCTGCACGTCCCAACAATCTTCTGGCCGGATTTGGCCTCATGCCACTACTCCAAGGACTTGCTGAAGTGGTATGCGGACAATAAGGTCAATTTCGTGCCGAAAATGTTCAACCCTCCCAACACTCCGGAGCTCCGCCCCAACGAGAAGTACTGGGCGATTATGAAGCAGCACCTTCTTAAACGACCTAAGGTAGTGAAGACAGTCGAGGAACTGAAGAAAGTATGGGTTTACATGCAAAAAACGGTTGATTCACAGGTTGTGCAGAATCTTATGGCCAGGGTTAAGGCCAAGGTGCGGGCATTTGCGTATGGACTGTAAATAAAATACGAGTAAAATGGTAAAATGAAGTTTAATAGTTATTTCTCAATCCCTGAAAATTTGATGGCAACCGGATGAAAACTCGAATTTTGCGAATCAATTTTGTGTGTGGCAATTTCATCGTGGACACCCTTTAGAATGGTACAAAAGTCAAAATGTATGTTTCGTGCCGAAAGACATCAATCCGCCGAACTGCCCGGAGGCACGGCCAATCGAGACTTTTTGGGCTTTAACCAAAGCAAAGCTTCGAAAATTCGAAAAGTGGTCAAAATGGTGGGAAGTACCACTGTGCAGAAGCTAATGGGTCATGTTTGAGGAACAGTTAGGAGTCTTGGCTATGATTAAATATTTTGATTAAACGAGAGTAAAATATCATATAAAACAAAAATACAAATACGATTTGCCAAATAAAATTATTAAAACAAAAAAAAACATGACTTTTTTGTTATTTTGAAAGTGTGCTTATACTTTCTGGAACAGTCTATAGGAGGACTCTTTTTCTTCGAAATGATTATGGTGGACTAATTGCTGACGTTTTTCAAATAGGCTCCAATGAAAAATCTTCATCGAATTTACCACTCTCGACTCAAGTGGCAGACAATCTCGGATGTTCTGTTTTAGATTATGTGCAATGGTAGTTTAGGTTTGATAACAAAAATTTCACTTAAGCAAGAACTCTTATATTGTTAAATTCAATTGATCGTCCTTAAAAGGAGGGTGGTCATGGTACGCGTTTGAGATAAATTTCTATTTTCAGTTTTCTTGGGCAGCAGGGCACCATCATGTGCTATTTTTACACCGGAAAGTTGTGAAGTCAACTCGACGTCCCTGAGAATTGCTTACGGTAAGATACGTGGGGTTTTTTTTTTTTCAGTATCCTAGTTGTCACAATCGGTGTTCCTTATCCTTGAGAATTTCAGTGGCTCGAACTCACACGTCGTAGCTAACTTTCCGGGATAGACGGTGAATGCGAACAACGAGAAACTGCAATGATTCTCCGGTCTTGCGTAGTCTCCCATACCACAACTGGGTGGGTCGTGGTGGTGAGGGCGGGCAAAACTTCGTCCAAACCACCAGCTATTTTGGCTCTGGAAGCATTTCGGCTTTTTTCGCTCGCTATTTACTAGCGTTGAGTAGCATGGTATTGAAAGAAAAAATAGTTTGCTCATATGTAGCAAAATTTATTGAAGGGGTCGGGACTCAGTTGAAAAATCAGACACCAGCCGCAAATCAAAATTATTTCGCACCTGATAAAACAACTACAAACATGGAATGTAAAATAATGAAATTGAGAGGAGAAGACCATTTGCTACTCGTTTTTGAGGGTCCTGGAAGGGAAACCCAAGTTTTCAACCTCTGCATTTTAAGAAGGTAATTTTTAAGTACAAAAATGAACTACCTATACTAATACCACGCAATTCAAATTTTAATGCAAACATTTTGTCGGTTTTTCCTATTGAAAGACGTATAAATAAACTCATTTTATTCAATCAAACGAGAGTAATTATCATTCAAAAATCTTTAACTGAAGCGTAACACTCTCAATTGTCAGAATTTTAAAATGACTGGCGGTATAGAAAAATGAAACGTTGAGTTGGGACAAATGAATCCTAAAACAGAAAAAGCTTTATTTATTATGGTGGCGATATGCTCGTTAAACCTCTATGTCAATCAAACACCTAAATCGCGAAAGCACTGAAATCGTTCCAGGGGGGTCGCATCTATCGAATCTACAGAAGGTGATTGATTTGTTGCAAACCCCAGCTGAAGTAAATTACCTTGCCTTTATTGATGTTTATGCACATACCACATAATCTTGTTGCACCATTGCACAGTGGTCCAGAATGCGAATTTAGCTGGAAGGATTCGTTTCAGCCTAAGTTTGAAGTTTTGGTGCAAAATTATCTTCAACAAATTGTTTCTAATAATAAGGCCCTTCTTTTGGTGTTAATGACAACTAGGGCGGTCATTGTTTTCAGAGAAATCGAAAATCTAACTTTTTTATTTGCAGAAATAAAGGCTATATTCTTCGGAAATGTTGTGGATGAAAAAAAAATCTAAGCAACTTTTATTGGACAAATTTTTCTGTAGCTTTTGAACTGACCAATTGAGAGCAATTTTTCCTACGTGACTTAGGGGGCCCCTATAAAACTCCGTTATTTTACTCTAACTTTATTATTTCAAAGTTTCCAGCAAAGCTGTCTTGCTATTGATTCTAGAACAATATAAGATACAACTTTTGGTGTGCTAAAATCTTCGCTATCGTATGTCAAACAAAAGTTATTAAGGCTTTTGTTAAAAGATAGGCTTTTTTCAAATGTTGATCGCTCTGGTTGAAGCAGACAAAACAAATGTTTTAACGTCATTATGGCTTATTATATCCGGAAACCGGAGATAGGTTATTTGATTTAAATTGAGTAAAACACATTTGAAAAGGGTGTCATTTTATAAGAAAATCCTTAATAACTCGCTAACGGAAAAAGATGTCGTCAAGATTTCTAAGTCAAAAGTTACATATTTTTAAGTTCAAAAAACCATCTGCAAGCATATTTTTTTGGAAAATTTTAAATAAAAAAGTTGGAGCAAAAAATTGGTTTTTGTAGGGACACCCTTAGTTATTTAGGAAAACTGTTCTAATTTGGGTTATTCAAATGCTACAAAAATGTTTTGATGGCATGGTTGCTCTAAATTAGCTAGGTAACAATTTTACCAAAGAATAAATACCTTTACTTCAGCAAATAAAACAATATGTTTTATGTATCAACAAACATAAGAACCAACCAACAATACTTGATGCACTCAATTAGGCCCTTCGCAGTATGATCAATTAGATCCTGAAGCACAACACCTGGCTCAGACGGTTTTATGCGAATACCTGTTGTAATTATAGGATTTGTTATGATGTCAAATACTGCCAAAGCTTTTTTGCTTCTAAGGTAGTGTAGTACGACGGGTATAGATTAATACTTTAATACAGCGGGGTCTTTGATTTTCAAATGCCTTTCCAGAATTACGACGACTTTCTGCTCTTGCACTTGACACCGCTGCGAATCACAATTTGTGTCTCAGCTACTTTCTCGAAGCTCATTTGTCCATATTTCACGAAAGGCCGATATTTCGCGGCGATTAGATATTGCGTACTGATTCTTGGTTTTGGAGTTCCGGTTTACGACCCATCAAATAGAAATAAAACCAGTCAAATATCGAGAGTCAGTTGCAAAGAACCGTTCCCCAAATTGAACATACCGCCGGTTAAGCTCAATATATACCTTTTTCATTTTCAAAAAATCGAAAAAAAATTTATTGCTTTTTCTTGAAGAACAACTCCTTGAAAACAATTTCCCAAATTTTCATAGAGATTTGAGCAGTAGAAAGAAAGTTACAACACTCCTTGCCACGCGCCTCGTTCCGGCCCCAAACCGGAGCGGCCAGCTTTAAACGCGAATATCTCGAAATGGTGTTTGTTGCAAAATAAGTTTGCGGTGATATGGATTGGCAAAAAACTACTGAACCGATTTTCTACAATTTTTTTTTCAATGTTCGTTATGAATTTTGTGTGTGCTTGAACGATCCATTTTTCACGCACAAATTTTTCGCCGAATTGACTTTTTAAGTAAAACCTCTAGCGACCGAAAAATTCAATTTTCGCATAAAACGTTCCCGTATGCACAAAAAAAAACGAAATTATAAAAAAGATCGTTCAGATACACGGAATTACTCTAAACTAATGAAAATTTTCTATTTTTATGGTTTCAGTTGACCTGTTCAACCTGGGGAGTTATCACTGCAAGGCTCTTCCAAAAAGAGGCGTTTAAGGGAAACAGCCACCCCTTAAAAACGATTTAACATTTTTTCACAAATTGTTGCATAAACATTGTCAACAGACTTTGCAGTCAGAAAATAAAATCATTCATGTAATTAAAAGATTGCTACATACCTAAAAAAATATCCAAACTTTCCTATTTCTTTTTCGACAAAAAAGGTATATAACCCCTTAATATTCCCCAAGCGCTGAAGCCGATTGTTGAACAACGTCTGCGAAACCTAGTCACCACGGGAATCGTCGCACCTGTGTTCAATGAAATGTGTACCGCGTTTCTGATCCTCAATGCTTGTCGTCCTCAAAGGTAAGGATGACATCCGCCTAATGATCGACTTACGAGGGCCAAACCGGTCTATCTTGAGAAATCCTTTTTGCAATGCCAACACTTGAAACCATCGTCGTAGAGCTGAATGGTGCTTCCCTGTCTTCCACCATTGACTAGCAAAACGCCTTTTTCCATATCGAGCTTATTTATTTTAGCTTATTTTCCGGTGCGTGCGCCTGCTTAAGTAACGCACCGGATATTTTTCAAAAGGTCGTCCAAAGACAAATTCTACAAGGATGTAAGGGCGTTGAAAATTACTTGGATGACAAGTTGGATGACGTTTTGCTGCGCCTCAAAGAACACAACGTGAAACTTAACTTAGACAAATGTGTTTTTGGTGCTCAGGTAGTTATATTTTTTGGATTTAAGCTGACTCCTGATGGATGGTAGGTAGAAGAGGTAAAGTGTAAGTTATTAAGAACTTTAGACCTCCACAAAACTGCTCAGAAGTGAAAAGTTTCGACGGACTTGTCACCCTAGGAAACCCAAAAAGAAGCGTTGGCAGTAGTTTGGGGGGCAATACGTTTTTCCATTTTTTTTTGTAGGGCGAACCTTTGTTATCAGAACTGATGCATAGGCAAATGAATTTATTTTTAACAGCCAGCAAAGATTGGGAAAACGTGCAGTATCCCGCGCCAAAGCCTGGGCTCTACGCCTACAGCCTTTCGATTTTACGATCGAACGAGTTACCTGTGAACCTAACGTAGCCGACCAACTGACTAGGTTGATAAACGAATCTCAAGAAGCAGTTCCCTTTCAAGAGGAAGATTCTGGCAATCTGCTGTACGTACAAAAGGCCGGAATGTTAGAAATAACCTGGGACGATATCGAATCATGCTCGAAAAATGACAGTGAAATATTGGAAGTCCGCGAGGCTGTGAAGGCAGATATATGGCCAGAGAGCTTACGAAGATTCGAGGTACAAAGAAAAAAATTGTGTGTTTTAGGGTGCACTGTTTTCAAAAACGACTGAATCGTTTTACCCGGATTATTGAAACACAATGCAATGTCGTCAGCGCACGGAGCACAAATAGGGGAGGTGAATATGAAACGTATCATGAGGAAGTTTTTCTGGTGGCCGGTAATGGCAAAAGAAGTAGAAAACTTCGTGAGATCTTGCAAAACCCCACTCTGTTGTCTCTAAAAAGGTCCACCTAAACCATTATTATCTTGAGAGATGCCCGAAAGCCCCTGGGAAACAATTCAGATCGACTTTCTTTCGACTCCGGGACTCGGAACAGGGGAATTCTTGGTAGCCGTGGATGAATATTCACGTTACTTGTCGGTAGCGGAGATGAAACAGATGGATGCAAATCAAACGCGGCTTTATGTGACATTTTCCAGCGGTCGGGACTTCCTCGCGTGCTCCAAAGCGACCGCCTTTTCAAAGTTCCGCTTTTATTTCTTTCTGGGAAGAAAAAAGAGTGAAGGTCCATAATGCGATTCTTTTAAGTCCCCAAACAAACGGAGCAGTGGAAGGACAGAACCCCAGAATAACAAAAGCGATGGCTGCAGCAAAATTGGAAGGAAAGAACAGGAGACGGGCATTGAACCAGTACATCCATAACCACAACATATTAGTGCCTCACTCTCGCTTACGAGTGACCCCTTACGAAATGCTTGTAGATTGGAAGATTCGGGGAACTTTCCCTAGTCTTTGGTACCATAGGAAAAAAGCGTTGGATCGAATCGACATCCGGGAGCGAGATGCAGAAACCAAGCTGATTAGTAAGAAGCACGCAGATACGAAACGAAGAGCCAAACCATCGGATGATGAAGAAGGAGATGTGGTATTTGTCATGCAGCAAAAGAAAACTAAGACATTCTCTACGGAGCTTTTCACGGTAGTTGCTAAGGATTGTGCTAAAGTGATTGAAGTAACGTTGGCGATTGAACACGCAGAACATCAGCAGCAAGGAAATTTGCCGGAAAAAATGCAAATTCAAATGCATTGTAAAGGACCGTCAATACCTTTTTTTCTGAACAATTCAATTAATTCTATTAGAATATCTTAGATTTATCTCAGCAAACATTCGAAGACATCATTTGAAGCGAGATAGGATAACCACTGCCCTGTGAAACAACGCTGGGTATTTCAAAGCCTTGGGATCATGTGGAGTTTACTTGAATAAATGCTTTCCGGTCAGTCAAATATGATCCACCATTCTGTTATCCAATCTACCTATACCTAGTATGGTACATATAACTGTACCCAAAACTAATAGAGTTAAGATCTATCAACACAATTTGCATTACTGTTTCCATCGTGAAATGGCTAAAAATTGGAGGCCAAACTCAAATTTCCCACTTTAATCACAAATGAAACGAAATCGTCATGCATAGCTTATGTAGTCATACATATTTTATCATTCATGTTACAAATCTATGCGACTCCCTATCCCATTGCCGCTACATATGAATTGCATTAGTTTGAACCGTTTATCTCATAACTAAATATAATTGAAATTACTGAATCAGCAATTAACATGTTTGATAATGTCGATAAGTTGCTGATCTTATCATTCGACCGCACTTTAACTGCCATTAAAGTTTGCGTCAAATACCACACACTCTTTGGAAACATAGAAGTCGCCACCTTATATTCACATTCGAAAGGAGCTGCAGTTGCGATCTGCGTACCCTTCGAGACAGTTTTCCTATCCCCTACGCTTGAAACGCGAACAGCAGTCGAACACACCCGTGAACATTTTCGCCATCCATTTAACCGGTGCCAGAAATGCAAACTATGTGTGTACAACTTAATTTGAATCTTGTGCGCTGTTTGGACGGTAAGTGCATAGTTGAGATCGAAAGTCGAAACCATTTGCTCTAGGACTTGCATTGCAGTCACATGAAATTAAATAATTGAAATATTCGTTTCGTTGGGATGATGTTATGGGGAGAAAAGAATACGGGCCATAAATATCGGCTCGGGTGGGCAAATTGAAGTAACCGAGCTAAAATGAAGATTGTCTGTAGATGTGAGGTACAGGGCACAGGTAGCTTAACCTTAGTTGAGCGAAAGTATACATAACGTGAGGAATAATAAATAGTTACAAGGAATTATCTAACAGCGGTGATCTCTGTAATTATAATGCTGACAAAATGAAAAATAATTGCGCAAATTTCATTACAACACTGACGGAGGTAACGATCCGATCCGCCCAGACTGGGTTGGTAATGAACAACAAGACAAACAGAATAAGGGAAAAAGTTTTCGCCAAAGTTGTCGACTGCGACCACAGCCACCATCGTCGAAGGAGATCTTGTAGGATAGTCTCGAGTTGGTGGGAAAAGGGTCAGCAGCCGACGACGACGACGACGGAATGGTGTGTCTTAGACAGACGGATCTATGCAAAGCTCTCCCCTTGTAGAAGGTTTCTCCGGAGCGCTGTAGGCCAGGCACTGCATCTCAGTGCCGCAATAAAGACGGGTGCTAATCTTCGCAGTTGTTTACATGATGTTGCAAGCGAACAGCAGCACCAGATCGAATGACTTCATTTGCCACAATGATTAAAGGAAAAGGAAACTGCTTAACTATTTTCTAAAGTAACGCATTAGCAACAATGTATGTAGTGGGAAAGAAAAAAATAAACACGTTGCACTTAAATTCACAAAACATTCTCGCAGTGTGAATGTCAAACCTCTAAAAAAAAGCAAACGAAAACACTTTTTTGAGCTGATTCATTCCAGTCACCCCCTTAGGAATTTGGTTACTCATTGTTCTAAAGTCCAACTGACCAGCTGTTACTTTGACCGGTTGCCAACGACCAACGGCAACGGTTAGAATTTCAACGGGCGCCAAGCGACGAACGTGTGTGAAGACCAACACGAAAGTCACCCGACTGCAGGAAACATTGTAAACAAACATAAATGAGTTTTGTTATACCAATGTTCGATTCACTTCTGGTGGTAGCCTAAGAGGATATCAAATTGGCCGGAATATAAGGAGGGCTCGGCCTGCCAGTCTTCCTCACCCGGTGCTCGAGTGTATCATTTTTCAAATTTCCATTATCTAATTGTAAGATCTAATTTTGGAAACCTTAAATGTCCATCGTTTCTATGTCTTTATGGTATCACGTCTTCCCTCGATGGATAAGTGATAGAGACACAAAGAAGCACGATATGATTGAAGGACCCACCGTAAGTGATCGATCATCAGATGAACTTACCTATTCATATTCGTGTTCAAATTCCATCGACCCGCCGAACCATATGTGGTGTAGACTCCTTGCAAATGTCACTCGTTGTCTGCTGTTTAGGGACGGTGAAACTCACTGGACGACATTGTTTACCCCCGCAGTCTCCAGGGCTACGTGTAGGCACGAGTCATATTTATTATATAGTTCCGGATTGTGCAGTGTGCGAACATATGGAATTTCGTAAAACGGCGCATGGATTTGTGCCCACTAAGACGCCGAATCAGACTCCGCGTGTAGGATTGTGGTGTCCATGGCTCCATGTTGTACTTAGCAAAATATGGCGCTTACTTATTCATAGTCGTTAGTTGGGGTGGGCTTTGGTTGGAATCAAGGGCTGACGTTGTCGTTGGACATACACATGTTTTGCTAACTATGGGTGCTTTAAAAAAAATCAACGGTCTGTGTTCCATGGCTTCATGTTTTCAAACAAACTCACTACAATGACATTCTACAAGTTATGTTTTGAAGCAATGCTGCCCTACAGCAAAGAAGAATATGCAGAATAATGCAATAACCTTCTTAAACATAGAAGAAAGTGATTATGAAAAAAGAGTATATCCTGTTTGTAGAAATCAAAAACTCTGTTTTCGTAACATTCATTATCATAGCAAGTTAATTTCAGTGTTGCTTAATGGCAAAAACTGCAACAATGATTAAAAAAATCAAATTCGTCCAAGTGAATCTCCATCACGCAAAGGGAGCAACAGCTGTACTCTGCAAAAGATTCACGGAGAGCATACTGGATATCGCCTTTATCCAGGAGCCATGGACAAATAACAGTAGGATATTGGGAATCCCTACAACTGCTGGTAAGTTAATTTACAATGAAGGGCAGCCATCACCGAGAGCTGCAATATTAGTAAATAGAGAAATAAAAATAGTTCCAATTACAGAGTATATAAAAAGAGACATCGCTGCTGTCATGCTGGAGGTGCCAACAACTCACGGGACAACAGAAATATATGTTGCTTCAGCATACT
The DNA here is from genome assembly GCA_024533555.2 of Aedes koreicus. Classification (NCBI taxonomy): domain Eukaryota; kingdom Metazoa; phylum Arthropoda; class Insecta; order Diptera; family Culicidae; genus Aedes; species Aedes koreicus. The sequence continues at coordinate 886,844 of JAHHFK020000782.1, read as the reverse complement.
TTCCAGGGGACCTTGACGATGTACCTCCACCAGAAGTTGCAGCGTTTGTTTCATACTGCAAGAAACAAAATAAGGCGTTTATAATTGGCTGTGATGCCAATGCTCATCACTCCATATGGGCCAGCACGGACATCAACAACAGAGGTGAGCATCTTTTAGATTATATATCGAAAAATGAAATAGATTTATGTAACAGAGGAGACGCTCCCACTTTTATAAATGAAATTAGACAGAAAGTCCTTGATCTGACGCTGTGTAGTCCGAAAATCTCTTCCAAAATTAAAAATTGGCATGTATCGCAAGAAGTATCGTTGTCGGATCACTTGCAAATATTATTTGACTATGAGGCTGATCAACAACTCATACAAACTATAAAAGATCCCAGAAAAATAAACTGGGAGCTTTATAACTCAAGGCTAGAAGTGAGCAAAGACTCCTTAACAAATGACTCGAACTCTTGTGAAGAACTTGAGGAAATGCAAAGCAACTTTCAAACTTAATTCAACATGCTTTTAATCAAAGTTGTATCGCTAAGAAACGTTCCACAAATAGGAATGTACCATGGTGGAACAACAAGCTTCAGAAACTTCGTAAGAAAACCCGGAAGCTTTTTAACTGGGCTAAACGAACACAACAGTGGGAACAATACAGAGAATCCCTCACTAGTTATAATAAGGAAATACGGAGATCTAAAAGGATACACTGGAGGCATACATGTGAAAACATTGAAAGTACTCCAGCAACTGCCAGATTGCAGAAAATCCTCTCTAAAGATCACTCCAATGGGCTGGGCACTCTTAAAAACGAGGATGGTTCTTTTACTTCATCAGCAAGTGAAACTTTGGAATTGATGATGAAAACACACTTTCCATGTTCTATCATTAGTTCAAGTGAAGACCAAAGTATACTTGCACCAAAAGTTGGCCTTTATGAAATCAGGACGCATGTTCATTTAACAATGAATGGAACGACTGGAGTAGATAGAGCCAGGGTTGATGCTTGTTCTTTGGCCGATACAATTTTTACCGAAAGAAAAGTCGAATGGGCGATTGACTCTTTTGAACCCTTCAAATCACCTGGTAGGGATGGAATCTATCCTGTACTACTGCAGAAGGGAAAATCAACTCTATTACCCATTCTAACAAAACTATTTCGGACAAGTTTAACATTAAGCTACCTTCCGACAGCGTGGCGACAAGTGCGTGTGACTTTTATTCCTAAGGCTAATAAAAAGGAAAAAAGTTCACCTAAATCCTATAGGCCCATAAGCTTATCGTCAATTATACTTAAAACAATGGAAAAAAATATTGATGAATACATAAAGTCAACAAATTTACTTAAAACTCCTCTGAGTAAACATCAATTTGCTTATCAGGAAGGTAAATCATCGGTAACAGCGTTGCATGCGGTTGTTACTAAACTAGAAAAATCTTTTCAAGCTAAGGAAATTTCACTAGCTGCGTTCCTAGACATTGAAGGAGCATTTGATAATTCATCTCATAGTTCAATGGTTAAAGCAATGATGAAACTTGGTTTCGACAAATGTATTGTCGATTGGATTAACGAGCTGTTATCAAATAGACAAATATCAGCAAACCTCGGAAGCTCATCCATCAGTATTAGAGCTGTAAAAGGGTGTCCACAAGGAGGCGTATTATCACCTTTATTGTGGTCTATAATAGTTGATGATCTCCTTAAAAATCTGAAAACCCTAGGGTTTGAAGTAGTTGGCTTCGCAGATGATATAGTCTTATTAGTACGCGGTAAATACGACTGTATCATTGCAACCAGAATGCAAAGTGCTTTAAATTATGTCTCTTCGTGGTGTGATAAGGAAGGCTTGAACATAAACCCTTCCAAAACTACTATTGTGCCATTTACAAAGAAGAGAAAATACTGTATTGAGAACTTAAGGTTGAAAGGCACACATTTGGTACTTTCAAATACAGTCAAATACCTTGGAGTATTTCTTGACAGCAAACTAAATTGGAACTTTCATTTAGAGCAGACAATCAACAGATCGACAAATGCTCTATGAATAGCCAAAAGAACATTTGGTAAGCAATGGGGACTAAGGCCAAAAATGATCCATTGGATTTATTCGGCAATTGTGAGACCCAAGATTACCTATGCTTCATTGGTCTGGTGGCCAAAAACAAAAGAAACTGTTGCACAAAGAAGGTTAGAAAAACTTCAAAGACTAGCAACTTGTTCAATTAGCGGTGCAATGAGAAGTACACCAACGAAGGCACTGGATGCACTACTTTTTATGTTGCCATTGCATCAATTCATACAGTTAGAAGCTGAAAAGAGCGCTCTAAGGATCAGAAGGTTTGCGAACCTTTTAGAAGGTGATCTAATAGGACATCTTAGCATTCTAAAAATTGTAAAATTTAATCCTTTAGTTATGAACAACGAAGATTGGATGGAAAAAAAATACAACTTTGATTGTTCATATCAAGTTATTGATCCTGGGCGTGATTCGTGGGCAAGAGGTGGCCCAAACCTCCGCCAAGAATCGATTGTTTTCTATACAGACGGTTCGAAAATGAACAATCAAGTGGGAGCTGGGGTAACTGGCCCAGGGATTAACCTTTCAATCCCAATGGGAAAGTGGCCAACTGTATTCCAAGCTGAAATTCAAGCAATTCTGGAATGTTCTGCTATATGCTTACGCAGAAACTATAGATATTCAAATGTATGCATTTTTTCGGATAGTCAAGCAGCTCTGAATGCTTTAAAGTCAGCAATATGCACGTCCAAACATGTTTGGGAATGTGTTCAATCACTTCGGAAATTGTCTTGTCGTAATCAAGTCAATTTGTACTGGGTTCCTGGTCATTCTGGAATTGATGAAAACGAGAAAGCCGATGAACTAGCAAGACTCGGATCGTCTCATCAGTTTGTAGGACCTGAACCCTTTTGTGGTGTATCTGTTTCTTCTCTTAGAATGGAGATGAAAGCCTGGGAATGCTTGAAAGTGGAGACAAACTGGAACAACACTTTCAAAGCTAGGCAATCAAAGCGGTTCATTACTCCAAACATTTCAATGACTCGCAAGTTACTAGATCTTACCAAAAAAGATCTAACAATATATACAGGAAAATAATAAGAATGATTAGTAATTTCCATTTAATTCCAACTACCTTTATTGCTTATCTTGACAGATACGCGTATTTCGTCTACAATGTGCAGACTTCTTCAGTGTCGTGTATTAGTCCAGTCGAGTATTAGTACACGACACTGAAGAAGTCTGCACATTGTAGACGAAATACGCGTATCTGTCAAGATAAGCAAAAAAGGTAGTTGGAATTAAATGGAAATTACTAATCATTCTTCTTATTTTCTAGTTACAGGTATTCCACTAAACAGCTCACACTCTCCATAATTCAATATATACAGGCCTTATAACCGGTCACTGTCCGAGCCGTTATCACTTGAAGCTGATAGGAAAACTTCAAGATGATTCATGTCGATTCTGTAACATGGATAGAGAAAACTCGGAACACTTGTTATGCAACTGCCCGGCAATTTTCAATAATAGGCTGAAGTTCTTTAACAAAGGGCTACTAGAACCCCTTGAGATTTGGAGAACAAACCCCAGTACGGTAGTACACTTTATTCGGAGCGTTATACCGTCCTGGGACAATGCTTTAGGTCAGACTTTGACGATCACTTCTATCAAAAGTGATGCGTCATGCTGAAAATAACTAAAGCAACAACAAAAAGGGGATATGTTACAATAGATCTAAAAATTGGTCGCAGTGACGAAAATATTCGACACGGAATAATAAATAAATAATGGCAACGTGAATTGAAATTGAAACGGAATTGTGAACAAACAGCAGTCATGCATTCGAGAACCAGTAAAAAATTAGGAAAAATAGTTAATATATTTGAGACTAGAATCCTGTGTATGTAGGCTCAAATAAGTGACGCATGAAACAAAGACTTTATCTCTCACGAAAAGACAAATAATTCAAATGTTCCTTAGTTATTCAGTTTCTTATATTTTACTGTTTATGTGTACATATTAACATTTCGATTCTATCGCCTTTAGCTTTAATTATTGACACCCTTAGTCTCTTCGGAAAGGCATTACAAGAGGCACGCACCTGATTTTCGGGGATTTCATCCCATATCTTCTGTATGGTAGCTTTGAATGTTTCAATACCCATTGGTTTGAGATCTCGAAAGTGAGCTTCCGTGATTCCCCAAATAGAGAAATCCAGAGGATTTGCATCTAGCGAAGAAATTGACCATAATTCCTTAGAAATGAAGTCTGGCAAATTCTTGGTGAACTATGCATGGGTAATCTTTGCTCCATGGGGCGGCGCAGAATCCTGTTGAAACACCCATTTGCGGTTACCGAACATCGTTGAAGAATGCTTCTTCAAATGCTTTTCCAGGACCTCTTTTACGTAGTATGCTGCGTTGATTTTTACACCCTTAGCAATGAAAAGCAGTGGTAGACGACCTTCCTCAGAAATTGCTCCCCAAACCATGACTGAAGTATGATTTTGGAAGCGTTGAACGGCGCGAATTGAAAAAGGGATATCCTGAATACTCGCTGCATAGACCCTGTCATTTTGAGCGTTGAAACTTTTCTGCAATACGAAATTTTTCTCATCCGAAAAAACAATCATGGAATCACCGTTCCGACGAAGTAATTCGCGACATCAAATGACTCTATTCTTCTTGTTGGGCTCCAAAAGTCCATGATTTTTTTTTTCTTGTACGGCACCAATCTCAAATCCTTTTTGAGAACTGATCCATATCCTGAGCCAGTTTACATGAAGAACGACAAGGATTTCGGCGAATTCGCTCACGCACCGCCTTTACAAGCCGTTTTGTACGTACACTGCGAGGACGACCTGGTCTTTTCTTTGGATCGATGGTTCCCCTCGTCCTCCATCTTCTTAACGTCCGGTCGATAAATGTGCGGCATATTCCTTCGTTCCGGGTCTCCTCAAGCAACACAAAGCTATTATAATTGGTAGCGACAACTTGATTTTGGCCTAATTAAGTCACAGTGAAGGTAACAAAATTAGTTTGCAAGAAGTTTGCTGTTAGGGTCAGCCAGTATCTAGTTGGGACGCTCTCCCGCCAAATGCAACTGCAAAATCCGTTGTCTTTTGAAATCCATATTTTTCTAGGCACCTTCTGTCGACGGAATCTAGCGAACATTAGTTTTTTTTACATATTAATCAGTCACTCTTTAATATGCTGGAAACCAGATGGCTCTTGCGATGACTAGAAGTATTCCACACTGAAACAAAATACTGCGTCACTTATTTGGGCCTACCCTGTGGTCCTTTCTGTCGTCAGCGGGAACGGGTTTTCTACCCCGTCTCGGAGAATCTACGAAAAGGCACTGTTGTTGATGCTTCCGTAATGCGGTTTTGAACTGCTCCGACGCTCAAACCTTCTTCCTTTGCCAGTTTTCTGATCGAAAGACCACTGACGGTGGTCCGTTTGTGAACAATCCGTTTTCTTAGCTCGGGAGAAAGACTACGCATTTTCAAACTTCCGCGCAAAAAATTGATAAAAATGACAACATCCGTTTAATTAGGATGTGAACAACATGACGCAGCCAAAATTTGGACGAATACTGCACGCATTTTGAATTGACGATTAACCATTAGTGTATTTATAATTTTTGGAACAGTCTATATCCACTCTATACTGGAGTGTAAAAAACTGAGAAACAGCAATCTCGTTAGCCTGTTTCAGGTTGGACGCAATGATCCGTAGTTTATTGGGACTACTTTGATTATCTCGGTCACGGCCGAGAACGGTTTCGTCGGATCATTATAAAAATGATATGTATTCAGAGGTTATGTTTTGAGCTGAAAATAGACAACTCAAGGACCAGTTGAATCAGCTCGATAGGCACATGATCAGGTGACTTTGGGAGACTCTTCAACATTTGATGTCATGAATGAATCATCCTCCGACAAATCATCCATGATCCACCCGTGGGACCTTTAAACGCTCAACCACAGAAACAATGACAACACAGCACTATGGAACGAATGAACAGATTTCACGACAAAAATCTTTTACTCGAAAACCATTAAATTTAGACACATGATGATTTCGGAAGATTTAATTTTAAAAATAAAATCTATCTTTTGGTTTGGGTGGTGCCTAAGGTGGTCCGTTTATGTTCATAATAAAAATTGTAACTTCTTAGTCTTATGATTCAGAGGATTCATTGCTTGGAAAAGCACTGTAGATATTTAAATTTAATGAAACTTTGCTGAAGAAATTTTACTTCTATCTCATCTACGTATCGCTCTATAACAGTTTTTCTAACTATACTTAGGGTAAGACTTAAAAAAACAGTTTTTTACTGTAATTATTTTATTTCTAATTGATCTTCAATGGTATACTGCTCCTCCACGTCAATCCTCGCGATCAGATTTCAAGCGAGAGCAATGTTTCACAAAGAACGAATGCATCACAACCGGTATTGTGAGCTAAAAAATTTAAAAAATTCCAATTTAGGAATAAGACTAAACGACTGCAGAACAGTTATCAAATCCTCGACCCCATTTGGAAAACTGTCCATCGAAAGAAATGATTGCTGCAAGGAGGGGCCACTTTATTGTCAATTGCTTCAAAAAGTCTTCACAATGGGAATGCCAGAACAATGCTTTTGAGAGGGTCAGATATATCGAGGTACTTGAAGATACCTTCGACAATGTCATCAAATGAGAACAGCCCAGATGAAGGAGGTGCTTCTGTTCCTAAAATCAGGGCATCAGTGTTCTGTATGTCCCCGGAAGAGATGGAAAGTCCTTTTTTTCACCTTTACTTGAAATCAGCTCCTGCCCAGCATTTTTCCATGGGCGGATGCGTCTTCGCTTCCGTTAAGCACCTTCTGGAAAACTAACTGATGTTCCCTCTTTAGTAAAATCAAAGTCAGACTCGTCATCTAACAGATGAATAACGGGATTTGTATTGACATTGGGTGATGAGGAGGGTTTTTTCACAATTTTTGCGAAAGATTGCTCGGAACGTTGTCTTAGCAAGCGCAGGACGAGAGAGCCTGAGGAGTAGTTCCCTTGCAGAAAGCACATTTTGGTGTTTTTTTTCTTTCACATATTCATCCACATATTTCTCTCCCACAGAAAAAAAAAATTAATGAATTTTAACAGGTGCGTAAAATTTCCTCTCGTAAACAACGAAATTGTTTGCAATCTTTCATGCGCCATACAACAAAGTGGCTATTTTCCATCCAACAGACTAGAATCAGGCGTTATCTGGCTTAAATTTACATGAACTATCCCATTATTTTCTGCCAAATCTAGCATTCCTTTTGTGTGCATTAGAAAGCGCTGAAAATTCAATGTTTCTTCTCTAATAGCACACTTGTTGCCATTCGGTTGAGATAACATAAATATGACTTGCTAAGTCATAATCAAATTACTACAACTAATTATGGTCGTAGTGTGCTACTTGGGTTGTTATCTGTGGCCGCTATTTACGCAACGAGCCTTATTGCCGCAATTGGAGGTCGTATGTTCCATCTGCTTGCATTTTTGGCAGATCATGACCCAAGGTACGAACAACCGCGCAGATAAAGCTCGATTCAAAGTAAATTTGAACGCATTCAAGTGATCATAACTCAAGAATTAAACAACATACACGGTTGGTCAAAACGTCAAACAAAAGGATATTTATTCGATTTCAAACGACTTATAACAAGTCATTACATTTCACAGTTTCGAACGAACTGTCGCACTTTACTTGTGATCGATGCCATTATGATCTGCACAGTCGCTGGTGACACTGTACCGGCGAACTTATTCCACTTTAAACGCATTTGTTGTGCATTCTTTACAGTCACTTCTTGACGGTTTCCTTGAAGTTTTCGCTTGACAATTGCCCAATATTTTTCGATCGGTCTGAACTCAGGGCAATTCGGAGGATTAATCTCTTTGGCCACGAAATTAACATTGTTTGCAGCATACCATTCTAGTACCTCCTTAGAGTAGTGGCAGCTAGCTAGATCCGGCCAAAACGTAACGTTGGTCTTGTGTTGCCGAATGAAGGGTAAAATCCGCTTTTTCAGACACTCTTTAATGTAAACCTTCGACGTCATTGTGTGAGATGTGATGCAAACCTTTGTTTTAAGACCACAACTGCAGATTCATTGCCAAATCATTAGTTTCCGAGGAAACTTATCAGCAAAAACAAATTTATACCTGGAAGGGACTTCCTCACGACCAGTTGCCAGGTAAAATTTTCGTCCGGGAATTTGTTTATAATCCATTTTGACATATGTGTCATCATCCATTGAAATACAGCCACCACTAAATTTTGTTTCAAGGAGCGATTTGGATGTTTACTGGCACAAAAAGACTTATATCCTTCTCTTGAAAGGATGTTACGCACGGTGGAAAAGTTGGAATCGTTTTTCTTTGCCAAATCACGTATGGAGGCACCTGGGTTGCCTTTCACGTTCCTCAACACCTTTCCCCTCAGCTCTTTGTCCCTAGTGCCACTTTTATGATAGATGCGCTGTGCTCTATCCACACTCAGAGTATCCTCACAGAAAAAAAATCTGAATTCTCATTGTGATGTAAATATCAGAGCATGTAAAATTTTACTTCATTTCACACGAAGCAGCTACTTGCATGAAATTGTTCTAACAAAGACGAGCTTTTGCATACAAGATTATCGGCTTTGAATGGAATGACCCAAAACTTTACACGATTTGTAAATTAAATGTATATGTTTTGTGACGCTCAATTTATGTGCATGATATTGAACAGAAATTCACACTATTTTTTCGAGCTGTGCTTGTAACGTTTGACTTGGGGAATTTCAACACTTTTTCTTTTTTTGAGACAGACCACGAAGGATTCTTTAGATGTTTGTGCACAATTAATTTTCTTTTCTCAAGTTCCATGATCCGTAATTTCGAGATGCGTCGATCAATCGAGAAAAACCAATGGCATTTGTCAATGAAACATCAACAAATGCCTGTCAAACGTTTTTTGTTCCAACCACCAGGAACGCGGTGGTGTATTAAACCGTGTGTCCAGATTTACTTTAAATCTAGCTTTAGACGAAGTTTTCCCAGCTGGACGTATTGAGGAAGGGCTGAACCACACAGCTCGAAAAAGTGGTGTGAATTTCTGTTCAATATCATGCACATAAATGGAGCGTCACAAAACATAAAATTCTACATTATAAATCGTGTAAAGTTCTGGGACATTGCATACATTGCGGGTAATATTGTATGCAAAAGCTCGTCTATGCTAGAACTATTTATGCAAGTGCTGATTCGTGATGATGACCAACTTTTCAATCTTGTTGTTGAAAGGAGATTCTTTTCATCACTGTGGAAAATTATAAGTGATGTTGCCTATCGATCCAACCAACCCCTTTTTGGCCCTTCATACTATGGCATGATTAGGATAATCAGTGGCTATTGAAGCTTGATCAAGTCTAACAGAGAGGAGAGCCCATTGCTGTCGGACTTAGTTTCCGTGCTACAATGGGTGGTAGTTCATATCATACAATTATGTAAGGAATCTTTCATTTTCTATCAACGAATAAGTGACAGGTTATTTCTTGAAACTATGTAAATATCGCTAGAGAGGGTGTACTCTTCTAGGCCAATCAAAAGTCTTCTGAACTAGAAAAAATCAATTCCATCTAAGTTGCATAAAATTTGCAAGCAGCTAATCGAACCTTCCAGTCCACGTTTTAGCATCTTGTTTTGAGGTACCAAATGATTTCCACCGATTGCCAGTCGATGTGAAGTTTGGAAGACGTCTGCATTGGTTTATCTCAAATCATGATGTTCCACCCACTATATGTCATAAAACAATTGGTTTAGCAGATTGGAGTTAATGGAACTATTATGAAAAGGATTATGTATGTTGGTACAAAACAAATGTTCTTGGAAATCAATAGAAGCCTAAAGATTCCGTAAGGCAAGAAATGTTTCTATAGATTTTTCAAATCGTAAAAATGGGTGGATTTGAATACAGTGTTCATTTAAATTGCACGATGCAGATATGAATTCCAGTTGTAAAATAGTTTGCAGAAAGTAGTTGTACATATTGAAAAGATTTCCCTTATGAAAAATCACTACCACACTTTGTGAGTGAACCCAACAGCATCCTTACTGTTGGTTTAATGAAGCCAAATCGACTCACAGGCATTTATTTAAATTACTCTGGTTTTCTCAATGAAAATTCAACATCATGACATATGAATGGTCCCAAAAGCATATATTTTAATATCTTTATTGTAAATATGAGTACAAGATTTTAAGTTGAATATTATATCAAAATACTGATAAACAGCTCACTAATGTTGACAGATGATGTATTATTGACCGATTAAGGAACACTTGCGTCTCAAGACAAAAGTTTTCAAGGCGGGTCGTCCCTTAACTCAATCGGAAAAGTTGCAGAAATTTTTCTCAATGGAAGATTTCAACTAAATGACATTCGAACAAATGTCATAGATCCGTGATATTGTTTCTGTGCAAGATTTGACATTTGGTCCAAAAATATTCGGTCCAATAACATTTCACTAATATACACATCGCCAATAAGACATGTAGCTGAATGAATATTAAGTCAAAATCTCCGTGTTAGTAACATTGTGCAAAACATTCTGCATCATACAACTGAAACCAAATGTAGTCATAAAGCAACCACCCAGATTTGCCACTGTTCACGATATGGCTTAAGTGCTCTATCGTGAAGCACTGCACACTTAACACGACGCGACGTTTTGATCAATAAATCAACTCGTGCACAAATATTTACTCCCGCTTGCGTGTATCCACGTTCCCCAGCACCCCCAGTACACCAACAAAGACGAACCCCTGTTGGAGCAGTTGTGACTGAAACATAAAAATTGATAATTTTCACTGCCGAATGCAGTCAATGGAGAGTCTGGGCTTCATCCACCCGCCAAGCAACGATCGATGATCAAGTGGAACACAATTAGATTCCCGTTGATAAACATGTAAATAAAGCCGAAAGAACCTCATATCATACCACGAATACGAAGAATCAACCCCGAAAAATGAGTTATGATTTGGCCCTGGTGAGCGATGGCCCTGAGACGATGAACCGTCGACCGGCTCAAGGTAGGTGTCATGTGGTGAATCTACCTACCGTTTTCTTCGTTGATTCCTTAGAATGGGATGAAGAAAAAAAAGAAGAAGAAAACAAATCCGAACGATTAGAAGCCCGTCCCGATTACTCATTTAGGAGGCTGACTTTTGGTGGCTTCCCCTCTCCGTTCACAGAAAAAAAATCTGAATTCTCATTGTGATGTAAATATCAGAGCATGTAAAATTTTACTTCATTTCACACGAAGCAGCTACTTGCATGAAATTGTTCTAACAAAGACGAGCTTTTGCATACAAGATTATCGGCTTTGAATGGAATGACCCAAAACTTTACACGATTTGTAAATTAAATGTATATGTTTTGTGACGCTCAATTTATGTGCATGATATTGAACAGAAATTCACACTATTTTTTCGAGCTGTGTTGATTTGAAGACCCAAACAACGAATAAAATATGCTTGCATTAATAAAATTCAAATATGTGGTCGCGATCGCGTCGGGTCTGTGCATGTGACCTTTGGTTAAAAATTCCCGGAATTCGCTCTCAAGCCAGCTACTCGTGGACGACGACGGTAGGGATTAGAGAGACATGGAAATGTTTTGCTTTCCGAGATAGGTGATGAATTAGTCTGGGCCGATGGATGGAGTGATGTGCGGGGCGCGGCGAAGGCGAAGGACTCGATATCGACTGTGGAGTCTTGTTCTGGCAAATACTTGAAACTGTGGGAATTCTTCTCGCTTTCCGATCGAGTGCGGTCGGGGGAAATGCAAGGCAGTCAAAATGAATTAAAATATTTTCGGATTTCAAATTCAAGGAACGCCATCGGTAGCATAGAGGTTTCAAGAAAATCTAGTCGGTAGAGGGAGAACGTTGCCATACCAGAGGTAGTCAGTTTTTGTGATTTCTTGTTTCAAAATTAAAGTGAACTTTTTGTTATGTCGTACCAGTAAAAATGCATTTTAGCTTTGAACTACCCTATTTAAAAATCTGCAATAAAAATCAACTATACCATGAAGTCAATATTAAATCCTGGTTTATATTGTACGGAAAAATATTCGAATTCCCGGACTCTCTTGATGAGTACCAAGATTTATTTGCATATTAATATTTATTATCAATGAATGATTTCTTGTGCCGATCACTGTACGACTAGTGTAAGATTTCTAAGAACAATGTTCACTTAACATTGCTGAAAAGTCGACCATCTCTCTCTCTAAATACTGAAGTTTGTATTCCTTTTTTTAGTCACACACAACACTAAGTAATGCTTAAAATCTTCGATGGTATTGGCATTGTGCTTGATAGCGGTAGATCTGCCAGTGACTGCTTGTTGATGTGAACAAATTGATGTCATCGAATTAATAAATTTCTACTATATTTTATACAGTCTAAAGAACCATGAAACCCAATGCTATTGTGAGGCTTTACTATTGGTTCTCAATGAAAATTTATAGAAAATTTACAGTTCGGGTCGAATTAACTGTTAATAATATTTTGTTTGTTGAATGTCCAACGTGCTTGTAAGTGTTAAATGGATCCTGTGTTTAAATTAAAGCCTAAAGCGAATTACAACGAACAAAGAAACCTAACACCCAGTGGACCAGTATTGTGAAAAATTCCACTGGCTGGAGCGGGAATCGAACCCTCACTTCATGGCCATCGCTTGAACGACGGGTGACGTCGCTAACCACTTGACCACGAAGGTGACTTGGGCAAATGATTTGGCAACTTTCTCCGGGACGCGGCTTTTTAAAGCAACGCCATGTTGAACCGGTGCGTGGTTATGAAAATTTCGATGAGCTCAAGAGAAATTTCAATCAAACATACTCTTTAATCGGTAAATTGATTTGATCATCTTGAAAAGGATGGATTTTAGTTGTTTACGGAGAGAACATGGTTCGCGAGTGAAATTATCAATCTTCTTGGGCTGCAGGACGTTTGGCACGACACCACTCTGTGAAATGGTAACACCGGAATTACCTCAGTTGACATTTGGCTATAGCAAAGAACAGACTTCTTTCTATATTCGCTTGATGAAAACAAAACCAAACTAAAATATCACCGGTTGGAGTCCGGAAACCACTCTTCCCACCATTTCTTCCACGGAAAGTAGTGGAAACAGTTGCAAGACGATCGAATACCGCAAAAATTCGTTCGTCATCGACTGCACGGTCATGCCAGCTCGCCCGCAAATCGAGCAAATCCAGGACTTCTTACTAAAAAAGCTGAAGCTCACATTCAACAACATCAAGAACGTCCAGACTCTACTGACCAGAGCGCAAGTCATCGTCGAAGTCGAATCAGCGGAATTAGTGGACCAAATAGTTTCCCAACACAACATGAAGCAAACCATCGAGCTCGAGAAAAAGGAATACACCATTCCATTGTACCCAGCAGACAACGCAATTGAGGTTAAGGTTTCGGACCTGCCACCTCATATGCCCAACACTTTGATCGCCAAGCAATTTATCCCGTACGGTGAAATACTCTCGATAAAAAACGAAATCTGGAAAGAATACTTCCCTGGTCTGCCAAACAGTGTACGTATTCTGCGAATGAGACTCCGGAAAGCAATCCCGTCATACTGACCAGTTGACGGAGAGATGTCATATGTGACTTACCGCAACCAAATTCGCACCTGCCGCCATTGTGGATTTGCTCTGCATACAGGACAATCTTGTGCTGATGCTCGGAAGGAATGCTCTCAAAACGTCAACGAGAGACTGACCGCTGCGCAGATTGTTGAAGGTATTGCATCACCATCTCTGCCTACAACCACACAAGAACCAAAAACAAAATCATCCGAATCCTCCATACCATCATCTCTGCATTAACCGAGCCAAAAAACGCAAGCTCTAACCAACCCTATCTCTAAATAGCAGCTCAGCGATTGCAATACCAAACTCACCTCATCTTCTATTACGATTTTCAACCGATCGTCGTCTACGTCAAGGATTCAAAACAACACTCAAATCACTGCCCCAACCAAAACGCGGGTATATGTCCCGCCGAAGAAACCATTGATACTGCCATCCCTCGGGAAATTTCACCATTCACAGCTTTCACAATTCAACAACCAACATTGACGGCTTCATTCACGACGCGACGACCTACATCGACACCGTCAAACATTCTTCAACATTACGCACAACACGAAATGGAAAAAATTGCTTTTCCCATATCAGCACCATTCTCTGCTTCACGGACATCAAGGAGCACTCAAACCGTTTCACTACGACCGACGAAATTCAACGCGACACAATTTGCACTGCGGCCCCCGTACCACCGTCCGCCGTCTCATAATGATTGGCTTCTTCAAACACCGAGGACATCAGTCAATACTCATCACGGAACTTGTCGTTTCATTCATACCGAAGATCTGCAGGTGAGACCTTATATGTGTAAAAATGAAAACAACAACATGAATGTGTCAGCTGCGGCTGACCAACATGACAGAAGACACCAAGGGAGGCTTAATAGAATTTGTCATAAGACTGCACGAATCAGGGCAACACGTCAAAGATACACTGTGTCGAGCCTAAAATTAGGCTAGGATCATGGATTCTAGCTATAAAATTGCAACTATTAATATTGCAAACATGAAACAATGAAACTAAATTAGCTGCTTTGAGGTCATTCGTTCACAGTGCAGAGTTAAACGTAATTTTCTTACAAGAAATGCAAAGTGATAGGCTTGAAATTCCTGGTTTCAACATAATTTTCAATGTAGACATCAATCAAAGGGGTACAGCTATTGCAATACGAGATCTTCTCCGAATTAACCTTGTTGAAAAAAGTCTGGATTGTAGAATCATATCAGTTCGAGTGAGTGGGGTTCTATCGGACCTTGAGACACCTGCTGGTAAAGGTATATGGAGACTTCAACCACACATCTTGAACGATCCGGAAGTTCTGAACGAGTTTTCTCGAAAATGGATATACTGGAAAAGATCTCGACAGAATTACCAGTCTTGTATTGAATGGTGGATTAGACTTGCGAAACCTAAGACCATCTTTTTCCTAAAATGGCGCACATCAATTATTCATCGGAATTTTAGGGACACAATGGAGTTATACCGAGGTTTTCTGAATGAGGCCTACCACAATCTCTACGGAAATCCTGGCCAACAAGCAACAATCAATAGAATAAAGGCTCAAATGCTACGTCACCAACCAGTGTTTTCCAGTAATTTCCGGCAGATAAACGAAACTTTTATAGCCGGGGAATCTACTACACTCTTCCATGTGGGTCAGCTGCATGGTAAAATGTCTAAAGCAACAATAGCCGCTTTGCAAGTCGAGGAGGGAAATGATGTTTCGAATCCAAATGAAATTAGTAGAATAACTCATTCGTACTTTGAACAGCTGTACGGATTGGTAGAAGGATGTTTTTCGGACAACTTCCTCCCATCTAAAACTATTCCTCTTACAAACGAGCTCAACAACGCTATTATGGAACCAATAACGGCAGACGAGATCCAGTTAGCTATAAAAACAAGCTCCAGCCGAAAGTCACCTGGATCTGATGGATTGCCCAAAGAATTCTTTCAGAAAACCTGGATAATTATTAGTAACGAGCTCACCCTCATCATCAATGATGCTCTGGCAGGCCAAGCATGTCAAGACTACTATAATGGCATCATTGTGCTCGTTAAAAAAAAAGGCCGAGACCGATCTATCAAGAGCCTATAGACCAATCTCGCTCCTTAATTATGACTACAAGCTTCTTGCTAGAGTACTCAAAAAGCGAATGCACGATCTGCTGCCGTTAGTCCTTTCGGAACATCAGAAATGTTCGAATGGTAGCAGAACCATATATGAAGCCACAGGTCGAATACTGGATGAGGTCTCCAATTTGAAACATCGACGTAGAAATTCTCTGTTGGTATCGTTCGACCTTGATCATGCCTTCGATAGGGTGAATCATCAGTTTCTTGCCGAAACCATGAGGAAAATGAATTTCAACTCTAACTTTGTGGATCTCTTGGCGTCCATATGGAATCAGTCTTTCTCTAAAATACTGATCAATAGTCGACTGACACCAGAGTTTAGGATTCAGCGTTCTGTACGTCAGGGGGATCCCTTATCAATGCATTTATTTGTGATCTACCTTCAGCCGCTTCTCGACAGTATCAGTAGAAACCTTCCAGAAGCTGTCATCAACGCATACGCAGACGACATATCGATGTTCCTGCATAATGAAGAGAGCCTGGTCCGGGTAGCTGAATTGTTTGTCGAGTTCGGTGCGGATTCCGGAGCAGTGTTAAACAAACAAAAAACAGCAGCGATAATGATCGGTAATATTAATCTTACAGATCAGACTGAGTGGCTTAACATAGAAGACTTCCTTAGCATCCTGGGTGTAGTGTACGGAGCAGACATCAAGCAGGCTCGTAAAAAGAACTGGGAAAACGTGATTTGGGGTTTCAGGATAAGGCTGTGGCTTCATAATCCAAGAAAACTCAACATACTACAAAAAGTAACCTTACTCAACACCTACATTAGCTCTAGACTCTGGTATATGGCCTCAAACATTGCTATAACGACAGGATACGCGAACAAAATCAAAACCGAATTCGGAAAGTTTATTTGGCATGGACAACCAATTCAAAGAATTGCTTATTCCAGCCTCATTCTCCCAAAAAACAAAGGAGGCCTCAATTTGCACTGCATTGAACGAAAATCGAGAGCACTCCTCATAAATCGACTGATGTCCTTGTTCGACCAACTTCCTTTCCTCCGAAGCCTTCTGGAAAATCGTGACTTCCCAATACCTTCAACGTGTTCTCACATTTTGATGCTGTTTAATGAGATAGAACAGCTACCAGATCAATTGCAAAGTGCATTATCATCTCGAGGAATATACCAGCATCTGTTATCATGTCTCCCGGATCCTGGATTTGTATCCGCGCAGCCGCGAGACTGGAATGCTGTTTTTAGAAATTTACACTCCAGTGGCCTAACAAGTCATCAGCGGGCGGCATGGTACATGGTGATGCACAAAAAATAAAGCACAGAGAACTACTATTCCTCCGAAACATCATTGATGATCCGAACTGTGAATCGTGTCCAGGTGAATTGGAAACAGTAGTGCACAAACTCTTTCGTTGTCAACGGGTCAGGCCAGTCTGGCGTTTTCAACGAAGAGAAATCATAAGACAGGAACCTAGTCTAGCTAGATATGAACCAGAAGACTTTGTTTACCCAAATCTCAGGAATTTAAGCAGAAGATCTAGACACAATGTTGTTAAACAACTTGCAAAATTCTTTAGCTACGTATTGGAAACCCCATCAAACACATTAGATGTAAATAGCTTTAGATTTTACTTGACTGTTAACTAATCACAATAAAAGATTTTACAAAAACCTCCCCCCACCGACACTCGATCCCCCTCCCCCCCCCCCCCCCCCCCCCCCCCCCCCCCCCCCAACCATCCATTCCCCCTTTTTTCTTTTTTTTAATTAAAATTAAAATAAAATAATAATTTACATTTTAATTAAAATACCATTTAATACTTATCTTAACAATACGATTATATTTCTACAACCCCAGTCTTTTTTAGTGTCGTGTACTAATACTCGACTGATTACTCGACTTAGTCGAGTATTAGTACACGACACTGAAGAAGTCTGCACATTGTAGACGAAATACGCGTATCTGTCAAGATGAAGCAATAAAGGTAGTTGGAATTAAATGGAAATTACTAATCATTCTTCTTATTTTCTAGTTACAGGTATTCCACTAAACAGCTCACACTCTCCATAATTCTTTTTAATTAGTTTAAACAAATGTAATGAATTAAGTTAGCAACAGGGATTCAGTTTTGATGTTCTACCTTTCGAATGAAATACGTATCATAAAATTTCTGTGGGCCAGAGAGGAGATATTATCGTTCAAAATCTCCAAACCCGCGTAACGCTTTCGATTTCAAAAAAATTAGAACGGCATTCCTCTACAGGAATGGAAAAGAGAGACGTAATTCTTACGTCAAAACTACATTTACGTTTGCGGATCATACAAAATATTTTTTTGTTCAAGATCAGAGGTGGTTTTCAAATATAATGTTTTTTCTTCATACCCCATTCACATCTGGAGTTCTACAGGGATCAATATTAGGACCTATTTTCCAGATGTTGTTATGAATTGCGAAATTCATCTTGATGACCCACAAATCTATTGCCGATGTCTGGGAAGATGTGCTGTAAAAATCTCTCAGGAAATTAATGAAGATTTGCAGAGAATAAATGATTGGGCTTGTGGAAATATGCTGGCATTAAATGCTAAAAGAACAAATGCAATCTTTATTTCAAATGGTTCATATCAAAGCTCTATAAAACAATTTCTAAAGCTCAACAATCAGGTTATTGCATTTGTTGAACACGCAACTAGTTTAGGCATCCGTATTGAATCAAACCTCGATTGGGATAACTATATAATGTCACAATGTGGAAAAATTTATGTTGGTTTGCGTACTCTCTCTAGAACTTTATCGCTCTCTCCGGTGCAATAAAATTGAAATTGTTTAAAAGTTATTCCCGTATTTCATGGCTTGCGATTTCTTGCTTGACTCTAAATCAATGGCTTCTTTCAATCAGTTGAAAGTCGCCTTGAATGCATGTATACGATACATTCTAAATATATATTCGAGCGTTTCGCATCTTCAGCACTTACTTATAGGATGTCGTTAAGATAATGTTAGCAAGCTTCGTTGTTGCTTACTTTTGCACAATATTTCAAGTACATAACAACCCAAGTATTTAGGTACATAGCAAACTGCAAGTTGGAGTTATCAATGCAAGAAGTATATTTAGTATATTATAAGTATATTATTTTATCAAGTGATCAAGTGAAGCGTAAACTTTCATTTTCTCAATTTTCCCATTACAATCGTCCTACTAATACGCTCGTTAAAGTGTTTTTTAAAAAAAGTAATTGATTTGATGTCTATTAGTGAATTTTGAAAACTAAGTCTAAAAGTGTTGAATGATTATATCAATACAAATTACATGAACAAGCATCCACTATCTCAGTTTCAGTTTGCTTACCAGTCAGGTAAGTCAACAGTTACGGCTCTCGATACTGTGGTATCGAAGGTAGAAAAAGCTTTATCGATAACAGAAATAAAAGCTGACTAAATGTAAAAAGTAAAAGTAAATTTTTATGTTCCTATCCGCCCGCTTAGAATCAGAAATTAGTACGCACAAAAATACCTGTAATTCGTGATTGAATAAGTTTAAGAAATCCATTAATGGTTGCTTTACAGTACTTTTAATAAAACTTCAAAGTTACTGCATAAGATGGTTACATTTCTCCAGTTCGGATGAAATCTCGAACCTTCCTCTAGTTGGAGCACATCAGCGCCCGCACACTGGTAACGGACACAGAATCAGCGCATTTCTTCCGTTTTGCCCGCATTTGCTGGATGTCGAATTCGCTGCTCAAAAAATTTCCCAGTATTTTTCGGTTGGTCGAAATCTCGTTCAATTCGGAGGATTCATTAGCTTGGGGACAAAGTCGATCTTGTTGGCAGCATAACATTCCAGAGCCACCTTGGAGTAGTGACAGCTGGCCAACGCGGGCCTATGCTTGCAGATAAACGGCAATACACGCTTTTCAGGCATTCTTCTATGTAAACTTGGGATGTCATCGTCGAGGATGTGACAAATGGTTCCGTTTTCAGTCCATAACTGCAAATCACTTGCCAAATCATGGCCTTATTCACGAACTTGTCGGTAAACACGAACTTGAATCTCCCTAGCATATCCCCACGTCCGGTCACAATGTAAGACTTTAGACCGGGAAGCTGCTTAAAATCGAGTTTGACGAATGTTTCGTCATCGATCAATGTGCAGCCCTTGTGTTTCGTCAAAACACGGTCGTACAAGAGCCTTGCTCGCTTTTTGGCCACGGAATTCTGCTTCATGTGTCGGTTCGGATGTTTACTGGCAAGGATGTTCCACACCGTTTGAAAGTTGGCTTTGTAGCTTCTGGCAACATCTCGGATCGAAAGACCGGGGTTGGCTTTAACGCACCTCAATACCTGCCCTAATAAACATATACCATACAAGAACGATATTATAGATGGTTTGATCATACCACTTACAATTGGGATGATACCCCGAATTGGTGGTTAGGCATCTCTTATGGTTATGTTTTATGCGGGTTGCTACGCAGCTGACGATCCCTGCGTACGTCCACTGAATCCGTTCTACACTCAGGGTTTCCTTGTAGGTTTTGAGCATTCGACATACTGTTGTTTTTGGCATCTTCAGTACTTTGATCAGCTTTGAACCAAACCACTCCGGAATTTCCAGGTGTTTGTGCACAATATTTTTTTCTTATTTCGAGTTCCATTTCACGTTATTTCTGGACGCAATCGACTACTTTGATCAAATTTGCACCATTTGTTTTATATAGAAGTGTAAGCAAACAAAATATTACCTCGTCACGTACACCGGACAACGTTCTTTACCAATTTTGCCCGATGTACTTGGTGCACTGGTGCAGGTAGCAGTTTGATCGATGAAATTTTAAGAGTTGCAAGTAGTGAAATCCCCTTGCTATCCCTGATCAAGCTAAGTTCGAGTTTCACATACTATTGTTTCTATTGTTGTTTGTGATCATAAAACTCCTCCATGAAGGGCCAAAAACGGTTGGGTAGGCCCGTAAGCAGAGGCATTTGTGTGTGCTTCCTCGATTCAATGTGAATCTGGACACACGGTTTAATACACCACCGCGTTCCAGGTGGTTGGAACAAAAAACGTTTGACAGGCATTGGTTGATGTTTCATTGGCGAAAAAATTGGTGAAATTTTTTCTTGATTGATCTACGCATCTCGAAATTACGGATCATGGAACTTGAGAAAAGAAATCTAATTCTCCAACACAAACATCTAGAGAATCCTTCGTGGTCTGCCTCAAAAATAGCATAAGTGTTAAAATTCCCGAAGTCAACGGTGTGTCTTGCAATCAAACGTTACAAGGATACTCTGAGTGTGGATAAAGCAAAGCGCATCTGTCATAAAAGTGGCACTAGGGACAAAGAGCTGGGGAAAAAAAACCTTCACGACCTTCAACCTAGGTGTCTCCATAAGGGATTTTGGCAGAGGAAATACGATTACAACTTTTGCACTGTGCGCAGACCCTTCTTTCAAGAGAAGGATATAAGTCTTTTAGTGCCAGTAAACATCCAAATCACTCCCTGAAACAAAATTTAGTGGCCCAAAAGCGAGCACGATTACTATACAAACGAGTTTTGACGAAATTTGATGGCTGTATTTTAATGGATGACGAAACATATGTCAAAATGGATTATAAACAATTCCCCCGAAGAAAATTGTACCTGGCAACTGTTCGTGGGGATGTCCCTTCCCGGTATAATTTTGTTTTTGCTGATAAGTTTGCACGGAAACTAATGTTTTGGCAAGGAATCTGCAGTGGAGGCCTTATAACCAAGGTTTTCATCACATCTCATACAATGACGTCGAAGGTTTACATTAAAGTGTGTCTAAAAAAGCGGATTTTACCCTTCATTCGGCAACACAAGACCATCGTTATGTTTTGGCCGGATCTAGCTAGCTGTCACTGCTCTAAGGAGGTACTAGAATGGTATGCTGCAAACAATGTTAATTTCGTCACCAAAAAAATTAATCCTCCGAATTGCCTTGAGTTCAGACCGATTGAAAAATATTGGGCAATTGTCAAGCGAAAACTTCAAGGATGCGGTAAAGAAGTGACAAATGCACAACAAATGCGTTTGAAGTGGAATAAGTTCACCGGTACAGTGTTACCAGCGACTGTGCAGATCATGATGGCATCGATCACAAGTAAAGTGCGACAGTTCATTTGAAACGGTAAAATGTAATAGCTTGTTAAATATCGCTTGAAAGCTGAATAAATACCCTTCTGTTTGAAGTTTTGATCAACCGTGTATGTTGTTTAATTCTTGAGTTATGATCACTTGAATGCGTCCAAATTTACTTTGAATCGGGCTGTATATCGGTCTGTAAGCACCATATTAGGTCCATTATTGGATTAGACCTGTGCGTCGATCTATTTTGAATCGGCGGCAGCCTGTATGGTATTTTCAAACGGCGCAGCCGTGGATCGGCGTGGGCATAAATTATCCCCTCAACATTTCCTTATACTCATCCCTTTTAACTGTTTGGCTTTCTCGTGCACTGTAAAGACTATAGGGTCACTCAAAGTCTTATATTTGGCTTTCTCGTGCACTGTAAAGACTATAGGGTCACTCAAAGTCTTATATAAGGCCTGGATATCCATAGTGGTATATGACTCAGGTCGATGAATTGACGTGTGTAAGTGTGTATCTGAATGTGTGTGTGTGTGTGTGTGTGTGTGTGTGTGTGTGTGTGTGTGTGTGTGTGTGTGTGTGTGTGTGTGTGTGTGTGTGTGTGTGTGTGTGTGTGTGTGTGTGTGTGTGTGTGTGTGTGTGTGTGTGTGTGTGTGTGTGTGTGTGTGTGTGTGTGTGTGTGTGTGTGTGTGTGTGTGTACAAAGATATGAGACTTAACATTATAGAATTTGTGCATAACAAGTCGACGGGGAAGTCGGCTTATAACTTAACCAAAACTGTTTTTTCAGCGTTAAGAGTTCAATTGCCAAGACGCGATCTGAACATTTCGTAATTGTCGTGTACGAAAATAGTTTTGTTTAGATCTTCACGAAGATGGCGAGTCAAGTTTTCAACGCTGGCAGAAATCGAATACGATTTCACGAGGAATCTATTTATCATAAACTAACGAATGATGATACAGGGTGTCCACAGTTAAATTGCATCACTTTCAATAAGCTGTAACATTTCGCCCTTTGGGTTGATTTCATCGAAATTTTGGGTGAAATGACCGCAGCGTGTATTGTTTACACTGCGTGAGTTTCATTGTGAAATGTGTCGTAGTTTCGAAAATGGAGTCGAAGGAACAGCAAGTGCGCGAGAACATTTTGCACACGCACTTCGACAACCCACTTCTTTCGCACCGAGCCATCGGAAAGATGTTGAAAATTCACCAGTCTTCAGTGTCTCGTGTCATAAAACGTTTCGGGGAACTTTTAACTGTCGATCGGAAGAAGGTGAGTGGTAGAAAAAGTGTTCCGTACCGTGTGAAGGATCACAAGCGAGTGGTTGCTGCCTTTAAACCAAAACCCAACTGTTCCGTTCGGGATGTCGCGAAAAAGCTGCACTTGATCAAAAGTTTCGTGCAGAAAGCTAAGAAACGAGCCAGGATCCGTTCATTCAGAGTTCAGAAAGCTCCAAACCGCAATGAAAAACAGAATAGGACAGCTAAAATACATGCTAAAACACACTGCTGCATTATGGACGATGAAACACACGTAAAAGTGGACTTTAAACAAATTCCCGGCAACCAATACGTTACTGCGAACGATAAGTTCAATGTTCCAGAGTCTCTTAGGAAACAGCAAGTGTCACAGTTCCCCAAGGAATTCCTGATTTGGTAGGGGACTTGTTCGTGTGGTAAACGGAGCAAGCCTTTCGTGACAACTTCAACT
Source organism: Aedes koreicus (assembly GCA_024533555.2). NCBI lineage: Eukaryota > Metazoa > Arthropoda > Insecta > Diptera > Culicidae > Aedes > Aedes koreicus. The sequence continues at coordinate 863,206 of JAHHFK020000782.1, read as the reverse complement.
GTAAATGGTCAAGTATACATGAATAAAGGCCTGACAAAACGACTGTTCCGTTTCTCAAAACACACAACGTTCCTACATTTTTTTGGTTGGACCTAGCCTCTTGTCACTACTCCAAGGATGTTTTGGGGTGGTACAAGACGAATGGTGTCAATTTCGTGCCGAAGGATCTTAATCCCCCAAACTCTCCAGAGTTGCGGCCAATTTGAAAAATATTGGGCTACAATGAAGCACGAACTTCGTAAGCATCCTAAAGTTGTCATTACAGAACAGGAAATGTTAAAGTCATGGTTTGAAACCGGAAAAATTGCCGTTCCAACGGTTTTCAAAATCTTATTCCTGGTTTTATTAAGAAGAACCATTCGGGCTTTGGAATTGGAAAGAAAAATACAGTAATATAAAAAGTGTTAACCCGATTTATACATTTTTTTCCTCCGAATATTTTATGACAATCAGTTGAGAGACTTGTTTTTGAGGACAAGTTTAAAGTGATGCTATTTAACTGTGGACACCCTTTACATTCCATAAATAATATTTTACTGAATACAAATTAAAACAGAAGAGTAGATTATAAAGTTCTGATAAGAGCATATTTATTAATTGTGCGCCCTGATTCCCCTAAAAATCTGAAAATCTAAATAAAATCTAAAAATCCGAAAACGAAAAATCTAAAAATTTAACAATCAAAATATCTTAAAAATTTAAAAATCTAAAAACAATGTTTTGTACCTTGTAGTGTTAGAATTTGAAAAGTTGGCTTTCATATTTTGAATTACCTCTTTGAAATCGTTTTCTTCGTCAACCTTAGGCTCTAATTTAAAAAAGAAGTTTTTCTTATACCTTCGTTGTTCGCGCGTTACTTCTAGTACATACACTAGGATACACTAGTTTCCTGACATTTGGATTCTTGCAATGCATTTGTTGAATATTGCTATGTTTTGCAAATTCATCTGCTTGTAGTCATCATCTGTAGGGACAAAGTCGCTGAAAGTGTCTTCAAGAGGCCTTTGGACATCTGGCCATTCGGCACTTCGAGACTCGGAGAATTCGGTAGCTGTGATGATCTGAGCACTTTCGACCTTACATTGTTCCACGGATGCGAGGAGGAGAGATGGAGTGTACCTTCGAAGTATCAAAATGGGAGGCTGCAAAAGTCATAAATCAGATTTAACTCGAGGCTCCACCCCATTCTTTTGATTGCAAGCGATCGAGGTATAAAACATTCCTCCCCTCGTTCGAACGAATAGTTGCCTCACTCAACCGGCAACAAAAAAAAAGTAATAGATAATGTTATATTAAGCATGAAGGGTAGAACGCCATTATCACTTTTTTTAATCATGTTGCTACTTGTTTGGGGAAGTGTAATTAGAGGAGCCGCGGAGGAGTGGGGATACACCGTATCAAAAACCCTCCACTTATATTCGAACACCACCTAGGGGAATTGGGGGGGGAATATGAACACCCTACAAGCATTTTTTGCTATTTTTTTTACTTTAAAACACAATTGGCTATATAAACAGTCACACAGAATCGAAGAAGAATTCATATTTTATGGAATAAGATGCTCAAATGCATTAAATACAGCATAAAACATTGATCCCTTAAAAACAACGCCCCCCGCAAAACGGTAACCCGGCCCCAAACCAACCCGCACACTAACCCTCGCCCCCAAACCCCGACCCCCCCACACTAAAGATCGGCCCGCCGACACACGTCAGTGATAACATTTTATGTATGGTTTTGTATTATTAATGTTGTTTGGGACACTATATCATCAGTACACTAGTTTTTGGGTGTACTATATTGACTCAAGTTAGCGCTCTATCCACGAAGCAGCACCATTTTTCCATCCTAAGTTGAACAGATTTTAAATATAATAAGGTGCTAAGATTTAACTGTATTGACACTAGTAGTGTCGTACGATATTGCCTTAACGCGTTCAGTAGGATTCCATTTCTTAATCAATTCCACGGCAGCTCCCCGATAGCTTTTCCTGTCCCTTTTTCAAGGAAAGGAACGCCAAGTAGCTGGGTAGTGCTTTTACCTGTCACAAGAACTGCTTGTTGATCGACCAGATCCCTCCCTATTTAGGTTTTTACCATTTTACCGTCCTAGTGGACAGTAATTATATCGTCTGGATTGAAATTTTCAATCAATTTCAGGACCGCTCAGATCGGTGTTTCTCACGCTCACAATGAATAGTGGCACGGTTAATATTAGTTTTTGCTAAATCAACACCAAATAATTTAGCAGCTGCTGCCAGGATAACCGTAGCAGAATCTGAGCTGACCTTTGCTGCATCAAGAGCTTTGGCTGATTCCGGGACTACAACATGTTGTGTTCCGCTTTGTGAGCTTTGTTTGAAACTGAGGTGTTTCGCTTCTCCATCTATATCTTCAGAGCTTTCACTGGATGAGTCGAATTCTATGACGTTGTCTACAGTTGTATTTTGAAAATAAACATACACATTGATTTTATTATATTGAAAAAATATTACCAATGCTCGACTGAGCTTCACTCTTCGATCGACGTGCTTCCAACAGCTTTTTGCTTTTCCTTCTTACGTTGCTCTGTTATTGTCTGTTTGTGCGTTTTGGCAGCAAGAGCACCATCGATACCAGAAATCGAACTTACGTGGTGGCCTTCTTTCTGGTCCTTCAAAAACATGATATCTTCACGTAAAGCTTTCTTAACTGCTGAATCCGTCTCTCTTTGAATCTTTTTTTCCATTTCCGGTATCGCCATACTCTTTGCAATATCGAAAAGTTTGTCAAGCTTAGTGCAAAAAGCGAACAGATACATAGAGGTGTGTAAACATTCACGCATGTTTTTACATTATTTGTAAGATCAACACAGCAGGTAATAGTTCTAGGTTACCATTTAGTGCGAGGGATCTGCTAGCGACTTATTGATACCTATGGACCGAACACTACAGTAGCGTTCTTGCCACCGCGTGGGTGGTCACCTGTACTACCATTTCTTTAGGGCCGTTGGGGGACCACTTAACGTTAACAAACGGTCTTCAAATTTAAGTACGTTTATTTTCTAGTCAAGACGAACGTTTCAAGAGGTGGACCCTTGCGCTGAACTGGCCGGCTTGACGTGCCGCAAGGGCTCAGTAGGGATCAAGACCCAAAGCTAAGAGTCAGTTCCATTGTGGTTATATCACATTTATTAGCAGAGCAGCACATCGAAATTTTAGGTTCATTATTCTTTATATGCTATACAATTTCAGATCATCCATGGATATCCCAAGTTTTGTAAAATAATTTAAAATCATTTTTTTTTTCTGGTGGCCATGATACATTATCTAAGCTTTCAGGTTCATGGTGGATGTGCGGGTCCGTATAAAATTGCAGCAGCGCCACAATCTGCAGACACATAAATACAAATGAAATTATTATCGTTTTATATTATAACATCCATTCACTACATTTTGTATGCTTTTTTATAAGTCATTTTCAGCTTCGCATTTATGCATCCTTGTCAGTTATAGCTCATCTAACTTACGTTATGTATTTGAAAATATAGGAAGGTTTTTATTGAATTATGGAGAGTGTGAGCTGTTTAGTGGAATACCTGTAACTAGAAAATAAGAAGAATGATTAGTAATTTCCATTTAATTCCAACTACCTTTATTGCTTATCTTGACAGATACGCGTATTTCGTCTACAATGTGCAGACTTCTTCAGTGTCGTGTACTAATACTCGACTGGTCGTCCAGTCGAGTATTAGTATACGACACTGAAGAAGTCTGCACATTGTAGACGAAATACGCGTATCTGTCAAGATAAGCAATAAAGGTAGTTGGAATTAAATGGAAATTACTAATCATTCTTCTTATTTTCTAGGTTTTTATTGTTTTTTTTTTTTTAGAAAGGATCATATTCGAAAAATTCTACTTAAAAAAGCACTTTCCTTCTTCATCAGAAATATATATTAATTCAAAACCTAACAGTTTACAATCATTCATTTCCTATTTCACAGACATGAGGAATCATTTATGGGTGTACAAGAGCTATAGAAAAATTCAAATTCCTAATTTTTTATTTTTTAAGTTTTATTAAGATTCAGTTTTTAGATTCATACTCATCTGAAATTTATTTCGCCTTATTATTAGCTGTCTTCAGTTTTTCCAATATTATTATGAAATTAATACACATCTAATTTTTATTTTCAGTAACATACCAGTAGATGTCATATATATCTTGTACCTACGCTTATTATGTTCTCTGACTATTATTGTGAAAACAAATTCTAATATTAGTAAATCTTATTTCAATAGAAACTGCAACAGTCTTTCGATGAGTGGATGATCAGATTAGTTACGGATATATGTATTCTACTATAGTTTACTGGCTTGCTGGTATTATTATTTTATATTTTAACGTCAGTTTATTATTTTATGTTATGATATTAAATGATGTGACATAATTACATTTAAATTCATTTCATTAAAATCGCTATTTCCGATGAGACTCACTACATAAATTATTGCAAGGAAACGGAACAGCACATCGAAATTTTGGGTTTACCATTCTATTGCTATATAATTTCAGATTATACATGGATATTCCAAGTTTGATGAGATAATTTTAAATCAATTTTTTTTCTCGCAGCTACATTGTCTAAACTTTCAGGTCCACAAATGGAATTGTTATTTTCATTCTTATATTCATTCACTATATTATTTGTCATTATAATATTCATTCGCTATATTTATTATAATTATAATATCAATTCACTATATTTTATACATTACTATATGACATTAAATATATATTGGGAAGGGAGGGAGCATCAGGGTATCACTCAAGCTGGAATTGGACAATGGAGTGGTATGACAACCGGCGTCTAGGAGGGAACAAACATTATCATTTGCTTTATCCTACCGATTCGATTGTGGTGCTGTGAATTCTACTCCAACAGTTTCAGTGAGAGTGACGCGCCCTTCTTAACAAGCCATCCCGTAGAAAGCTTAATGAGTATTGCGAATTGGGTTATTCGATTTGTTGGATCGTATCGTTGGAAGGAGATTCTTATGTTCCCGCGGGTTTCGCGTAAGTGTCTCTGCTTACGGGTCCGCCCCACCGTTTTTGACCCTTCATACAGCGTTACTGTGAATGCAAACCGGTAACTCAATTTGATCTTGCTATTAAGTGGAGCTGCATACATGACAAGGTCTTAGAAGGGATGGTGGCTACCTTACATACACATACAAGACGAACGTTTCAAGAGGTGGAATTCTTGACTTGGCCACTTTTTTCAAAATAAGGGATGGCCTACAGTGGGGGTAATATGAACAGATACTGGGGGTAAAATGAACATCATTGTAAACTATTGCCTTAGCAGTATTAAGTAGCTAAAATATGCTCATTATCCAGCTATTGATAGAAGATAGAGGGGATGTATTCGGCAAATTTTTCTAAGAATGATCTCAAAAGTGAAAAATATTATGTTTTCAGGGAATTTACTCTTTATTATTTCAGTTTTGGTCTTTTACTATGACAGTTATTCATTCATAAAAACCAAATAGAGATAAAAAATCATTAGTTCAGTCAAACAGTATATTCTACGAGTCGTAACTCGTCAGTCAATTACACAAGCGGCAAACCAAGATATCATCTTTGTTGCAATTAGCATGGAACCACAGCAAACAACGCAGGCCCTTCATCCATCCAAAACCATCGACCGAGCTGGAAAAACATGCACCACATATTTCGCACAAGGTGTCCTCCAAGATTTCCTCCGACCGGACCTTCTTGGTTCGTTTATTGGATGAATTTTTGCCGTTTGAAATCGATTTGATAGCTTTTGTTGCTTCAGAAGTGGCCAATCCTTGTTGATAGTCATCTGTAGTTATCTCGGCCGCCTTTTCCGATTAACGTTTCCGCTCCGTTACCCTTGGAATAGACATTTTTGGCAACAGTAAAATTTGCGCCGGTGTAACATCAAAAGATGAGTTCGGAGACGTTTCGCAAACCGTATCTGGGTCAGCTGGGATCATTGAAGGTTCATCAGAATCATCTTGATTCCCGGTAGGAACAGTTGAGATGGCCAAATCAACCGGAATTGTAGCGTTTTGCACTGTGGACGCATCAACAATCATCGGATTCACCACTGCAATCAACGTAACCGTTACGGTTTCTGGTTGATCTGTAACTTCAGATGGAGCAAAGCCTTGGTCACTAAAGATCTGCCTATTAAACGGCGGAAGCGGCTTTGAGGAAAGCTTCGCCCATCAGTTCAGAGACATAATAAAGAGTGATCACCCGTCCGGGAAAACGTCGCATGAACTCTTCTGAGGCCTGTGCATAGAACGGTTTAACGGGCATCATGAACGCCACATCGAGTGGCTGCATTTTGTTGCTGCAGTGAGACGTTAGTACAAGAATGTCGATGTAATTCGCTCGTGCTCGCCAAGTTTTTCGTGTGAGAGCTGTGGCCTGCTATTATGAAGAGCGCAGGATTGTGCTCCGATGGATTGACGTGTTCGATGGAGTGATCCAACCAATCCAGCAGGATTGCATGCGGACGCGGGGAAAAATAAACGGTGGATAATGTTGTCCGGTTGCCGATGTGTTCGAAAAAAAATCGAAAAAAAACATTGACAGACGGCTTATTGTATCCTCTTGCTCGAGCCGCAGATGTTGCTTCAGGCTTCCGGAAAGAAAGTATCGGATTCCGTATCAGAAAAGCATCCAACCAGTTTCTTCCTGCTATTTTGCGCTTGTGATTGAACGGATGCGGCAGGGAGTTTGTCTCGGCCGGCTCATAAGCCAACTTCTGCACGTCTCGAATTGTGACACAGCAGAATCTTAATTTCAAATCCAACAAGTGTTGCACCAATTCGGTTTCCTGGCTCTCCGTAAAAACAACCTTTTTCGACCCCAAGCTCTTCTTCACCACCGTACGCTTAATCCACCGGGCCTGAGTGATTCTTGGAATCTGGTACATTTTCGCAGCAGACCGTACAGAAACACCGCAATCAACCGCACGCTTGGCTTCGACCATTTGGTTTTCCGTCCAAGTCTGCGTCTGCGATTTGCGTTTGTAAACCCGTGGCATCTGTAGGAAGATAACATGCATTGTTATTAGATTACCCATGGTGTTCATATCACCGCCATCACTAGCTGTTCATTTTACCCCCAAAGTAACAACTAGCTGGAATGACTAATATTTGATGTAATTGTTGTCGAAAACTACTTACTGTTGACGTTAAATCCTCAAAAACAGTTTGATTCAACTAAATATCACACGATTCGAGTTTAGTTTTACCGAAAGTTTGAACAAAAATCTTAAATTCTGCGAGCGAAAATTTACATCACGCGTAGGACCGGCTGAACGTCTTATGTTTTGTTTATTTTTTCTGCATTTGACAGTTCTTGATCGCCGTAGGATGGCCCAAATAGCTATAATTTCGTATGAAATAGGGTGGAGCTAAATCTTGTAAATGTTCATATTATCCCCCATGTTCAGCTTATTTTTATGGGCGAGCTTATTTTTTTAGTTTGTTTGTTTCTTTTAATTACATGCTGGAAATTATTAAACTTACTTTTAAAAAACTTTCAAATGTCAATATATTCTAGGTAAAAATTAATCAAATAACTGCTTTTAACTGCTAATAATTTACAAAAACCGTTGCGCAATTCACACATTGTGCACTAAATTTACCAGCTAAACAACTTTTTTGAAATCAAATTAGGAATGAGAAGTAATGAACATCGACATTGATAGTAGCTTTCTTCTTAGTTCATACGAGTGTTCTCGACTTGTTGTGGTATGAATTTGATTGAGGAATTTCCTGCCAATGAACCTATTCAATTATTCTTGTTGTATGCCAATGTCATGCAAAATAGTTAACGAGTGCTTATGTATGTATTCTATTCGGTGATCTGTTTTTTTTTATGAAGGTTCTTCTGTTTATCAACACGCGCCGAGCCATCGCTTATTCTTCCGGTCTTCCTCTAAGCTCTCCATGGATTGATCGCCGATCTGGCAAATTTGGAAGACGTCTGGATTGAGTTATCTCAAATTATAATAATCCGTCCAATGTATCACAAAACATTGCGATTGGTTGAGCGGATTGGAGATAATGCAATCATTTTGTATGAGACCAAGTCTCTCCCGGTTGGTATTAAACCGATGAGCATGGACATCAATAGAAACATAAAGTTGCCAGAAGGCAAGAAATGCATCTACGGACTCTCATTTTTACGCAATCCCTCAATTGCAATTCTTAATATGTAAGCATAGATTGTTCTTTAGAAACTTCAATTTGATTGATACAGATATAAGTAACAGTAAGACAATAGATTGTAGAATACAGTAGTAAAAATTAAAAGTTACGAAAAAAGAGTTTGGTTCAAACTTCGGCTGTGAAAGGTTGTGTCGATGCTTTATTACGCACTATTTCCATATCGGGCATGGCGCGTTTCGTATTGTTTCGGTTATCTATAATTCGGTGAAACGAGTGATCGAGTGAGTACAGTACGAAAACAATAAAGCGTCTCTCAAGCGTTCATACAATTAAACCACCATCATACTTTGTGAGTGGCTCCAATTGTATCCTTATTATTAGTTTAACTCGGTTCCAATCGGATTTCCAGCATTATAAAAATCAGCTTGTTTTTCCAAGGAAAACCCACTATCACTTTGTGTGTGGCCCCGAAAGCATCCTTACTGTTGATATAAATCGATTCAAATCAGAAATCAGTACTAATTCAAATATGTTACTAAACGATGCGTGAATTCAGCTTATCGTTTACCCAAACGAACCCTGTTGCCACCCCCCTTTTCCCCCACCCCCCCCCGCGTTCTCTCAGAAAAGCGGGGGGGGTTTTGTTTCCCATCAAAACCCCCCCCACACTTTCCCCCCTCTTTTTTTTTCCCCCTTCCCCCGGGGGGCCTTCGCCGGTATTGCCTTAGTTTGAGATTACCAGTTTTACAAATTGAGCATGTACAGGGTGCGGCAGAAAACAATGCGAAAATGTTCAAACTTGAGTATTAGGTCAATTCGTGTAGCTAGTGACTAATTTCTGTCGAAAGTGTATTTTTTTATGTTTAATTTCAAGTGCTGCATCCAAACATTCTATTTGTTTTATTGCAAATTCGTCAAAATGTTCGCGAAAGAAGTGATCACCAGTTTGTTGCTCGCCCAGAAGAAACCGAAAGAGATTGCCAAGGTGGTAGGGTGCCATTTGGCAACAGTTTACCACATAAAAAAGTCCCTGCAGGATGCTCCTAAGCAGCGGAACCCGGGAAGCGGACGTCCGCCGTTTGCACGCACGCCGAAGGTGATAAAATCGGTCCGTGCAAAAAATGCTCGCAACCCGGTGCGTTCCATAAGAAAACTTGCAAAGGAAGCCAATATTTCGGAGAAATCCGTGCGGAGACTCATCAAAGAAGACCTGCATGCATCTTCCAGAGCCAGAGTGAAACGCCACTTGATTACGGACCGGGTCAAGGAACTACGAGTGACTCGTTCCAAAAGATTGCTTTCCTTGTTGAAGAAGGAAAAAAATATAATCCTGTTCTCCGACGAAAAGCTTTTCAGCATCGATGCTGTGGCCAACAGCCGCACGGACCGGTTCATTTCACCGCAGAAAATGGAGAACGTTCCGGAAAAAGCGAAATTCAAATTTCAAACCAAACATCCGGCTGGTGTCATGATGTTTGGCTTGGTGGCGTCCAACGGTTTGAAAATGCCGCCTGTTTTCATTGATGCTGGAGTTAAAATCAATACCGAAGTGTATATCGGTATTTTAAAGGACCAAGTGCTTCCCTGGGTGAAGGCCAACTTCTCCGAGGACCAAAACGTTGTCCTCCAGCAGGATGGAGCGCCGTGTCACACGTCCAATCGAACCCAACAATGGTTGAACGATAACATGAAGTTTTGGCCGAAGGATTTGTGGCCCCCTAGCAGTTCAGATCTTAATCCGTTGGATTATTCAATTCGGGCATATGTTGAAGCACGAGCCTGCAAAACATCACACCCTAGTGTGAAAACCCTGAAGTCAACCATAACACGCACAGGGCAGTCAATGTCAGAGGACTACGTCCGAAAGGCATGCTCTGGCTTCCGGCGTCGGCTCGAGGATGTTATTAATACAAATGGAGAACACATTGAATAAATTTGTTTAAAAATACTTTATAAAGATAACTGCACTCGAAAATGTTGATAATATTGCCTGAATTCGTTGAAAATGGGCTTTGAAAGAAAAAGAACAAATTTTCGCATTATTTTCTGCCGCACGCTGTATGCATCATCTGTTGATCGTCTGTGTAGTAAGGTCTGTATCCGCAATAATCCGGACACCTCAAAACATGAATAAAAAATAAATTTCGCATTATATTTCCGTCACAGTTGTTTATTTCAGATTCATGGGATGTGTTTTAACAATTCGTGAAGACAAAACATGGTTATTCGATATTTGCATAACATTTTTGAACTTTGCGCTTAACTTCGTCCATTAGGGTTTGTACAGACTCTTCAGAAATCGGAGAAGCCATCTATGTCCAAATTTGATGGAAGTGTTTGATATCTTTGATTCCTTGCTTCTTTCCAGAAAGCTTCCGCTTCATCAGAGCCCAATATCTCTCGATTGGTCGTAGCTCTGGGCAATTTGGCGGGTTTGAGGTTTTTGGTACAATGTTCACTTGATTTGCTTGGTACCACTCCATCACAGTTTAAGCATAGTGGCATGATGCCAAATCGGGCCAGAACAAAGGTTTTTCTTTGTGACTTTTGATGAAGGGTAGCAATTGCTTCTGCAGACACACTTTCTGATAGATCGCCTTGTTGTTTGTGCCTGTAGTGACGAAAGATTTACTCTTTTTTCCACACGTGCAAATTGCTTGCCACACGAGGTATTTTTTTTTTTTGGGAAATTTCGATGCCCACTTCGTTCTGAAATGCTGTAGCATTTCTGGCCATAGCAGAATAAAATGCCAGCCCTGGAAGCTGCTTGAAATCCTCCAGGACATAAGTTTCATCGTCCATAACAACGCATGAAAACTTCGTCAAATATTCGCAGTGCCAAATTCTGTTTGTCGATGCGATTTGGAACTGTTTTTACTTTATAAGACTTAAGTCTCAAACGTTGGTTTGATTTTTGGGCAAAACCAGGCGACATCCCTATTTTACTAGCCACCGTTCGAATGGAGAGATTTGCGTTTTTCGTTAATATCCTTTTCACCTTTCGGTCCATGACAGGATCAGCGCGTCCAACGTTTTTGTCACTTCTCGGTTTCCTCTAAACCGTCAAACGTTCCGAAAATGATTTGAAAACATCGTGAACAGTGGATTTAGGCAAATCCAATGTTTTTGCAAGGTCCCGTATTGACAAGTCAGGATTTGCCGTACGCCCGTACAAAATTCGCTCGCGCACTTGTTTTTCTTTTGTCGCCATCTTGAATACTAAACATGAAATGTAAACATCAATCATAGTCTTTCTCATCATAGACTCTCAGTTATACCACAGTGAAATTGTTCATTCCTACGTGCAATATTTCAAAAGTTACAATGATTCGAAGGTATCCGGATTAATGTGGATACAGACCTTAACAGCTGAACTGGCAGTAACGGAGTAACAATCTCGGGTGGTCAATCATGCTAATTATCCTGCTCATGCTCACAAAAACGGATAAATTCTTTGAATAGGATAAGACAACTGCAACTTCTCGCTCTGACCAGCTTGCTGTCTTGCTTTCTCACACGCTGAATCAAACTGTATGATATGATCAACATATATTCTCAACAATACTAAACTACAACATTGATCGGTTTGCCTCATATCATGAATAGTTCAAATAAATATTTTTCGGTGATACTCTTTCAAACTATCAACTATTTTTCTTAATCTAGTATTATTTGGGTTATGAAGGCAATAGCATTGGTTTGAATGTTCAGTTTTTTCATTAACCAAGAACTGAAAATTTAATAGAGCATAGCTTCTTCAAATTTCAACTAGCGGGGGAAAAAGCAATGATTATCTAATAGCTAACATTACATTAAGAGATATTTTCCTAGTAACACACTTGTTTCAACCCAGTAAAGGTGACTGCTCTGTGACTCAATTAATTCACAATCGAGCTGCTGAAACCACTTTTGAAGGTTGTGTGCTGCTTGGGTTTTTTACATACTTTAGGTTAGATAGGTTGGGTTCTTAGTTAAAGGGAAAAGCTTGTAATAAAATTGTTAGTCGTTACTATTTAAAAATTCTCATGGATGTCCACTTTTTACGCTTTTTTGCTACAACTTGTTACAAAATCGAGGGCACTTCGCGTAATTTGGCGCTTTCATTTAGGAAAAGGATCAATCTGACAAACATCCCAAGCAACACAAAACCGTCATATTTGGTTATAGTGACTTGATTGTGACTTAGTTGAGTAGCATTGGACATCAACTGTATTGCAACAAGTTACCTTGAAACCTGCTAGGGATAAAAAATAAATAGTGAAAAATTGAAACAAATAATAAAATTCCAAAAATAAAATCAAAACTTAGGGGGGGGGGCAATGGACCCCCTGCTCCCCCTCCCCGTGGCTACGCCTATGAGTTCTCCTATCCAATTTCAAAGCCTGCCGAACGCTATCGGACCTATTGATGCTTTCTTTTCACATCTTGGGTTCTAGCAGAAATTGCAGAAACAAAGAAAGAAATTACTAGCATAAACATAATTCGTACCTAAACGCAATTAAAAGGATGGATAAACTTTTTTTACATACTGTAAACAGAGTTGGGAGCATCACTCTTAGCAAAAGATTAACTAAATGAGTCTTAAATATTAGTAATAGCCGAGCTAACCATACAAAAATTAAGGATATATGTACTGCTTTTTGTAATATTTAATATGGCCTACCTCCTATGCAATGATTGGTTTGTGTCCCCAACTTGCGATTACGTTCTTAATCTTTTGACCCCAAAAACACCCTGATAGTCGGAGCATAGCTGTTGAAGCAATACACAATTGGTGACTCACGTTATTTCTCACAATACATTACTAACCACCTGCTATACACAATTCTTGGACGGTAATCATTGTGTTGACATAATTTCCTATTATATTGTCTTCTCTTTAATTTGTCTCATTTCAGGGTAGCGATGACTCGACTGAAGCAGCCGCCTTCGACGACATCAACTCATTGATGAAGGTAAATACAGACAATCTTGCTCATTATATCCTTCTCTCTCTTTCTCTCTCTTTCTGTCTATTTCTACACCAACGCTCGACGGCATACGTCATCTAGCATTTAGGATTTCCATCCACCTACTGAGCGGAAGTAAGGGTTCGTTAAGTTGTTATACCGACAAGTCAAACAAAAAGGCTCAACACAGGCCTTAGCCCGCTCGACGAAAGTAAAAAGGTTAAGTTTATTTGTTTTCAATCAAACCCGATTACTAACCGGCGGTGTTTGAACAGTTGAATCCTATTGCTATTTCTTCTTTCGACAGAGAGAAAATTTTCCTGGAAATGCGACGAATTGAACTTGAAAATATTCTCAAATCCTACCATACAAAACAAATCACGCTTCGCTTGATGCTGATGGATCCGGAATTGGAAATTCAAATTACTCTTGATTGCAGCAGCAGAGCTAGAGCACCGGATGCACTTTTCAACACCTATGAGCCTTCCGTTCTCGCTTTTTCTCTCTATCGGCATCATCAGAGCGCAGTCGGCTGTGTATCACACAAAAGCATCGCTGCACGGGACATTTTTCAATTTATCTTCATTCACACTGGGTCGTTCTGGAGTTTTTTTCCCCATCCCAAACCGGCCGAACCCGGTGCACAGTGCGTGGATGTCTGGAAAGACGGGACAAAATAGCAGGAGGATCTAGAGATTTTCACACATTGGTGTTCTAGAAAAAGTTATTCGTAATAATTCGAGCAGCAATTTGGCTAAATGTCACATGTGATTTGCATAGCTAAAAAAATTTCTTAACCGCCAACTTTTTTAATTAACGTCAAAAAGCTGTGATGGCGAGAGACAAGTTGTTTAATTCAATATGAAATGCTGTTTGCACATACGACACATATTATACGTAGTTCTAAAGCCATTGCATTGAGTAACTTAAGATAATTTATACATTTGAAAGTACTTTATATAGAGCCTTACAAACAAATTTAATACAAAGACGTTCCTTTCCCTTCATCGCAGGCGGATTTTCAAAAGCAGTGCTCATTATTAGGTGTAGAAGTATGATCTAAAAAATGTGAATTGTTTTTAAAAGAGCACACAACCGCTGAAATCAGTTGACGTGTATTGAGGATACCCGGTATGAGAAATGAGTGAAATTTCGGAGAGGTACTTTAAGGTACTTTATTGTAAAATAAAACTGAAATTTGAATGTCTTTTCTCTTTCAACACAAAATGCTCATAGCATAGAAAATTTTATTTTCACAGTAACTGTCATAGGACAGGGTGATAATGGCTTAAATATTTTTTTTTTTTCAATTTGCTTTATTTGATGCCATTTGGATTTCCATTAAGAAAGCTGTGTATTAAGAGAATACGGCGATTGAAAATGAATTCGATTTACTGAAAAGATAAGAGTCAAAAATTTGAGTACACAAGCTGTTCCGTTTGTTTGGCCGAGTTCAAAAAGTTAGTAATATCCATGCGGCACATTTCAAACAAGTACAAACAACACTGCGTATTTTATTTGGCCGAATATGAAAGTAGTTTTTTTATTATTTTTATTTATGGAACGATGCACTGTGCGACGCTGAGATAAAACAAAACTCTCGCCGGAACGATGCCAGCCATCATGCTTCAAAAGTTTGAACCATTCACTATCGGTGGGAAATTGGGATGGGCTCAAACCGTTTACATTACTGGGTGTAATTGATTTTTTGCGGCAACTATCTCGTTATTGAATTGAATGGGTTCAATAAGTTCGGCTGAGCTGACAGGTGTTCTATTGATGGCTAGTTAAATAGAACACCTATGCCTTTCTCCAAGAAGCTACACCATTTGCTCTACAAATTCCTTGTAGTCATGGCGAATATAAACATTCGTTCGCCAGTTCAGATGCATTGGGCAAATGCGAACTATCGTAACAGTTGTCTAATACATTTAAAAAGTTAAATATATCAATGGATTGCCAGATTTTTTGGAACAATTGGAACAATTGGATTGGAATTTTTACCTTGAAAATCAATTAACTAAGAGTACTGGTATGTTTCTTTAGCAAACCATTATATCCTACGGAATTTCAAATCAAAGACAGATTTGATAAGCTCTTGACTCAGTTACTGCTTTATAAGCACGCATATACCTTTCAATCTTTCCATGTTGGATCGAATAGTGTCCAATGACATGGTGCAAACCTTGCTTATCGGCTCTCAGTCCTCAAGAAAGTCAACGATTTCATAGGCTTGATAAAAGCCAGACCCCCAGCAAAGACAGGGATCCTAAGAAGCTTTTCTTGGTTATCATGATCCACAGATACTCAAACTGTCCCATTTCCCCAGAATATGTGTAAATTTCACTCATGAAAGGAAAATCAGTTTACTCATTTTTGACAGCTCCACATTGCATGCAAATATTCTATAGGTGTCTTAAATTGTATGTGCAGCCGCTTAGTGCAACCGCTGTTGAAGGACTTTGACGCCAAATTTGGTAAAGTTAACAATACCCAACAAACATCGGTGTTGAATTAAAGCTTGTTCAAGCAAATTTGGAGAAGCTATTCAGCTGTTTCTTCTATAATAGCTGAATAGCTTCTCCAAATTTGTTTGAACAAGCTCTAATTCAACACCGATGTTTGTTGGGTATTTTTCAAATACGCCATTTTAATAACCTAGTCATAACTATCCACTTGTAAAGACTGTATTCGATGAAATTTGGACACACAAAATAGGTCATCAACAATTTTCCTTGAGCCCGATTCTTTTCAAACTTTCTGGAAATAAAGTACTACTAAATGGTTAAGTTTTGACATCATTGGTTTATTGAACCTCTTCTTCCAACCCAAATGTCCGCACCTTTGCCTTGACCCCTTTCATCAAATTTTGGGCAATTATAGGACCGACTTGCATACTTACTTTTAACCACACTTTCTTTAGTTCAAGTTCATTTTCTATCAGTTATGGAGTTTTAACGAGCTTTGCCTTCATGATTGCCCAAAATATTTCAATTGGGCGAAGTTCCGGAGTGTTTGGAGGGTTGACATCTTTTGGTACAAAAACTACATTATTATCTTTGTACCAGTCTAAGACGGGCCGGGCATAGTGGCAAGATGCCAAATCCGGGCCAAAACAGTGTCGGGCCACCGTGAGATCTCAAGAAGGGCAGAAATCGTTTTTGGAGGCATTCGTCCTTGTAGATTTGTCCGTTGACGGTCCCAGAGGTGATGAAGGGCTGACTCATTTTGCCACATCCGCAGATCGCTTGCCAGACAAGGAATTTTTTGGCGAATTCCGACAGTTTCTTCTTCCGTACACTCTCCGGAACAGCCAACTTGGAGATGGCGACGTATTGTTCCTGTCCTGGCATTTGTTTGGTGTTGGCTTTAATGTAGGTCAAAACGGTTTTGTGAGCCACTCCCTGTACAGTTTTCTTGCATGAGTTTTGGCCACCGAGTTCTGTTTATCGCTCCGGTTCGGTTCCTTCTGGACCTTGTACACATGTAATCCAGAACGTTTCATTGTTTTCTGCACAAAACAAACTGAAACTTTCGCCTTTTTCGCAACATCCCTGATCGAAATGTTTGGATAACGCTTAAATTGGTTCAATACCATCCTGGCCTTCTCCGGATTTGATGTGCGACGTTTTTTGCCACTACCATTTTTCCGCTTGGTTGTCTTACGGTCCTTGAACGTTTTGATCACTTGAAATACGGTTGAATGTGCGATTCCGAGCTGTTTTTCGATCCATCGATGAGAAGCGTTTGGGTTTTCGAAGTGAGGGCTCAAAATTTGTTGGCGCACTATTTCTTCATTCGAAGCCATCACTGAAATCACTCGACCGATTTTCACGAAACTCATACCACAATTGACACAACACAATAAAATACATTCAGTTAAAATTTCAATAATTTTTACCCACACGCTAAAAAGTTACAAACAATTGCGTGTGTCCAAATTTCATCGAATACAGTCTTTAACGATAAACTTTATAGTGAAAAAGTACCTCCCTCTCTCTCTCTCTCTCTCTCTCTCTTTTGCTCTTTCTATCTTTCTCTCTCTGTCTCTTTCTCTCTTTTCCTACTATTCCTGCCGTCTTCCAGCTCTATTGTTTACCATACTACGTTGAACCGCTTCGCGCTCTACCTAAACGAAGACACGTTCACAACAAGCTACCTCTCTTAGAACACGATGCACACTCTTGACAAAGGCGCAAAAACGTGATCTAAATTGTTTTGACCCCGTAAACTACGTTGTTTTGCTTAAGTTTCTTCAGCAAAGGTTTTTTCATGAGTTAATATCCATCTTATGAAGTTAAAAACTTGGTTATAATTCACCCTATTATTGAAAAAAAAATGGTCTTTCAATTTTTGCACATGAAAATAAACTTTATTAGGGAAAGTTAAAGTTAATTTAATATACAACTTAGCTAAAGCATTGCTCAGTGCAAAAGCATACGCGACAGTTCGTTTCTTCCGTGCTCCGTTGCTTTGAAAGTGTTTCACAGTTCCTCATTCCCAAATCCATTTTTTTTTTCTCGCGATAGTGCCCAACAATAGTCAAGTTTTTTTTTTTTACATGAAGAAGAGAAGTTCAGTTTAAGCATTACAAAACCAGTAATAAACAGCAATTGGCAAGAGACAAGCCATATGCTAGAGCGTCACTGTGTGGATACGCACAGCAGTCCAGTGTTAGCATTCATCCGTTCATCTGCCAACCATAACCGACCATCGTATAACACTCGTTGTGTTTCACTCCTCACCGGTATAGGCGGCCACACACGTTCGTCACCCGGCAACAGCAGATCAGTAGTACATAGAAGATAAGTTTTTTATTTCTCTTTCTCTCCTGAATACATTCTGAATAATTGTTGCTCGCAGCTGTATCTCTCTCTCTCTCTCTCTCTCTCTCTCTCTCTCTCTCTCTCTCTCTCTCTCTCTCTCTCTCTCTCTCTCTCTCTCTCTCTCTCTCTCTCTCTCTCTGTGTGTGTGTGTGTGTGTGTGTGTGTGTGTGTGTGTGTGTGTTTTTTTTTATATTAATTGTCTCAGTGGTTGAGCGTCATAAGCTCCCACGAACGAGCCATGGATGATTTGTCGGAAGATGAATCATCTATGGCGCGAAATGATGAGGAAGCTTATAGAGTTACCCGATCACGTGCATATCCAGATGGTTCAGCTGGTCCATGGGTTGTCTATTTTCAGCCCAAATTGAAACCTCTGAATGTTTATCAAATTTCGAACGATCTGACGAAACAATTCTCGGCGGTGACCGAGATAATTAAAGTAAGACCTTATAAACTTCGGGTCATTGTGTCCATCTTCAAGCAAGCTAATGAGATTGCTGCCTCTCAGCTCTTTACCCTTGAATATAGAGTGTATATCCCAGCTCGGGGTATAGAAATTGAAGGTGTGGTAACCGAAACGAGTGCCGCCCCTGAGATCCTGCTGAAGCAGGCAATTGGTCGATTTAAGAACCATCTGCTTTCTCCAGTGCAGATACTGGATGTGCAAAAGTTAGGCACAGTATCGTTCACTAAGGGTGAAAAGAAGTTTACACCGTCAGACTCGTATCGTGTGACCTTCTCTGGTTCAGCCCTCCCTCAATACGTCAAGTTGGGGAAACTTCGACTACCTGTGCGGTTGTTTTCATCAAACTGGAACGTATTCAGTATCGGTGTCTTCGTTACGTTTGCATTAAAAAAATGAACAAAAATTACCCATGAAAAAAAAAATTTCATGGGTTTTCCTTCACCCGCACTGACACAACTACCCATGCAGCATCAATCATAGTAACCCATGAGTCAGCAGACAAAATTTGACAGCTCTATTAGTCGAACTATAACCGTGATGGCAAAACCGGTGAAACAACTCCGTTCAGAAGTGTGCGCGTTCAAAGAACGGCACCCCGCCGCGTCGAAAACGGACATCGTGCGGCACTTCGTGGACGCCAGATACGCCCGTTCCGGCATCTACAACATCTTGGCACTATTAGACAACAATCAGAGCATCGAAAGAAAGCCCGGTTCCGGACGGCCGACAACTCTGAGCGACAAGAAGCTCCAAAGGATGCTGAAGAGGAAGACCGAGGGAAAAGTGGCTGCATCGCTGCGTGCGCTTCGCCGGGAGATCGTTTCTACCGGCCAAACAGTGAAAAAGTACCTGGCGAACATGAACATACATGTCAGAAAGCGGAAGTCACGTCCACTAGTTTCGGAGCTGCAGGCAATGACGCAGCGGCAGCGGCTGAATAAGATGGTCTACTAGATACTAGGTGAATCGCGACGTGGCGGTGGTGATGGTATCTCATCCTGGATGACAACGACTGTCAAGGCACTTCGTATTTTACTTCCTCCACGAAGGAAGCAAGCTCCGAGGTGAAGTTCATTTCACACACCAAGTTCCCCAAAAAGGTGCTGCTGTAGCTGACAATCAGCGAGAAGGCGATGTCAAAGCCACCCTTCCTTCGCTCCGGACTGGCCGTAAATGGAAATATTTATAGTACGAAATGCCTGCCGGAAGTTGCGTCGTTCATCAAGAAATACCATAAGGGCGAAGACGCGGTGTTCTGGCCGGATCTGGCGTCGGCCCACTACTCGAAGCGATCGTTGGAGGAGATGGAGCGGCTGAATATCGATGTGATACCCAAGTCGGCGAACCCGCTCAACGTCTCCCAGTTGCGTCCCATCGAAAATTTCTGGGCCAACCTGAAGCGTAAGATCTACTCCAACAATTTTGTCGCAAAAACTGAGGAGGAATTGATAATTAAAACGAAGATAGAACTCAAAAATATGCCTACACGAATGTTTTCGTCCGCCATGGCAAATGTTCCGGTTAACTGCCAGAAGGCCGCTCGCAAGGGCGTAGCATTCTTTTTGCAAGTAAGCTGAAATAGTTACCTTCCATGGGAAATTTATCAAGAGCAATTATCTGTCTTAGCTTTTTTTTATCACCATCCGAAAAAAGTCCATTTTTTTTTAATGTAAACGTTATCGCGTTAGGTTGCATGCACTCTACACACACCATGAGTCTTGCTCGGCATCGTTCTATGATTGCTCTGGTAATATTTGCTGCAAAGTTTTGCCAAGTTGATTCCACTAAATCGTTCTTCACTGATGGATCATTGATAGAGGAGTCAGCAGGCTTTGCTATATTTAATAAATATTTTAGCGCCAATCGTAAACCTCAAGCTCCTTGTTCCGTATATGTCGCTGAATTAGCGGCAATACACTTTACGCTAGAGATTGTTGCCTCACTAACTCCGGAACAGTATTTCATTTTCACGGATAGTCTCAGTTCTGTAGAGGCTATTCGCTCCTTGATGCCGGTAAAGCACTCCTCGTATTTTCTCATGAAAATACAGGAGCTTCTAAGTCTTCGCGTTATTTTATCATCACCTTTGTATGGGTTCCATCTCATTGTTCAATTCTAGGCAATGAGAGAACGGACTCGCTTGCAAAGGTGGGTATTTATTTATGATCGACAAATCGATCGCCTTTAATGAATTTTTTTCGTATTTTTCGTAAACAGTCACTCGTCAGCTGGCAGTATAAATGGTGTAAAAGAAATTTGGGGCGATGGCATTATTCTATCATCCCAAAGGTGGCGAAGAAATCTTGGTTTGGGGAAATGGATGTGGGTCGAGACTTCATCCGTATGATGTCTCGCCTCATGTCCAATCATTATTCTTTGAACGCTCATTTATACCGAGTTGGGCTGAGTGACAGCAATCTCTGTGAATGTGGACAAGGCTATCAGGACGCAGATCACATTATTTGGTCATGCGCTAAGCATCGTGGAGTCAGATCTGAGCTTTATGATTTCCTTTGAGCTCGAGGTAGACAACCTAATGTACCGGTTCCAGATATTTTGGCTACACGTGCTCTGGAGTTTATGAAACTCATTTATGTGTTTTTGACTAGCATTAGCCCTACCCAACAAACATCCGTTGAATATAGAGTTGGTCAAGCAATTTGGAGAAGGCTATTCAGCTGTTTCTTCTAGAATAGCTGAATAGCATGCTCCAAATTTGTTTGAACATCAGCTCTAATTCAACACCTATGTTTGTTGGGTAGATTGTGGTTAGTTTAACCTGTATGTTTACTATTAGTTTTTTTTTTATTTTTTTTTGTGTGTGTGTTTTTCTTCCTTCTCAAAAATATTCAAGTCAAAAGAAAACCAAAAGTTGTATAGTTATAAGTGTTCAGCCAATTCCAAATTTAAAATAAACGTGCTTTGTAAAATATACATCAAATTCCCACCCATCTTCCCGTCCGTTCAATGGTTATTCCTATTAACCTCGAGACGGCCGCGAGTAATCGTTTCTATCCCCTTAACGTTAGTTTTAAAATAAATATTGTATATAAATATGAAAACTTGGCTCTGTAAAGTTGATTCGATTGAGCCTGTTCAAATAAATGGTAAAAAAAACTTTGCTGAAGCCTTTATACGCCTATCTATTGGTTTTAATGTGAATATGAGTTGATTTGCACTAAATGAGCTGAATCTACCAAATTACCCAGAGATTCACCCTATCGAAACTTTCTGGGCTTTGACGAAGGCGAAGCTGAGAAAACGCATGAAACCAGCGGATAGTGTTAAAAAATTCAAGAAAGTTGGCCAAAAGTGGTGAAAATGGTAGAAGAAATCACTGTGCAGAAGCTTATGAGTAGTGTTAAGGGCAAAGTTAGAGAACTCGCCTACCCTACGAAAAATCAAGCAAATTGAAATGAAGATAAAAAAAAAACACATTGTTATTAACTATGTTTGAGAATAAAATAATCACAGTGTGGTCTTTTTTATTAGAGAAAGAAATTGTAATTATATTTTTTGGAACAGTCTATAAGAAAATAAACTATCTTCAGTTTTCAGATATGCAATACTAAAAATTCTTTCAAATGCTGTTGAGAAATATTTTTTGTCTGCCCCAACCAGAGAGATCAAAGGCCAATTTTTTAACAAATACCATAATAACTTTTGTTTGACATACGATAGCGACGATTTTAGCTCACCAAAGTGGTATGTTTAATTGTTCTAGAACCAATTGTGAGACAACATTACTTAAAAAAATTGAAATAAAAAAGTTAGAGCAAACTAACTTATTTTTATAAGGACACCCTCAGCTACGTAGGAAAAGTTGCTCTGATTCGGTCTTTTTAAAAGCTACAAAAAAGTTGCTAAGAATTTTCTCATCTACATCTTTTTCCAAGGATGTAGCCTTTATTACTGCAATTAAAAAATTAATATTTTTGATTTCTTTGAAAACATAGACCATCATAATTTTTATTCAAACCAAAAGAAGGGCCTCATTATTACACACTACCAAAATTTCATGAAAGAGATGAGAAAATAAATTCAACCAAACGCATCTTTTGTCGAATTGCGTATGTGTCAGTTTCTGGAGACATAATTTTATACGAAATCTTTTTTCACGTTCCTTCACTTTTTATAAACATGAGTTGAGTCTCGTGTAAAATTCACAATTTCTAAGTGTGTAGAAACAACTTTGTGGAAGACAATTTTGCTTAAAAACTTCAACCTTTGGCTCTTCACGGAACGTAACAAACGCTCCCAGACACCTCCCATCTGGGGTGCGGCTGGAGGATTGAACGTCTACTTCGTTCACTTCCTCGCGTTCGTAAGCTGATCTGTACAGTCATCTCTGATGCCCTACACAGCCTCTACGATGCGAATATTCGTCCCGTTGTCGGAGAACAACTCGATTGGCCAGCTCCGGTGACCGATAAACCGATGCATGTCAACGGAGCTGAACGGGCTTCTGCTCAGTCTCGTGCACATGTACGAGTTTTTCTTCTTCTTGGGATTATCTCTCCCAACCCGCAGTTGCTCATTCACCAACAGCAGAGAGAACTCCTTCACCTCCGACACGTCGGAAACAATTTCGGTGGTGAAGTTCGAGAACATCCTCAGCGGACTGCCTACTTTCCCACGCATGTAGCTTAATCCAGCTTGTAGCTCAAAAACAGCTTGTCGACCAACTCCTGAACAAGCATCGAGCTGTTGTGGTCTCTTAGTCCCATAGCTTTAAGATTAATAGCGAATTCGTTTTTGATCCAGTTCCAAACTGGATCGGGTATCAAAATTGGGTCAGCTTGTTATTTGTTAAACGTCAGTGTGTATGTTTTCTTTTGTGACTAGTATCGGATTGAGGTTTGCACTGACAATAAGTTCGGGTATCGCAGGTTGGAACTAGTTCCAACCTAGGTTCAAAAACGATTTCGATATAAGCTCACCATAAACCAAAACCCTAAAAACTTCAATTTTTTTCAAAAATTTTTTTTTCTCCGTTGTTTTTCCTCCTCTCTCCCCCAGTTGTTGCATTGAGAATCACTTGCCGGTTTAGAGAACCCTCTCCGTTTTTAAACAAAAAAAAAAACACACTCCCCAAATACCCCCCACGCTTTATACACACATTTACTATTTCACATTTTTTTAAAAAAAAAAAAAAGCAACACTTGTTTGCAACATTGAAGCACATGGTTGCTGTGGTTTATTCCACAGACGTCTTTGATACAGTATGTTTCATATGTTCCAAACGCGAACTACGTTTTGTTGAATTGTGAATACCTTCGCAATACAAGCTTGTATCATGATGCAGTTGAACCATATGGTTGAACAACATCCTTTTTCATACATTTAACCTAAAATCCTCATAAAATGTTTAAAACAAAACCACCATCATATGAGCTGAAACTGTCAGAGAGTGGATTTCTCACCTAAAGACACAAAACTGGGAGCTGGAAAAGTCGTTGGAAAAATTCTCCCGTACAAATGTGAGCTACTCTTCTAGTGCCGTTCATAGTGACAAGCTTCTCGAATTCGTCCAGAATCAGAATTCCATCCGTGCGAATTATTCAAAATTTCCAAGAAAAAACAAACAACAGGAGGGAGCAAATCACCCACACTGCTCCATTTTCATCATTCTTGGCATTTCAAGAGTATCGCTTGTCATAATTGGCATATTGTCTCCTCTCAACTGAGTGCTCTGAACGTACTTCCAAATGTAGTTTTTGTGTGGCAAGAACAATCATATCTCATTCCCAGGGAGTTGAGAATTTTTTCTCTATGAAAAATTCCTAGACCAGACCGGGAACCGAAATCAGGCACCTCCAGCATGCTGTTGCTTTTCCGACTGAGCTAAGGGAGGACCCTCCCACACATGATATTCAAATTGAGAGCATCTGTCATTCCACCAACGTCATATTTTATTCCGGCACTCTTCTTCTAGCAAACATGTGTGCGTCAGTAAATCACTTTCCAAAACTGGGCCACATCGAAATTGAGCTATTACTCGATGTGTCCTTCTTCTGAAAGTATCATCCATAGCTGACACTTGCTAGCAATGTTTTCAAAGCATCACGTCCTCGATTGAATTTTTTGAATAATGGACATCCATGGTTCCCATAACCACAAATCACAAATAATTTATGCCATCCGACCAGGCAGATTTTTTACGGAAATTCCCATCATTTATTGAATTCAACTTAACTAGTGCGGTAGATTTTCAGGTTATGGTTAAATGGTAAGGTGACGAATCAGCCCCTCTCCTAAAACTTGAACATTGATAACAATGTTCTTGAGGCTGTCAACTCATGCTTGGTTCGAACACGAGAGGAAAGCAAATTTGTCATCCCCATTGGCACAAAGTGGAATATACCTCTGCTATACTTCTTTATCGCTCAGAACCCCAACTGCCAAAACCGATGATTGGATTGGATACCATCGAATGACTTCATCAGGGTTGCTTTCTCTCACTTCGTGCTTAGAAAATATGCTTCGTGAAAAAACAGATGACAAATTGATGATCAGTGTATTTGCAGTTGGCACTCGTGAATGTTTTAAAACTCCATACCATAATTTTGGAAATACATTTTTCACCCAAATAAAAGAAAGCAACCCTGACCGGCATCATCCTCTCAATCGCCATCGGCGGAAGGAAAAGCAAACAAGAATCACACAATGTGATGGCCTATTGTTGTTTTACCGATGTTCAACAAGCGCTTATGTAAACACACGAGAGTATGAAAATCAATAAATGTCCCAGCAAAATAGTAGCACCGAAATCAGCACGCTCCCGGGGGCTGTTTGAGCGAACCGCAACAAGTGAGAACCCTTTATCTGATTTTCAGGAACATGAATCTTTTTGAAATCGTACCAATCGTATTCAGTTTCAATCAATCTATTGAAGTTCGATGATGAACTGGAATGAATCCACTTCTGCGATAACAATTTCATCTGTTCATTTATTATTTAACTCTAAGTTACATCTCATCAAGGCACATAATCTATGGGGCCAATTATACCTTGTGATCAAAAAGTTCCGGTAATTTGAAAAAAAAACGCATTTATTTCAATTTTTAATTGATATCTTTATTATCGCCTTCAAAGTACTCGCCATTAGAGGCAACACACATATGCCAGCGCTTTATCCAATCATCCATAAATTTTTTATAGGCCGATGAATGTATGGCTTTCAGTTCTTCCAGCGAATTCTTTTTTATCGCATCAATCGATTCAAAACGCCTACCTCTGAGCGGAATTTTCAGTTTTGGGAAGAGAAAGAAGTCGCACGGGGCAAGGTCTGGTGAATATGGTGCTTGTTTGATGGTATTGGTGGAGTTCTTGGCCAAAAATTCACAAATAGTGAGCGCGGTGTGTGATGGAGCGTTATCGTGGTGTAAAATCCACGAATTATTGCGCCACAATTCTGGCCTCTTCTTTCGAATTGCCTCACGCAAACGTCTCATAACTTGTAAATAATACTCTTTGTTAACCGTTCGACCTTCTGGAAGGAATTCAGAATGGACGACACCGCGAAAATCTAAGAAAACGGTCAGTAAAACTTTAATTTTGGAGCGACTTTGTCGTGATTTTTTTGGTTTCGGCTCATCTTCGGCGCGCCATTCGGACGATTGTTGACTTGTGAGCATATCAAATTCATATACCCACGTTTCATCACCAGTTATGATGCGTTCCATGAATGTGGGATCGCTATCTGCGTTCGCAATCATCTGTTTAGCGACCTCAACTCGATGCTGTTTTTGCAAAAAATTCAGCTCTTTTGGAACAAGTCGTGCTTCAATGCGTTTCATGCCCAGAATTTCCGTCAAAATGTGTTCGGTCGATCCAAATGAGATATCAAGGAGTGCAGCTATCTCCCGAATGCTAATTGAGCGGTTTTCCATAACTAAATTCTTCACGGAAGCGATGTTTTCATCGGTAGTTGAGGTCGATGGTCGTCCAGAACGCGGCATGTCACTCACGCTTTCACGGCCTTCTTTAAAGTCTTTGTGCCAAACAAATGTACGATTTTGTGACATAGAGTCCTCACCAAAGGCTTTTTGCAACATTCTGAGCGTTTCCGCTGCAGAAAATCCGTTTGCAACACAAAATTTCACACAAACGCGTTGTTCCAATTTTTTATCCATGGTAAAAATCGCCGAGCGTCTATTTTTCGACTAACAAAAGCAGTTGTCAAAACAAAACTAATGGATAATTTGCTCTCACACTTTGACAGAATATCAGAACTAGTGTTGCCATCTTACACTAAAAAGATTTTACCGAAAAAATAAAGGCGGCCTTTTTAAATTGAAAATTACCGGAACTTTTTGATCACAAGGTAGAAGTCGATTCGTGCAACTAGACTCGACACTTGTCACTGTCGAGTCGAGCAAAATTTTGCATTGCATAAGTCGACAGAATCTTATAGAGTCGACAACCGAACACGACTGTCAACTTTATCATTGCATATTTCAATTCAGGTCTTCCATCAATTTAGCTGTCATTTTTGACAATTGAAGAATAAATGTTAACATTTTTCACTCTTGTTTTGTGACATACACTAATGTTTTTGTTATTCTGAAAACCTCATTGGGAAGCTGTTTCATAGTTGCGATTTGAATATTTTTCGAGGAAGTTATTAATTAATATGTGGAGAACAGTTAACTATTTCTCAGATGATTCAGAAGAGGACCTTCCAACATTTCTTCATTACGCAGGAATATTCGGGACACATCAAATCCAGCTGCCGTTGTCTGATGATGATTATGTACTAAATTATCATCAAAGGATGTCTCGTGATTTTTATGATAAAGGCGTATCTTTTCTCATGGCTGTCATACATTGTTATATGACATTATTTATTCATTACATTACCATTCATATCATCATCATTACCATTTTTATCATTACTTATGTTTTCGTGATTTATATGTTAACACATAAATAATTTTATAATGTTTACCTAATAGTTTATATATATTTTTAATAATTATGGTTTATATCTCCAATTATCATTTTGATCCTTTCTTCTCCTCTTATGATTTAGAAGTATCTAGTGCCTTGAACACAAGAAGTTGTAACGGAATCTGTGGTATGCTTTTTGCACTTATTACTACATGTATTTTTCATTTCCAGTTTGCAAATGGACATTTTACCAAATATGAGCTGATCTGTTTCATGCAGCGCTAAGTGCCACTTGCCTAGTGTCTGATTTTACAGTTCAATCTTTCTCATTACTTTATCATATCTCACAATATCATTAAATTTGATAAAATTGTTTTATTGATTTTATTTCATAGATGATTTAAACTTTACTTATTGTTTTTTTTATGTCCATTTGTCTTTAACTCCCAATTAAATCTTCCCTTTTTTCCTAACTTAGAAGCAATAACTATTATACCAGCAAAAATAAAAGCAGATTGCTGTTATCCAATTAGCATAAAGCAGCTAATAGTGACCATGGCAACAGTAAATTAATATGTGTAAATGTTAGTTTTGTAAAATTTCAATAGATTTAACAATTTTTTTCAAGATACCTAAATCAAGATTTTGGTTAATTGCCGCTATCGATGAAAACGAATGGAAACGTGCTTAAGCGCGGAACCAGAGAACTCTACACTTTAACACTATACAACGTTTCTTGCATTTCAGGATCAACCGAATGAAGATCATATATAATAGATACGAATGCTTGCGGAATTTTTCATTTACATAAATATATACACTATTATATAAATATTTCATGGGAATGGGAGGGACCATCAGGGCACCCGATTGAAGCACTCTGGATGTGGAGAGTGGGAATGCTAGCTCCCCATTGCTAACAGTTTGCGAATAGAGGGCGGGCTCTTCTCCCCGCCCATTGGGGCATCCTCATGTTAGATAGCTCGCTCTTATGACCACACTGAAAATTAATTTTAGTTTATATTACGAAATCGAAGGTATACCTAACAAATCAATTCGTTGTTATCTGCAACGAAAATGGTGTGTACTATTTATGAAGATACCTTCGTAATTAGTGCCACACGCGCAACTATCAAAAGCACGATGCATTTTTTGACACAGAAAGAACATTCGTGCATTGTACGAAAACAATAAAAAGAGCTACATATATTTTGTTACAAACTAAAAAGAAACTTCTCTTTGGTGGTTGTATGAATGGCTGACAGATCTACTATATCGATTCGAAATGTAATTGAAACAAAAGACGCAACCACGTGGAGTTGTCCAGCGTTTTATTTTAATGTTTTTGGCATGGGATTCGATCCTGTATATTAGGAAAACACTGATAATGAATCCGTGGTTGATCTCACTAGGCCATGGAGACTCGTGAGAAGATACTTGATACAAAAAACTTGCATACTTGCATTATACAAAAAACTGTAAAAGTAGCATTTCACCAGATAAAATGCAATATGAATATTTCATACAATATACGAGACATTTGTTCTATGTACAAAATCCATGTTAACGAAACGAGTGAAAGCTATTTTACGAAAATAAATTTTCAGTGCAATTGTTCAATCTTGTTGTTGGAAGGAGATTCTTTATATCCCTGTGGAAAGGTATAAGTGATATTGCCTATCGATCCACCCAACCCGTTTTTGGCCCTTCATACAATGGCATGATTAGGATAATCAGTGGTTATTATAGCTTGATCAAGTCTAACAGAGAGGAGAGCCCATTGGTGTCGGACTTAGTTTCCGTGCTACAATGGGTGGTAGTACATATAATACATCATATAGATATATAATCATGTTTTTCTTGCCGTTTGATACCACCCATCCTATTCATACATCTCGTGCTCTCCTATCTTGTTTGCAGAACAACGAAAATGCCAAAGAGGAAAGCCTGTCGTCACTTCCACAAGCGTCCTTCAACTACATCAACTCGATCGTCGGCAGTGGAGTGATAGGAATTCCGTACGCTCTGCACCGGGCTGGATTCGGTCTCGGTTTGTTCCTGCTGGTGATAGTGGCTGTGATAACGGATTACTCGCTGATACTTATGGTAAGTCTTAGGAAGATACACTTACACGCTTGGGTGGAAGGATTTGAGGCTTGATTGCTTTGATAGCTTATGGGTAAATTTCATCCCATACATTGAAATCTCTTGACTTTAGAAACACATGTAGTAACAAATAAGAGGGGACTTTTTATTTTAGGTTCACTCTGCTGCAGTAACAAGCAAAAAAAAACAGTGGCGTTGACTCAGGAATGATTTAGATAAGATTTGTAAGGCTGTTTATCATTTCCATTAGCATTGACGATGATTCAAAAATTCAAAGGTGGTTCCCAACTTAATCACGAACGGATAGATTAATCACTGATGGAAGTGAAACACTGAAAATATATTTTTTTTTTTCAAAGATCGGGTTTCACTCGTATCGTAAACATGGGTTTTGTACATAGAAAAATGAGCGCTATCGACTATGGCGCTCAACGCAACAGAAAAGTGCGAATTAAGAGAGCTTTAATTTTCCCACTCACTAAATAATAGCACCTCCACTCTTGTTGGCACTTTGTTTACACATGGGCAAGCGAAAAAGTTGTCTCAGTACTACTAGCGTCCTTAACTCGCAATATAGAGAAAAGTCAGTGAAAACGGTACTCATATTTTCTCAACGGTACAGGATGCAAATCACAGTTTTTGTAGTTGTACTTTGATTATTCAAAAGTGGTGCTACTTGTAGATGCGAGGAAATCTGGTGTGGCCATAATAAAACGAGCAAAAAATATACTCGCTCCACGGGACAAATAGTGGCTGACTTTTCAGGAACGTTGCATGTGAGATGTACACTCAAGCCTCCTACGGTACGGTGAGTTTTGCCATCCACCCACCCTGATTTCTTGATGGTCTTGCAACCAATCGAGGTGATTTTTAGGGTCTTATGATAAACGTAATGCCTTACGAGAATTAGCCTTCTTAGCTGCAAGAGAGCCAAAAAAATTAGAGTGGGTGGATTGTACTACCATTCGATATCATGGGATACCCGACTGTAGGGGACATGACACACACATGCTTCTAGGTGAGAACATTTCCAGCCCATATATAAACTCGTCGGTGCGGTCGTCTCGCCAAGAAGCGTCCTGACAAATGCGATACATTCAAGGCATAGAGAAATGACGTAAGAGCTCACTTAATTCAATTATGTCTGTTTCATTTGCGGCACAACTCTGCTTTTGTTTGATAAAGCTTTGAGTGAATTAGTACTCAACCACTCAGCTTTTGTGGACGCACTGTTGCAAATTCTTCGCTTTCACAGTGTGCCGCTTCCGGTGTAAAGATTTTCTCTTTTGCTGACGACCAGCGGTGCAAATCTGGGCTTCAAAAGCGTGCATAATTTATTTATTTGTAATTCAACGGGCTTTTTTGTATAATACCAACGTTTAAACGGTTACAAAATACACGCAATAGTTTTCAGCAGGATGTTTGATATCGGTAGGATTTTTCTCCAAATTTGAAGAGATCCTCCACCATAAAATAAGTTCGAATCACCGGTGTCAGCGGCTTATTGTACCCGATCTAAGCACGATAGAATCGTTAGTTAGGCATACTCAGATGGAGAGGCTGTTGCTTAACACAAAAATCCAACAAAGAAAGTAGCTGAGGAGAGTCGACTTCACAGTTAAGCAACTTCGTTACGAGCGTCCTCTGTTGCATTGTCTGCCTTCTTGCAAGTGTACCATGCTGAGTAATCGGCATCCGCTAGGTGATTCAGTGGCTCTCTTCAAGGTAAATGACGTAGAGCCAACCGGAGAAACCTACTATTCCAAACAACAGAAGTTATTCCAATAATTGGACGAACCAGCGCATAATGCAGGGACTTCCAGCAGTATGGATGCGAAAAAATCTACGCAACGTTCGAAACAAGGCCCAGTTGTCGGTTTTTCCTTGAGATAATAGTTAAGTAATGGGAGTTGAATGTCAGTTTACTATCCAAGCAAGACTTCAAGATCGATTTTGTTAACCGTTCGAAGTGAAATTCTATTAAAGCTATGTCCATTTAGAATCCGGAATAATAAAATCATCTGTATCTCGGTAACAGATTGACGTACAAATAAGTTTAATACATCAAAACAAAGGTAATTCACTGTACTTTAAGGAAAAAATATCAATACAAATCATTTCTCTTCGTTTCTAATGAAAATTTGCAATTTCTTCTTTATTCCTCCCATCAAACGCTGCACACCTCCGGAGTCAACTTCCTTGGCACATTTGTTCCACATTTTGGTCATCTGAGTCGCGTCCCGAGCCGTTTTTCCACTTTTCTTTAGCTTCCGCTTCATTATTGCCCAAAATCTCTCGATGAGCCGGAACTGCGGGCAGTTGGGTGGATTTATGTTTATATCGATGAAATCTACGTTATCATCGCGATACTACTGGATGACTTCCCGGTTGTAGTGGCAACTCGCGAAATCTGGCCAAAACTTCACGGGACCTCTATGGGCTTAATGAAAGGTAGTACGCGGTTTTTGAGGCATTCTTCCTTGTACAGCTTTGTGTCCATCGTCTTAATTGTCACGAACACTGTAGTCTTTGTTCCGCAGCTGTATATCCCTTGCCAAATCATCAGTTTTTTTTTGGCAAATTTGTCCATAAAAGCAAACTTAAACTTCGCAGGAACATCTCCTCGTGCCGTCGCCATGTAGAATTTTTGGCCAGGAAGCTGTCCGAAATCCATTTTGACGTAGGTTTCATCGTCGATGAGCAGGCATCCTTGGTACTTCGTCAAAACCTGCTGGTACAATTTCCGAGCTCGAGTTTTGGTGACGAAACTTTGCTTCAACGTTCTGTTTCGTTGCTTGCTGGCTCGATAAGAACGATATCCTGCTCGCAAACGAATTCTTCGAACGGTACTGCGAGCAGCAGCGTATTTTTGTGCGATTTCATTATCTGATAGTCCAGGGTTTGCTCTGATGGTTCTCAACACCTTTTGGTTCAGCTTGCGGTCATATGTTGCACTACGACGCTTACCTTGAGGCACTCGATCCACGCTCTTTTGCTCCCTGAAACGTTTGAGCACATCATACACGGTAGATTTGACGATTTTCAACGTTTTTGCGATTTTTATTGCTGACCACGTTGGATTATCAACGTGAGTGTCAAGATTTTTTTCTTTCGTCTCGGCTTCCATCTAAAATAACTTTTCACTCACTGCACGAAACACCGTGAAATTTATACCACAGAATGTGGGCGCTTAGGTTAACCAACCACTGTAAAAGAATTCTTGCAGCGGTCACTTTCCGTGCCGCTGCAACAAAATAGGTGATTCCGGATTCTAACTGGACAGCACTTTAAACAACAAAAAATCGAAACCCCCTTTTCCACCGGACAAAAAAAATTTCTTTTAACCACACCAAAAAACTTTTTTAACAGGAAAACTGATTGATTTATTTTGAAGGCACGTCTCTATATCGTAAACAAAAATTTACAGACACTCTTTTTTCTTTAAAAATTCTCCAACAAAAAACTTTTTTACAGAAACTTTATTTATTTTGACTCTCTTTACCTTAAAAAATAATGAAAATTTGTATATGGTCCGTCACCAGCTGTTCGACGAAGCTTTGTCCTGATGTTTGAACAAGAGCGTTGTACAGCTTCTTTATCGATTTGGCGAATGGATCTTTTGATTCTATTAATCAGTTGTTTACAGTCTTTGGCTCTCCAGTTGTTTTTGTACACCAGCGAACTCAAATATTTAAAAAAAAATCGTCAATCGGGCGGCACTGGAGCTAATTTGTTGGATTGTGATTTTTTGGTACATATGGGATGTTTTGGCTTTCTTAGAAGGCTTGTATTTTTCTCGCATAATGCAACGACACTTTATCCGACCAAAACGCGTAATTTCCATCTGCATGATATGTTTGAAGAAATGGAATCAATCTTTCTTCAAACATTAATTTTGGTACACTTCTTGATAAATAGATAAACCACCGGGCTTGAACCACGGTTTGGAAATTCCTCTCTCAGATAGGGCAATATCAAGCATGACCTTCTGCTCAAACTTATGTTTAAACTTTTATTTCACGTTTAGAGATGCAGTAGAATTGTGATCAGAATAATATCGATCGGTTCCTGGGAATGTGAATTTTTGAAAGAGGGAAGTAGCTATCATCATCCAAAACAAATCATTTTCCGGCGCAATTTCGGGTCATCCAGCGGCATTGGGATCTTACGGTTGATATCTGTTGCTCTTGATTTCTTGTGGCAGACTATTTCTATCTTCTTCAACGTCTTGCAGATGTAAGGTTGCGTAGTCTTGAACTTTTTTGCTGCATCAGGTTGACTAATCGAATCCTTATTGTTAAAAGTACTATGGAGCAATCTAAGTCTTTTCTTGTCCATTATTTTATCCAGTCTCCCGCTACCACTCCTACGAGCTGTTCCTGAGGATGCCAGTATACTATAGATGGTTGAAACTGGAACATTCTCGGTTTTAAAATGGTTCACAGTGAACTTTTTCCCGTGATTTATGTTCGTTTAATAGAACTTTACAATCCGCTCGCGTAATGCTTCTTGCTTCGATGGCATTTTAAACACAAGTTGGAACAAAACAAAACATGTGATTATGTTGGGGAGACAGAGAGCTTTGATTCACGTAATCTCTCTTTTCTCTGTGCACGTTTGTGGTTTGGTATTAGAGAGTTAAAATAATTCTCATTTTTTAGTTAAACCCCGTTAACGCCAGTCAATAAACACGTCTAGTAGGTCTGCAAACGGTGGGAGTCTTCAACAGAGAGGATCACCATGTGCCAGATGATCTTGCAATCCAAGTCATACTACGATCGTTGTTGAAAGACTGGGTAAACATCAATGGCCTAAGGCTTCAGTTACTTCTTTAAGGTAAACAAGATAGATCGTAAAAAGTCGAAAAAACAAAGAAAACGATTTTAACGTGCAGTTAACTTTTCTTTAGATTGGAACTCAGCCATGACAAAAACTAGAAAGATGAGCTAAGATCTGACAGTTTTGCCAACATTAGGTTGTGATGAATGTTTTGGATTTTCATAAAAATATTCATGAGAAGTGAAAATGATTTTATCCCAGTTCAATGATGATGTTCACCTTACCACAATTCTTGGTTACCTTGTCATAGATGAGAATAACAAATGAGTACAACTCTGTCACTTCTATGACAAATAAATTTAGTTTTGTGCAATGAATCAAGGCGGCTCTTAGTGCGGGTCTAAAATCTGCTGTCACTGTTGTTTTGACTATGGGGCCAATTATAGAAATCGAGTCGACCGTCACTCTGGTTGACTCAATCTATCGCTCGGTAACTAGTGACTGGTCTGTCACATTTTGTCAAGTAAGAGTTTGTTTTGATACGCGTTTTTTATCATGTAGTAATGACTGACTCAGCAAGGTAAGAAATACACTGAACCATTATTTTTTTGCAAGTGAATTAACAGAAACAAAAAAATCCTTCTAGCAAAAAATTTCTAATCCTATTAAATACAAAACAAATAACCGTTAGTTCAAATGGTTCATTGAACTGATGAAAATAGATGTGGACAACGTCAAAGGCTAATGTGGCGTGGAGCCAGCAAAACTAATGCAAAAAATAAGTGGTAGGAAATTGATCAACAACTCGATTCATTAGGACCACCTATGCGCCTTGGGTTGGAATAACAAAAAGTAATTTTCATTTTCTCGTTTGCGATCCTAACATTGGCTCTCAATCCCAGTAGGTCACCGCACGGAGACTCAGAACAACAGAAAATGTGATGAGCTTTTGAACTTAACCTTAGAACTCTGATTTCTTTTTATAAAGTACTTCTAAACTTTATAACTTCTTAGAGTTATTTCAGTACATTAGCACTTGGGATTAGAAAATTGACCCACGAATAAAGTGCTTTATGAAATAAGTCCTTGATTTCTTGAAGTATAGAAAGAAAACTTCTTAGTAGTTCAGGCAGGAATATCCCAAAAATTCAGGACCAAACATCTTCGAAATTCAAGATCATACTTCCCAGAAGTTAGGGAGAAAAAATCCCCGAAAATCATCAGAGGACTTCTCAGAGCTTCAAGAAGAAATTTAGGAGAGAGGACTACTTAAACGCTTGAAACATGCTAGAGGTTTTGGAGTTTTTCCCAAAAACTCAAAATGGTCTTCCCAGAAGTCCAGGAAAAAAACTTATCCGAAGCCCAGGAGGAAACTAACCAGAGTGGGCACCACCTATAATTTCTCAAAAAATCAGGAACAAACTTCCACAAAGCTCAGAACGATACGTCCAAGAAATTCAGGAGAGAACTTCTCTGAATCTTAGGAAAGAATTTCTCAGAAGTTTCAGAAGAAACTGCCCAATAGTTTAGTTGGAACTTCTCAGAAATGCTATAGAGCATTCCCAAAGTTCAAAAGAGAACATTTCAGGATGAGGATTTCTCAAAGTTCCTGAAGAAGCCTCTTCAAAAAACAGAAAGAAACTTTCCAGAAAAATAGTGAGTACTTCCTAGTAGTTTGAGCAAGATTTGCTCAGAAGTTCAGGAACAAACTTCCCCGACTTTCCCAAAGTTTCGGTGAAATTTTCCTTGGAGTTCAGGTTGGGACTTTTAGATGTTTAGATGTTTAAATAGAATAAGTCAGGAAAAAACTTCCCAGAATTTCAGGAAGAAACTTACCAGAGATGGCACTACCTATAAGTCCTAGAATGAATTTCTCAAAAATTTCAGGAAACTCCTCTAAAGTTCAGGAGAGGGCTCTCCAGAAGTTCCGAGAGAAATTTCCCAAAAGTTTAGTTGGAACAACTCGTAAGTGCTTTCCTGAGGATTAGAATCGAACATTCCAGAAGTTCAGAATGAGGCTTTCTCTAAGTTCAGAAGTTCCCAGAAGTTCAGGTAGATACTTCTGAGAAAAAACAAAAAAAAATCTTTCCAGAAATATAGGAGGCACTTCCTAGTAGTTAAAGCAGAAATTCCTCAGATATTCAGGAACAAATTTCCCCGAAGTTCAGAAAAAAAAAACTTCATTGAATTACCAAAGAGGACTTCTTAAAAATTAAGGAAGAAACTACCAACAAATATAAGAAGATTTTTCAAGAAATTCTGGAGAAAACTTTCCCAAACTTTTAGAGAAATTTTCCTTGCAGTTCAGGATGGAACTCATCAGAAGTTTAGACAGCAACTAAGATCAGGAAAAAAAACTTATCAAATATTCCTGGAAGGTAAGGCTGCTCATGACACCATTTTAAAATATGGAAAACACCATCTTCACAACCGCTCACATCGTACTTTGAGCTAGGAAACTAACTCATGTATGATTAACAATTTCTTGGTTTCCATCTTACATTGTTTGAAAGATTTCATCGTTAGGAAAAATGCCCTGATGTTTAGCAGAAAAGCATAAACAAATTTCAAGAAGTTTATCAATGCTTTACCAGAAGGTCAGAGAACCTCGAGATAAAGTCGTTGAGGTGAGATCGACCAATGCATGTATATACAGCCACCTTTGAATGTTAAATGTTTAAGTAAATAATGCTGTCCATAGCATCAGTATCCTCTCGCATAAATTCGTGATAACTAGATAATAACCCTTCTTCTGAATCATTTTTGAAATAGATATCGACACTTGTCCACGTATTAATTAATAACTTCTCCGAAAAATACTTCAAATCACAACTTTGGAACAGCGTAAGGTTTCCCATAGAACGAAAACATTGGAATTATTCACAAAACAAGATTGAAAATTTTAAATACATGTTCTTCGACTGTCAAAAATGACAGCTGAATTGATGAAAGTCCCGAATTACTGCATGATGTAATATTTCAAAGAAATTTTGAAAAATTTGAACACTACAGTTAACAGTTGAGTTCCGTTGCCGACTCGATCAGTTTCAGTGTCTTTTTTTTTTGTAAATCAAACTAACGACATGTTCAAGATATCTTTCTTTTTCGGCGATTTTTTTTTAAATCATCAAAAAGGTAGTGAGAGATTATAATGAGAGGTAGTGAATCATTTTAATGTAATGTTTTGTATTCGCACGTTTTCCCAACAAGAGGAGTTATCCTTTTCGGACAGTCCTCACATTTAAGGCTTCTGTGGAATACCAAAACCTCAAACCAATAAAAGTTTCCAATTGTCATGTCAATCGGCTGCAAGTTTGTAAGAAAAGTTTCTCGGAAAACCCAGATCTGCTATCAAGTCACTAATCTGACCTGGGGCAATATGTGTTCCTTTGTCGTTGGCTACCGCTCGGAAGTGTGCGAGTATTTAGAAGCTATCCATGATAATGCCCCAGAGCTTTTTCTCAGATTTCTCTCCCTCTGCGCACGGGAGTTCAAATAAAGTACTTGGAATAAAAGAAGACCATTGTTTTGTGGTGACAGACCAGAAGCAACACAATGTAGGTACCGTTAAATGTGAAAACATTGACTTATGATGTCTAATTTGGCATGCTTTATATTTTTAATACAAGGTGGTCTTAGGTCTCTGTTAATCTGAAATATTTTAGGTCATGTCAAGTGCTTTGTTTAGTTATATGACAATTTTAAAATTAAAATTTGATCATAAAGCGTTCTCAGCCTATTATGCCACATGGATTGTATTTTTTTATGTAACTCCTTAAATAAGTGTGCTAAAAGCGACATTAAACTGGTTATTCCCTTACTTAGATAATCTCAATAAAATGTTTGTTATTATGCACCAACAAAATGTTGGAAAACTTATTTTTTTAGTACGAACGTTTTCGGAGGATATAGCTCTAATTTCGGTCTATGTTGGGTCTATTCGTGGATGCAACTTCGTGTCAAATACAACTTATTTTTATTTTTTTTTTTTTTTTTTTTTTTTGTACTAATATTAATAAATAAAAAAAAAAAAAAAAAAAAACTACACCACAATGAAATTATTTTTGCTTTTCTCTCCCCGCCCCACTTTCAACCTTAAATTCATTAAAACAGGTTTGCTAACTTCGATATCATTAAAATATTCTACTCAGAAAATATACAGCCGAAAACTTATAAATCTCCATTGCATATGCACCAATTCATACATTAAACTATCTTATGAATATGATAAGCCATAATTAGGAACATAGAAAATAATATGTTCTTTAAATTAAGCCTACGGTTTTCTTGCAAAATCACTGTTTATGTTTCCGTACGAATACTCAATTTGAACTTGTGACTATTTTCTTCAGATTTAGGACTTATTACACTACATGTCGATCAAATTTCGTCAAATTTAGGACACTTGAAGATCCTGGAGAAAATGTATCAGCTTAACCAGTGATATCATATGGTGGCTATAATGTTTGAAAAACCGTTAATTTTGATCAATTACATCAAAATAAAGTGACGAAAATGTTTTCAATAACTGGTTGATTGCTATTATGATATCGTGGTTTGCGATTGGTAGTTGTGCGATAACATTAATTAGCAGCTCAAATGCCTTATAAACGGTGTTTTAGATTTATATTTGATTAAATTTTGGTTATCGAAATCCGAATATTACCCTAAAATTCATTTTCTACTGAAAGTATTAAAAAAATTTGACGAAATGCATGAGTACGTATGTTACAATGCAGGTCATGCTGCTGACATTAAACAAATGATTAAATTTATTAAAACTTAGTCAGACAAAAACAATGCTCTATGAAATTAATAACAACATTCAGCACAACTTTATGACCTTCTGTTTGAATGTTTGTTTTCGATGCTTCTGAATGCCTGATAAATTTAGTTACAATTTTTTGCAGTAAAATAAAAAAAACCGTAAGGATCAAATCCCATCGAGCTGAATTCCTACGCATCAACTTGAAACGCGACCCAAAAACCGATCAATGTTTCCCCGTTTTACGGTACGTATCTACTTCATTTGCAGCCATCCACAAACCTCAGGTGAGGAGGATAATCACTGCAAGCAACGACAACCGACAAGGACGAGAATGATTCCGCTTCATGTTCGTTGGATTGTGAGCTGAGCAAGAAGGAAACTTTGGAGCAGTGCAGATCCGGGCTGGAAAGGCTTTCATTTACTTTCGTACAATGCCCACCGGAGTGGAAAACAAAGCTGTGAGTTGGGAATACTGAATGTGAGCAACGGTGCTGTGCATGTGTGATTGTGTTTACGTACTGAATTGACTTGGTGAAAAAGAAGGTGGATATTTACTCTGTTGGATAATCATATGCGAGTAGTAGCTCCGGTAATTTACATAAATCCAAATAATGTCAGAATTCAAATATGACTGTCAAATATTGCAGAACAAAGTTCTGATGATTAGACAGAGTGTGCGGTAGGTAAGATTCTTATTATCATGTAAAGAATTGGTCCACCACCTTGAGGTTTACGTTTAGTGAAATGTATTGTCGATGGATTTTTTAAATGTTTTCATTAAAGGCTGTACTAAATGAGACATACAAAAACTGCGACCAAAAATTAATTTTTAGTCGGATTTTCTTCAAACTCTAAATTAATAATAACAATATTGTGAGGTTTCTACTTCATTGGTTTATGGAATCTTTTCATCATGACCTAATGCCCGCACTTTGCCCTTGACAGCACTCTTAAGGTTTTGGGCAATAGGGCAACAGGGACTTATTTTGATAGTTTTACCCACTGCACCGTGGAAAAAAAAGAATCGCTAAGGAATTCAATATTTCAGCACTGAGTATCACGAAATTAGAGGAAAAAAACATTTCTTTTGTACACATTTCTGGAAAATCGAATGAGGAGGGCTCCACACGCCGCAAAATTCAGCTAACGAAGATATTGAACATAATTTGCCCCAATTCCCCCGAATTTTTTTAAATAATGTGTTTATATATATGCTCGTAGGGGTCTGCGGTAGTCTAAATAAGCCTAATCTTACGACAAAATTTATTAGGAATCGTATGGTAGTTGCATCCGCTAAATATTGAGATGACGAGAGAAAGAAAATTGAGTAAAATCAGACGTTGTGTATAGACGTTGTGTAAACAAACTCAAAAGGAGAGGGTTCCTCTCCCATGTACGCATCAAAACAGAGTGTGTACAAACTACCGCTAGAAACTATTACAAGCGATCAGTGATACATGAGCGAGATCCAACGAGTTATTATTGCCAGTTGAGGTGGCAGATGTATCTGTGCCTCAACCTACCCCGCAGTGGGATGTTTGGCAATGATAACGTCCTTGGTTCGCGTACTACTTTACCCATGCCCTTTCGCTCAATTTTCAATACTTCTATTCTATTTCCAACCTACCGTACACTGACGGAACTTTCAACACTTTCAACACTTCATATCTTTCATTCAAGCAAAACATAACTTGTCCACTCTTGGTGCCTCATGGTGATGAGCAGTGTGTCAAATATTCTCTTTGTGTACCTAAAAACATAAGATAACCTTAACGAGTGATACACCCGTTATTCCCCCACTATGCAACAATGATATGTTGTAGCTTGAATTTATTGCAACAAAACACGAAGAAAACAACAAAATGTTGCATCGATGATGGGAAAGAGACAAGTTGCTGTAAGAAAATGTTGGGATTCGCACACATGTTGCAAAGATCTTGTTTTCCTGTAACAGCGACAATATAACGTTTTGTCATAATTGCAACACACTACCGATAGCAACATGAAAAATAGCGACAATCAGTTGTTGCTGTCGA
Source organism: Aedes koreicus (assembly GCA_024533555.2). Taxonomy (NCBI): domain Eukaryota; kingdom Metazoa; phylum Arthropoda; class Insecta; order Diptera; family Culicidae; genus Aedes; species Aedes koreicus. The sequence goes on along the minus strand of JAHHFK020000782.1, from coordinate 822,187 downwards.
ACAAATTACTGATCTGAATAATTATAAAATTTGTTGTGGATAGGCTTCAACCTGAAGAAAAATTCCTGTATGAAATCACACACTGAACAAAAGCGAACTCTATCTTCTGCAAATTTGTTGCAAATTGACTATTTTATCAGGGCAAAATAAAAAATATGTGCGTTTAACGCCTGGCTTTCAACCCAGAACATCCTGAACATAACGAAGTTCAGTACAGAGGATCTACAGTTGTAACTATAGTTTTTCCGATTACACATACACATCTATTCTACCATGTATATTTAGTCTTATGGAAGATCAACAGATCTAATGAGATAATCTGGGATGTTCTAAACCCCTCTATCCCCTTCCCCCTACATACCATTAAAAAAAACATTTTTAAAAAACCTTATATACCATATCATTTACTTAAAATTTTTTTTAAAAAATTTCTTGGTCGTCCAAACTGTCCTGGAGTACAGAACTTAGAATCTACAGTTGTAACTATAGTCTTTCCGGCTATACAAAGTTACGAAATGCATTCAACCTTGTTCACTGAATCTTTTGGATGGTCAACAGACATTTTGTGATAAACTGGGATGTTCTAGGTAATCCAAACTGCTCTTGAGTTCATAACTTAGGATCCACAGTTGCAACTGTAGCTTTTAACTATTCAAATTAGCGATATGTAATCAATAAAGTTGATTGCATCTTTAGACAGGTCAACCGATACTATGAGATAATTTGGAATGTTCTAGCTCAATCAAGCTGTCTTGGAGTTCAGAACTTAGGATCTACAACTGTTACGGTTGCTTTTTCAGCTATACTAATGTACGATATGTATTCAACCATTTTAATTAAGTCTTCTGGAAGGGCAACAGACATAATGAAAGAATCTGGGATGTTCTAGGTCATCCAAACAGTCCTGGAGCTCAGATCTTGGGATCAACAGTTGTAACTGTAGTTTCACGGCTATTCAAATTTACGATATGTATTCAACCATATCTAATGGATCTTCTGGAAGGTCCACCAACATTATGAGATAATCTGGGATATTCTAAGTCATCCAACCTGTCCTGGATTTTTTCAACCATGTTTGTTGAGTCTTCTGGAAGGTCAGCAGATATTATTTATTTATTTATTGATATAATTCTAACTGACTTAACATCTTATTTGAATGAAATTGGGAAAAGCCATGTGGCGTAAAAACCTCCTATTTCTAAATCATACACTACATAAATCAACATGAATAGAAGGAATACAAAGCAAGCAAAACAAAATTAATTCTAGTACACACACAAAACTTGTCAGTAATACTTAAATAATCTATCGTGATGGAATCAGTACGTCAGTAAATGCCACGCCATTATCTGAACTAGCGGCTCTTCATCCAACTTCGCTGAATCCGGTGACGGAAGGTCTCAGCGGAACAGTTGAAGTCAAACAGAGCGTAGAGTTCATTGAAGCGCGATGACATGAATCGAATTGGATCGTGTTGGCCATATAGACATTATTTAAAAAAAATTCGTGAGAATTGGGACAAAATATGTCCAATATCTCCGTCATGAATTTTGCTGAATCCCTATATATTCAATTCGTTGGAAATTTTTACATAATAAATTTTTTTTATTCCTCCGCGGAGCAGGAATTTTTCCTCTTCGGCGCTTGTTGTATTTTTTTTCCCTGTTCGGCGTCTCTCAGCACTATCTAGCTTTCCCAGTTCATTTTTTTCGAGATAGGGTTAAACTTACCTGTGGTTTCTTCTTCAAATTATAACAATGATATGTGCTATAGTCAGAGTCGTCTTAGCTACATTTCTTTAAACAGAAAAATTTACATCAATCCATTCTTTCGTTCAGGACACGTATTTCTTTGCCACAATGTGAGCTGGTGTGATATTTGGTTTTTTGGCCATTTTGGTGTGAACTTTAAGTGGCCACATCCACGATGAATTTGAGTAACAAACTTGTGAATGATTGACAGACCCAGTTTTTGATTGATCTCTGCTGCAGAATCCTATCCAGGCGCACCCATTTGTAGGATACGGTTCCGAGCACGGTTGGTTATCTTTCAATTTCCTTTGTTTTCTTTTTAATGCCTCCTTCCTTCTGTTCTCCTTCCTTCACCATGTTACTGATCACTGCTTCTGATCTTTGCATTCTTTGAGCTATTTCACGGTTACTTTTACCGAGATTCTTGAGTTCACGAATCAGTGCGTCAAATATTTCCGCCGTCCATTTTGCTGGATCGATGCAGACAATATTAATCTAATTTAAAAGTGTTAAAGACACACAAAGAGCTTACTTTCCCGAAAATGTCAGTTTTACAAGATTACAACAATATAGGTAAGGTCATTATGTATGATGGTGGGCGTTTAAAAAAATCTTCTGATTTTACGTAAATATGTTTGTTTTTTTTTTCATTGGTGTGAATGACTTCAAGCACAAATCATGCTAAAAAAAAGAAACATTTAAAAAGCTATCATACATATTAGCATGAAACTATTTTCGATCTTCTGATCTATTATTTTCTAAAACGGAGCTCAACATTCTAGATTTAGCTATGAGGCCTCCAAACACGAACTATATACATAGGTTGATGTACTCCTGCTATTTTGACTGCCTATCGCTTTTACACAGCATATCTCGAAGCCATATGAAAAAAACACACACACACACACACACACACACACACACACACACACATATATATATATATATATATATAAATATATATATATATATATATATATATATATATATATATATATATATATATATATATATATATATATATATATATATATATATATATATATATATTCCACAAACAAGGTTGTTACCTCAAAATTGTTATGGTCAAGTTTACGATTTTAGTTAATGTGGTCAACATATAATGAGTTATGCTCGCATAACTTTTGAATTTACAGTTTTAATGAAAAGGTGTTTTTTGAGTTTTTAAGAACTCATGAACATTGTTTAAATATAAAAATCAACAAACCTCAGAAAACGTTTCATTAAGTTGATTTTATAGTGTGTATTTAAAATTCAAATATTTGCATAAATAAGTGATTTTTGGAAGAAATAGCAGAATAATTGGAAATATTATTATAATTTTTAATTATGATTTCAAAGTAATACCAACAATCTCTTGGTGATTAACTAGCTGAAAGCATCCGTTTTCGAGGTATTACAGGTTTAAGTAAAACGGATTTGAATTATTTACGAAAATACACCCTTTATATATGGTAAGTTATTTGTGGTTCTACCACAACCACATATGAGCTTCCTAAATCCATTCCTAGACAGCAGGACAATTGAACGATCATTTCGCTGGACAAAGGGTAGAATAATTCAAACATAATGTCTAATATTTTCAGTTTATTAATTTTGTTTGCTTCCTGTGTTTATATCGTAAAACATTTTTTTTTGTGAGTGGATAAGTTCCTCTAGCTTACATGGTCATATACATTATGAACATTTGGTACTCAATCATTCAAACATATTTTTTTCAGATTGAATTGTTTTCAGATCAAAAGGAACAACATTCATCGAACAAACGCTTACTGAAAAATTTGGACAAAGGGCACTGAACAGAGCCTTCAGACCTATGAAGTCATTTAACTGGAATGCTATTCATTTGCGCTTATCCTTAGCTCAGCCTCATAAATAAATTTGAAACCAAACAGCCCATCCAAACATTCTAGAATAAAATCATTTGACCACAGCATTTTCCCAAAAAATGAAGTTTCTCTATTATCCTTCAATCTCAAAAACAACGTACGATTAGATTTACAAATTGCTTTATTCCCACGCGGCACTATAAATTGCTACATGACCCGAGCAAGAACAAAAAACGATACACCTACAAGGATTAAAGACCAAACAGCCAAACATGCCGCCCACATAAAATGTTTCCCACTAATAACAGCCAAGAGGGAGAGCGAATTTGAGATAAAACGGCCGTGCGACGAAAGGGACCCATTCCAGGACAAATCGAAAGTGAAACTCAATGTTCGACTCGAACTCTAATGATGGGCATGAAGTTGTGTGCCGGTTTCTAACAGTTATTGATACAGTTATTTTTATTTTTATTTTTGACGTAGGACTACGTCTTTGTTTTATATACTGGGGTGTAATTGAAAAAATAGAATTGCGACCGTCACGAAAAATGGTCAGGTTTGGAGCGATAATAACTCAGTTGTTTTGCCAAAGATTTTCAAAGAAATTTCTACGCTTTGATTCCAATATTAAAAACTATCACTTTTTAACCTTAAACTATTGAAAACAAATATAAGGTAACGTCTTAAAATAACGTTTTGCTGAGAAAATGTATTAAATGCACAGTATTTTTCCTATTGCAGAGTTCAAATGTAAGTAAAGGAGGTCTCATATGCAGATCAAATTCAGAACCTTTGCCAATTGCTTTATTCGTTCAGCAGTAACGAAGCAGTGCGGAGCGACAGTGGGCCAGTATTGCATTGGCAACTAGCGGTGACAAGCACCTTGGAGGGTGCACCATTAGACAGGTAGCTGATGCTTCTATCGCCTTTGAATAGGCAACCGTTGCTAGGCAGCCATTGGTTTTGCAGTCGTGTCATGGGCAGTCAGTAAACCATGCAGTGGTTAATTTGGAGCCAGCCGGATGGCGCAACCACGAGGTGCTTGTGTTTGATCTAGTTGGCAGCCATCATTCGGTAAGGCACTATGTTTGATTGGTTTGATAAATTGGGAATTTTCGTTTTGCAACTCTTCTCTAAAACGGTGATTTGTCAACCACCTTCAGTATCCAGCGTCAATGTTGTTGCTGTTCGTACCACAACTACTCCCCTTGTTAAACAGACTGAAACGTGAAATAACGGGTGGCAACTAAAATGTTGGAATTTCTTTCTAAAACTGTCAAAAAAGACAAACGTACTTGAAGAAGATCGGATGTATTGAAAATAAAGATACATTGTTCATTGTTGAAAAAAAAAGTGAACATTTGAAAACGGTCCGCAATCGGCTGTTTGGCGAAGCGGGGCGAATTCGTGGCTCTCAAGTTATTTTTTGTACACCAAAGAGCTCAAAATCCCAAAGAAGCCCTCGATTGGGCGACACTGAGACAGATTTGTCGGATTGTGGTTTTTGGGTACAAATGGGATCGAATGAGTAAAGGGTGATACGGTCAAAATTAACCGTGTAAATCGGTGAAATCGTTTATTTAAAAAATCAAATTAAATTTCTTTTTCAAGTTCAATTAGTATAAAATTCAGGAAAAATATTCAGTTAGGCTTCCGCTTTTCCAAATCCGAATTGCCGGGCCTTACGCTTGACCCCTGCCATCAGATTTTGTACAGCCACCTTGTCCACCTTCTTCGCCGCAGAAAGCCAGTTTGCCTTGAACTGCTGCTCGTCCTTAGCAGTTTTTTTTTGGTCTTCTTTAGGTTCCGCTTGACAATAGCCCAGTATTTCTCAATTGGGCGGAGCTCTGGCGTGTTGGGAGGGTTCTTGTCCTTGGGAACCACCTGCACGTTGTTGGCGGCGTAACACTCCATGGCCTTTTTACCGTAATGCCAAGATGCCAAATCCGGCCAAAACAGTACGGAACAACCGTGTTTCTTCAGGAAAGGCAGCAGACGTTTATTCAAACACTCTTTCACGTAAATTTCTTGGTTGACAGTCCCGGAAGCTATGAAAATGCTGCTTTTCAAGCCACAGGTACAGATGGCTTGCCAAACCAGATATTTCTTCACGAACTTTGACAGTTTCGTGTGCTTGAAAATATCTGCTACCTTTCCCCTTCCTTTTGCCGTATAAAACTCCTGTCCCGGAAGCTGCTTGTAGTCGGCTTTGACGTAGGTTTCGTCGTCCATTACCACGCAGTCAAACTTCGTCAGCATCGTCGTGTACAGCCTCCGGGATCGCGCTTTGGCCGTCGTATTTTGTTTATCATCGCGATTTGGAGTCACTATCTTCTTGTAAGTCGATAGTCCGGCTCGTTTTTTGGCTCGATGCACGGTTGTAGACGATACACCCAGCTTATTTGCGGCATCTCGGAGAGATAGGTTAGGGTTTCGCTTGAAACTACCGGCAACTCTCTTTGTCGTCTCAGCGGCTTCCGGTTTTCGATTTCCCCCCGATCCAGACTTCCTGGCTGTCGACAAACGTTCCCCAAATACTTTAATTACATTTGTAACGGTTGATTTGGCAACTTTTAGCGATTTTGCCAACTTTGCGTGCGAGTAGCTCGGATTTTCGCGATGCGCGAGCAAAATTTTGATACGCTGCTCTTCTTGCTTGGACGGCATTTTGACAACTGAAGAGTGAATTCCAAAATCAAAATGGGAGCAACATTCTACACACACACACCTTCAAAATGAGGGGTGTTCAGGTTTTTTAAATGCAAAATTGAAAGAAATACGTCAAGTTGATATTGACCAAATTTTGACCGTATCGCCCTTTATTCAGAAACGATATAAGTCTTATAATAAAGTTTTAATGTAAACGAGAATATTAGAGAAATGTAGTTGTTTTAGAATGCGATGAGTTGTCTGAAATGTACAGGTTATGACAGATTATGTTATTATGAAAAAAAAAATGAGACTGCGTTTAAAAATGTATGAGCCGAGTTATTTCCTTTTAATTCCGTTATTAATGTTGATCGTAAAGTGTACTGTATAATCGACTATTCCCTAGATATGCGGCAGTACATTTTTGATGTTTAATTGCTGAGTTCTACATAAAGGGGCGATCCAACATGTTAATTTTATGTGTGTGTGTGTGTTTTTTTTTTCAATTATTATGGTTGTTTATCAGAATCTTATGGGTCATAAATGCGTTTTCTTATGATACGATTTCCAACTTTTTATAGATCTTTTCTTTAATTTTAAAAGGGCTGCCTGTACTTTTCGGTTTAGGCTCCATTTACATTTGTAATTTGAATTATTTGAAACCAACATTATAATACGCACATCTCGAAAAAGTAGTGTGAATTTCTGTTCAATACCATGCACATAAATGGATCGTCACAAAAGTTACAAATTAACATTATTAATCGTGTAAAGCTCTAGGACATTCAATATATTTTGGATAGTGTTGTATACAAAAGCTAGTCTTTATTACAACTATATCATGCAAGTTGCTGCTTCGTGAGGAAGGAAATACAATTTTACATGCTCTGATATTTACATCACTGAGAAAATTCCAATTTTCCTTTTATGTACGAATTGTTCGTTAATTCAATACCAACTGACAGAGCTGATTAGAATTTAACCAAAAAGGTATATTAGCGGAAAAATGGTTAAATGTGTGTTGTATATCTCTGACAAGTTTCATAACCACTCGTGACCATGGCCAACAGCAAATCTCGCTTGAAAAAAATGTATGCACCACACAGATAGATTGCTAAGCAGCTAGCTATCGCAAATACCACCGTGTCATGTGTGATAAAAAAGCCGTCAAGGAGATTTTGACTGTCTAGCGGCAGGAAGGAAGTGACAAAAGTGGCCCGGTTGATTTCAAGATAGATCTGTTTTGTCTAAAAAACCATAAAACGATCAACAAAGTGCAGAATGCTCCAAACAGGAATAAAAAAAAAAAAGATGTTAAGAACCATGCACAGATGCTCCACACACAGCTGAAAAACGGTCAGCATTGCATCATGATGGACTTCAAATCCTACGCTAGTGCCGACTACCGCCAACTACCCGAAACCAAATATTTCCTTCGCCAAGTCCAAGTATTGACGTTCCAGAGGATGTTTGGCTGCTCTATCTATTATTTATTTATTTATTTGTTAATTCATTGAAATAATGTTAACTGACTTAACGTCTTATTAAATTGTAATGGGGAAAAGCCACAAAACTTGTCAGTAAAATTGAAAAAATCTTTCGTGATGGAATCAGTCGTCTGGTATCTTCGCCATTAGTACGTAATACATGCCACCATTTCTAAACTAGCGGTTTTCCATCCAACTTTGCTGAATCCGGTGACGGAAGGTCTCAGAGCTGCAGAAAATTTCATGTTCGCAGAACTCGTTCAGGAGCGTAAATGAAGTGTTCGGCCAGAATTCCCGGTGAGTTTCACCTAGCAGCACTTTTGCCGCAAGGACTGCTTGCATGACTGTACGCCTATGCTCCAATGTTTCAATACCCAACAGTGAGCAACGATCCTAGTACGCTGAAAGGTTGACAGGATCATTCCACGGCAGATGACGGAGAGCATAACGAACAAATTTTCTTTGAACAGCTCCAATCCTCGTAATCCAGATACTTTGATACGGGCACCGTACCAAGGCTCCAAATTCCAGTATAGAATGCACGAAAGAGCAGTACATATCCGCATATCCGTGTAGTGTTGTCTAAATTTCGAACCGAAGTCAAGAGAGATTCCAAGGTCACAAACAGTACCAACTTTCAGCAGAGGCTGGTTTGAATATTAGGTCCAGACATTGTAATTGGCGTACACAGATTTCAAAACTCGACTTGTCATTGAAAAACTCCGTTTTACCGTATGTTGACCCTCTTGAACATTATCATAAGTTCTAGCAATTTGAATCGAAAGCCCCCCACAAAACAAAATCACGTTAATCAGAAAAGGTCAAGCCTGATCGATTCGATTTTTGGCGTGGAACTACTCCAAGGGTGGGTATGTGTCGACAGAACGGTTCTTGCATATTTAATACCCACTCACCTGTTGGGTACCGTCGTCCTACGTGCCACCACATCACATCACAGCTGCGTGAATGAACATAGCTTCGATCCCCCAGCAGGCCCCCTTGCCTGTGTCCGTTCAGACATTTAATCAACGCAAATTAAATTCTCATTCGTTTAACTCGGTCCGTTTGGGAGTTTATTTGCGTTTAATTCTCTACTTTGTTTTAAATGCATTGATGTGAACTTTCCGGAGGGAGGGAGAACGTGTTTCGATTTTGTTATACTTTGACGCAATTGGCAGAAAATTTCACACCTGACCTACTTTCGTGCAACAAGCATTCCCGTCCTCAATGGGGCCATAAATTTTCCGCATCCAAGCCAAAATCTTACGTTCGTTGTTTGCTTACCGACTTGTATTTTTTTTTTTCTTTACTCTCCAGGTGCGATGTGGCCACCTCAGTGGAAGGTTCAGCTATCCTGGCGTCATGGAGGCTGCCTACGGTAAGGCAGGCTACTACCTGTTATCGTTGTTGCAGTTCATGTATCCATTTCTAGGTAGGTACAACTAACCACAGCCACAGGCGCAAGCACATCCTTTCCCGAACTTTACCACCATGACAGCTCAGCGCGAAAATTTTACTCCTTCGGAGGCAAACGCGGTGGAAGTTTTCTGCCACCGATGACGTGCTTTTCCACTGATCATAAACACATGCACTCGAGAAAATATGCACATCATTTTCCAACCATACATAATGTCACTCCTAAATCATCATGGAAATAATCACAAAATTATACATTTCTGTTCTACGGAAACTCAGCCATCCACGACACACTCACCGTTTATCATAAACAAATTTATTCGTTGCTCTTCTCATCCGATGACTGCTGCCAACAGTAAACAGTTGGAGCTTTTGAAGAAAAATGGATGACGAATGCATTAACCTTTTTGGCCATATAATCTTCACTTTGAAGCACAATTGGTGGGGTGGGGGTTGGAAAATGTGCTTTTTGAATTGCAGATCAACATATTTTATTCATTAGCTGGGAGTTTCAAACTTTCTCGGTGTATATATTGCTATGTGATAAGGCGAAGTTCAATTTTATTCAACAGCGTGCTTTACTTTTGTGGGAGAAGGGGTGGTTTGTATATCTGTGCTTCTAAAAGTGTGGGGAAAAGGAAAATTTTGCAGATTTTCAACAGAATGTTGCTCTTGATAAATAGATGATGAAATGTGCTGAGAGGTAACGGATCATCAGAGAAATGTCAGTGGCCACGAGTGACATCAGTAAAATATGTAGATGCATTTTTGGTTCCAACTTTAAAATTATTCAATTGACTTAAACAACTCAAAACGTTAATCGGTTTGTCTTAATTTTGAGACATACGCAATGACTTAACATTTCTTAGGAAATGGTACAAACCGAATCTTGCTGGCCTGAATCTCGTAGTACTGATTGCTTTTTTAGCTCACCAAAACTGCCGCACTGATGGTTTCCAGCTTAAAATTAGGATCTAAATTTCCTATTGTTGAGTGAGCATAGAAGCCAACAATCTATTAGCTACCAGACTGTAGAATGGAGTTGAACTGTATGCTGAATCGTTTCATTCTAAGTGTGTATCCTTTGTCATACTTTCACTAGTCAATGTAACGAGTTTATTCTTTGAGTTCCTGTAATTCTTAAAGTAAACAGAGGCATATTTTTCTCTGATAGAATGTCGATGTCTACCATGATCAGCAGTCTTCTAGGTGCAGCCTAGCGCAGATGTTTGATGAAGTATACACTCTCAAATGAACACCCTCTTGAAGTGCAATCATACACTCATCAAAATGAACATGAACATGAGCGTAAGCTTCAGCTTTGTGCCAAGTTCGCAGCGGCGCTCGCAGCCGCGCTCAGAACATCTATGTTTGCACTTCATATCCAGATGATCGTTTTAATTCTGTTTTGCTCTTTGCGGCGTTCAGTACACTTAACTGTTTTCGGTCGGACAGAGATTTCATATGAAGAAGTTTTCGCTTCGGTTTTCAGTCATCCTCTAGAAGTTAGATAGATTTGTGCGAAAGTGGTTTGTTCGCGTATATTAGATCTTTTTTTTTTCTTTCCAGCAAACCGATCCAAACGGTAAGTAATCAATGAAGATAAAGTACTTTTGAATCTTGGGTGAAAATCAGTTCTTGGTATATCCTATCCTAATAATCGCTCAGAACTTGGAAATATTTGGTAGGTTTATTTCTTATAGAAAATAATAAGACCTATGTATTTTTATTTCGTCAGTAGGGTGACCATTCCGCAATGGACTGGTCCAGAAAATCACGATTTCTTTAAATGTTATTTATTTTGAAAATTTATAACTTTTGACCCTCTTGACAAATTTTTAAGATTGATCCTTCAAATTGATGCGTAGTTCTTCTAGATTATAGGAAAGATATAAAAAAAGGTACGTGACTGCTTACTTTCTGTGATAAAAATACGATTTTATTCGTAGCAGAAGAAAGTGTTAAAAAAAATTATATCAAAAGTTTCAAAAAACAAAAAATAGATCAAAAGTTTTTCAAAAACCATTCCCCCCCACTCTAAAAAAAAAAAAAAACACACCCCCCCCCCCCCTCAAACAAAAAAATACCACTTTTTTTTTTCCAAAAAAAAATATTTTTTTTTTTTTTTTTTTTGAATTCATTTATTTGTACAGGCTCAATCGAATCAACTTTACAGAGCCAAGTTTTCATGTTTATATACATCAGTTATCTTAGAACTAAGGTTAAGGGGGTGGAACCGATTACTCGCGGCCGTCTCGAGGTTAATAGGAATTACAATTTTATGGATGGGAAAATTGCGGTGGAAAATTAAAACAAAGCATGAGGAACAATGGTTTTCTTATATCTAGAATTTCAAATTACATTTTTTTAATTGAACGTTTTCAATTTGAAACAAAAAAATCACTCTCTCTCTCTCTCACACACACACACACACACACACACACACACACACACACACACACACACACACACACACACACACACACACACACACACACACACACACACACACACACACACAACCACAATCACACACCGATGCACACAATCCTCAAAAATTTAACCTAAACAAGTAAGTAAGTTAATCAAACTACAATCTAAGGCTAATGTTAGTCAAAAACACATAAATGAGTTTCATAAACTCCAGATCGCGTGCGGCCAAAATGTCTCGAATCGGTACATTGGGTTGTCTACCTCGAGTCCGAAGGGAATCATGAAGCTCAGATCTGACTCCACGATGCTCAGCACAAAACCAAATAACGTGATCTGCGTCCTGGTAACCTTGTCCACATTCACAGAGATTGCTGTCTCCCAGCCCAACACGGAACAAATGAGCGTTTAAAGAATAATGATTGGACATGAGGCGAGACATCACACGAATGAAGTCTCGACCCACATCCAATCCCCTGAACCAACATTTCTTAGACACCTTAGGAGTGATAGAGTGTAGCCATCGCCCCAAGTCTCCTTTACTCCATTTATACTGCCAGCTATCGAGTGATATCTGACGATAAATGTAGAAAAATTCGTTGAAGGCGATTTGTCGGTCATAAATATCGCCTTCGATAGCGCCCACCCTTGCAAGCGAGTCCGCTTTCTCATTGTCAGAAATCGAACAATGAGATGGGACCCAAACAAAGGTGATAATAAAAGAACGTGAAGATAAAGCACTTAGAAGACCTCGTATTTTCATAAGAAAATAAGAGGTGTGCTTTACCGGCCTCAAGGAGCGAATAGCCTCTATAGAACTAAGACTATCCGTGAAAATGAAGTATTGATCCGGTGTAAGAGAGGCAACAGTTTCTAAAGAAAAGTGAATTGCTGCCAATTCCGCGACAAAAACAGAACAAGGTGCTTGAAGTTTACGAGCGACGCTATAATTTTCATTATATACACCAAAGCCAGCGGAGTCCTCTATCAAAGACCCGTCAGTGAAAAACGTTTTGGTGGAATCAACTAGGCCAAACTTTGCAGCAAATATCACCGGAGCAATCATAGGACGATGATGCTCTGGGATTCCACGAAGCTCCTGTTTCATGGATAAATCAAAATGAACCGAATTTCCGAAGTTGGAGAAGCAAACACGATTGGGAATATTCAGCGAAGGGCTGACATTCTGTGTTATGTATAAATGGTACAAAGTCATGAAGCGAGTTTGAGGATTCAACTCAAGGAGCTTCTCAAAATTTTCAATCACCTGGGGGTTCATAACTTCACACCTGGTGAGGAGCCGGAGAGATAATTCTGAAAACCGATCCGAGAGTGGCAACATGCCAGCCAGCACCTCAAGACTCATGGTATGAGTCGAGTGCATACAACCCAACGCGATACGAAGACACCGATATTGAATACGTTCCAGTTTAATGATGTGTGACCGAGCCGCTGACTGAAAACAAAAACTACCGTATTCTATAACCGACAAAATCGTTGTCCGGTACAACGTTAGAAGATCTTGCGGATGCGCTCCCCACCAGGTCCCGGTAATTGTGCAGAGAAAGTTTATCCTTTGTTGGCACTTTCGCTTCAGATACTCAATGTGGGATCTCCAGGTGCACTTTGAATCGAACCAGACCCCAAGATATTTAAATGACATAGAATGAGTTATCGGTGTACCCAAAATTTGAAGCTTAGGTTGTGCAGGGTTATGCTTCTTAGAAAAAACTACCAACTCAGTTTTCTCCGTAGAGAATTCGATACCTAGCTCGAGAGCCCAAGTAGACAAATTGTCTAAGGTATCCTGTAAGGGTCCTTGCAGATCAACCCTATTGGGTCCCGTGACAGACACTACACCGTCATCTGCAAGTTGTCTCAACGTACAATTCTCACTCAAACAACCGTCAATGTCTTTGACATAAAAATTATACAAAAGGGGGCTTAAACATGATCCCTGGGGGAGACCCATGTAACTAAATCGAGAAGCTGTAGAGGTTCCATGAGAAAAGCTCATATGTTTCTCTGACAGCAAATTGTACAAAAAATTGTTCATTAATGGTGAAAAACCACAAGCGTGGAGTTTATCTGAGAGAACTTCAACAGATACTGAATCAAAAGCCCCCTTGATATCCAAGAAAACAGAAGCCATTTGCTCTTTTTTAGCAAAAGCTAACTGAATCTCTGTGGAAAGCAACGCGAGGCAGTCGTTCGTTCCCTTACCCCTACGGAAACCATATTGAGTATCTGAAAGCAGGTTATTCGTCTCAACCCATTTGTCCAGGCGGAAGAGGATCATTTTCTCCAACAACTTTCGAATACAAGATAACATCGCGATGGGTCGATAGGAGTTGTGGTCGGACGCGGGTTTACCAGGTTTTTGAATGGCAATAACTCTCACCCGTCTCCAGTCATCCGGTACAATGTTGAGAGCCAGAAACTGATTAAACAAGTTCAACATGCGCCTCTTAGCGACGTCTGGGAGGTTCTTAAGCAAGTTGAACTTGATTCTATCAGCTCCCGGAGCCGTATTGCCACACGAAAGGAGTGCGAGAGAGAGTTCTACCATTGAAAAAGGTTGGCTGATCTCATCTATCGAATTCGTGGTTTCGCGAGGAAACATTTGTGCTGGCACAGAATCTGGACAAACTTTTCGCGCGAACTTGAGGATCCATTGGTCCGAATACTCCTCGTTCTCGTTGTTCGTAATTCTGTTACGCAATCTTCGCGCCGTGTTCCAAAGGGTATTCATCGACGTTTCACGCGATAATCCGTCCACGAATTGTCGCCAGTAACCGCGTTTCTTGGCCTTGATGAGGCTCTTAAATTCTCGTTCGAGAGCCGTGTACCTTTCGAAGTGCTCAGGTGTTCCACTTCTACGAAAAACTTTGAACGCGTCGGACTTTTCGCGGTAAACCTCGGTGCATTGCTGATCCCACCATGGGGAAGGAGGTTTCCTGCGAAATGACGTTCCTGGAACTGGTCGAGTTTGAGCTTGAAGCGCGCTTTCCAAAATCAGGTTGGAGAGGAAGTTATATTCCTCCAGCGGTGGAAGCCCTTCTACCGTTGTTACGGCTTCGTCTATTGCTGTCTTGAACCTTGTCCAATCGATATTACGAGTTAGATCATAGGTGACGTTGGTCGATTCCGGCGGAGTGAGCCCGGTGGCAACCGAAATTTTAATAGGCAAATGATCACTACCGTGGGGATCCTGGATCACATTCCACGTGCAATCTAACGATAATGAATTCGAGCAAAGTGTGAGGTCTAACCTACTACCAAGTGAGGATGGACCAGCCAAGCGTGTAATTTCTCCATTGTTGAGAACGGTCATATTGAAGTTGTCACAGAGGTCATATAACAAGGAAGACCGGTTGTCGTCGTACAGTTCTCCCCAGCCTGTACCGTGAGAGTTAAAATCTCCCATGACCAACCGCGGAGCAGGAAGAACCGAACAAATATCTGAAAGTTGTTTCTGGTTTATTGGGGCTCTTGGAGGAATATAAACGGAAGCAATGCAAAGGCTTTTATTTTTAATAACAGCCTGACATGCGACAACTTCAATACCTGGAATTGGAGGAAAATTCACTCTATAGAAGGAGTAGCTCTTTTTGATCCCCAAAAGTACTCCTCCTCCACGTGAATCCTCACGATAAAGCCGAATAATGTTGAAATCGAGAATCGGAAGATCGATTTCGGGTGAAAGCCATGTTTCACAAAGAGCAAACTCACCACTGCAGATGTGAGGTAAAAATTTAAAAGAATCCAATTTAGGAATAAGACTTCGACAAATCCACTCGAAAACTGGTCTGCAAACCCCCGCCTCTTTCGCAAAATTCTCCTGGAAGGAAATGAGAGCTGCAAGGAGGGGCCACTTTAATGTCAATTGCTTCAAAAAAGTTTTCACAGTGGGAAGCATTGCCATAACAATGCTTTTAAGAGGGTCAGATATTTCGAGGTACTTGAAAATACCTTCCACAATATCATCAAATGAGAACAGCCCAGATGAAGAGGGGGCTTCTGTTCTTAAAATCGGGGCATCCGGGGTTTTGGATGTCCCCGGGAGAGATGGGAAATCCTGTGTGTAGTTGGCACTACGAAAACCAGGTGGTCTTCCATGCTATAACCCTCCTAGTGTACGCTTTCCTTATCACAGTTCCTCCATTGATTATGATCTCTCCATGAAACAGGCTATTCAAGGAGTTCCAGATCAACTTCGACCTATTTTAATTCCCCATATTTTCATCGAAAAGTACCAACATGTCAGTTGCAATAGAAGAATTTTCACTGATGGGTCACGCATTGATGGATCCACTGGTTTCGGTGTTTACAATGAATACTCATCTGCCTTCCGGAAACTTCAGGAACCTTGTTCCGTATATGTTGCTGAGCTGGCAGCAATCAATTTCGCATTGGGGATAATTTCCGACATGCCCATAGACCATTATTTCATCTTCTCGGATAGTCTCAGTTCTATTGAGGCCCTCCAGTCGATGAAAACAGTTAAGCACTCATCTTACTTTCTTTCAAAAATAAGGGAGCAGATGTGTGCGTTGGTCGAAAGATCATTTAGAATTACCTTTGCATGGGTCCCCTCACATTGCTCAATTCCAGGCAATGAGAAGGCGGACTCTCTAGCAAAGGTGGGCGCACAAGAAGGCGAGATTTTTGAAAGAAGAATTTCTACATGATGAATTTTTCCCATTAGTACGTCAGAGTTCTCTTCAAAGTTGGCAAAACGATTGGACAAGTAATTCTCTTGGGCGGTGGTTACATTCCATTATTCCAAATGTTTCGTCGAGATCGTGGTTCAAAGGTCTGGATGTAAGTCGCGGTTTCATTCGTGTGATGTCAAGACTTATGTCCAACCACTACTCGCTAGACGCACATCTCTACAGAATTAACCTCGTCGATAGCAATGTATGTAGGTGCGGAACCGGTTATGATGACATCGATCACGCAGTTTGGCATTGCCCGGGTAATGATGCCTCCAGAGCACGACTATTGGATACCCTTGTGGCCCGAGGTAGACAACCCTTCCGCGAAGTAAGAGATGTTTTGGGAATGCGTGATCTTCCCTACATGCAAGCGATTTACGAATTCCTTTGTTTGTCTGATCTAAGAATGTAATGTCATCACCCCCTCCCTTTCACTCTAGTAAATTCCCTGCCATTGTGTCCCAGTTATATTATCCTTTTGTTTCCGTGCTACTTGTACCTGCCCAGCAAGCTGTGGTCACCCATCTGCAGCTTAGTTCCTGTAAGGGACTACAGAGACCGAGGATTTGGAAGATGTCGCAACCATGAGCAGCAACAAATACCTGAAATAAGTTACCTGCCTAGCCCCTTCCAAACAATAATGTGACCCATTAACCTCGAGCTAGCCACGAGTAATTGGCACCCCTCTTTACTAAAATCGAAATAGAAAAATTGTTAATTACAATATTGAATATCGGCTCCGCAAAGTGTTACACACGCCTGACCCTAATAAATAAACGAATTGATTAAAAAAAAAAAAAAAAACCAGGTGGATTTAGATTATCCTTATTTCCACTGCTCTTTGAATTGGGCATGTTGATTTGGGGCTTCTGTTCAGCTACTTTCTTTGCCCGAATGCGTCTTCGCTTCCGTGAAGCACCTTCCGGAAAACTGAAAGAGGTCCCCTCCTCAACCAAGTCCGAATCAGACTCGTCATCTGACAGAGCAGCAAAAGGATTTGTATTGATATCGGGTGGCGAGGCTTTCTTAAGCATTTCTGCAAAAGATTGCCTTGAACGTTGTTTCAGAGAACGTTCCAATTTTTCCCCGCGTTGTTTGTACGCCGGGCATGACGAAAGAGCATGGGGAGGAGTTCCCTTGCAGAAAACGCATTTTAGTGTGTTATCTGCACAGGGACCAGCCTCATGTTTCTCCCCGCAAGTTGAGCAGCGTGCCTTATTGCCGCCAATGAGAGGCCGTATGCCCCATCTGCTGGCAGTTTTGACAGATCATTACCCGGGGTACAAATAACCGCACAGGTAGCCGAAGTTTGTCCAGTTCTAAGTAGTGAGGAAGGGCAGAGCCAGAAAAGGTCACCCGAAACGAGTCTGTGGGGGTAACTTTTTTCTTAACCTCGCTGTGCGATATTTTAACAAGTTTTCTTACTTCCAGTATCTGAACTGGGGGGGAGCAGAGGGTTCTTGAATCGGCCAACCGCCCGCTTCTCCAAAATTTCAGGGCAAGACTCGCCTCTGTGACCACTCCTGCAATCTCCACATCACGAGCTGGAATATACACTCGATATTCCAGTGTAAAATGCTGAGAGGAAGCAATCTCATTAGCCTGCTTCAGGTTAGAGACGACAACACGGAGTTTATTAAATTTAACTTTCGTGATCTCTGTCACGGCTGAGAATCGCTTCGTCAAATCAGTAGTTATTTGGTACACGTTCAGAGGTTTAATTTTGGGCTGAAAGTAGACAACCCATGGACCGACCGAGTCCATTGGATAAGATCGCGGTCGGAAATTTATTTGTGCCTCCCCATCATCAGGTGGCAAAGGCACTTTTTCAGCTAAACCGTCCATGTCGAAGAAACCTCTTCAACATGCACGATTTGCCTTACTTGTGGGAGCGTTGAACGCCCCCAAAAATTTAAATCACACACAAACACAAAACAGGAACACACACAAATTAACGCTACACTCTAGTGGGATGAGAGACAGAGGAAAACAAACTTAACTAATATTACTGATCTGTTGCTGCTGCTGCTGCTACTGCTGCTGACGCACCGTATGCCTGAACGTCGCACTTCTACGCGGGCAGCGGGGAGCGGTGCGCTGCGTGGGTGTACGGGTGTATCCGATCGCCTTCGGGTGCACTCGCTCGACGATGTCGGATGACCGTTGGCGATGTAGTAGTGTATCGCTGGTTAGCGTCACCACGCGGAGATGAAGCGAAAATGAGCGGGATGATAATTCGCCAGCAAGCACTGCTTGATTTTCTTATTTCACTGGAAAACCACACTGCCTTCTTAGAAAAAAAACTCACTTTCACTCCTTTCACTGAAGTGAATAGATTTTGAGAAAAAAAAACTAATTATTTCCAAGGATCGCACTCGAAAAATCTTCCAAAATAACGGAGCGCTGGATCGAACGGACTTTCTTCTTTCGCTGAACGACCCCCACGACACAAAGACCAAAAACAAAAAAAAAAAAAAAAACAAAAACAGCCCCCCCCACAAAACACCCAAAACCAAACAGCACCCCCCCGAACCCCAACTAACTCACCACAACCAAAGGAACCACCGCACCGTCCCCCAGATCCCCCCCCCAACCATACCCCCGGTTCTGAAGATCCGCGCTGGTAATATTACTCTCACTTACGTAGTACTTATGTAAAAACGTCCGGAGAATCGAATGGCGATGGTTTCGTTTAGGGTTGACCTCAGGAAAGGGTCCATTTTACCCGATTTCCCCTCAAACATGAAAAATAACTCATATACCATGCGTGAAAGACTGCTATTTTAATATTAGATTTATTCTTAGATTTTCCATCTCATTACTAAGATACAGTATGAAAAAAAAACAGTTCATTCAAATCTACAGTCGCTTTTTTATTTGCGTAATAATATCCTAGCTGCTTGGAAAAGTCATCCTCGGCAGATCGATTTCTGGATAAGTACTTGGAGTTTGTTTGCAGGTGTGACATCTTTGGATCTAACCATGTCAACGATAGCCGCATCATATCCAGAAGGTTATCTTCAGGTGATGTTTTCCGTGCAAGAAAAGGACGCGCATGCTTGTACCTTTTATGGCACCTCTCTCCAGACTGCTCATTGATGAAATTCATGGGGTAAGGCTATTGAAAAAGTAAATATGTTTTATTAAAAGTGCTATAAACGCATTTTAAATCAACTTCATATCTATGACAGATAGTTTCAAAATTATGTTTTAAACGACTGAAGATAAAATTGTTAAAATTGTTTACAGGTTTTAGATACATTCATAATAATGATGGTTTACCAGTTTGTTGATGAGATCTGGTAGATGTTTATAATTGTGTAGAGATGGAGGTAGTCGTTTCACATAGTTGAATTCTGTTATGATGAGATCCTCCATTTTGTCGTACAACTGCTTGACCTTTCGAAGCAGCTAGGATATTATTACGCAAATAATAAAGCGACTGTAGATGATGCTGACGACAGTCAGACAGATTCTGATGGAAGCGAAGAAAATGATACGTTGTAGAGCAAACTTTTGTAGTCGATGCAGATTTGAATGAACTGTTTTTTTTTTCATACTGTATCTTAGTAATGAGGAGGAAAATCTAAGAATAAATCTAATATTAAAAAAAAAGATCATCCAACCCCAAGGTATATGGGGTTATTTTTCATGTTTGAGGGGAAATCGGGTAAAATGGACCCTTTCCTGAGATCAACCCTAAACGAAACCATCGCCATTCGATTTTCCGGACGTTTTTTCATAAGTACTATGTAAGTGAGAGTAATATTACCAGCGCGGATCTTCAGAACCGCATGGTATATGAGTTTATGCATGTATGAGGGGAAATCGGGTAAAATAGACCACTTCCTGGGATCCGATCAAAGTAAACTTGGTTCCACTTAGTTCTTCAGCTTTTCTGCAAATTTACAGTACATTTGAGTTCAATATAGTAGCACCAAGTTTAGTTTTTGGGTAATAATTCTAGTTTACATCCAAAATGAGGGGAGAAATGGGCAAAATGGGACACTTACTGTGTTCAGCCCTAATGAAACTAACACCATTCGATTTCCCGCATTTTTTCCCATAAGATGAGCTATTTTTCAGGACTCCTACCCTGCGCCGTCTAAATTAATGGGATTTGGGATCCATTTTTGCCCACTGTTCAATGCCAAACGACCATTGGACTTGTGGCAAAGGCGCTTAAAATTCCTTTATACGGAGAAGCGATCACAGTGGATATTGCTAAGATTGCCACCATCATACGCAGCATTATTGCCGAAGAATTGCAAAACATTTTCTGCCTAGAATTTGACGGAGCTCAACGTCATAACCGAAAAATTTTTGGGGTCAATGCGAGAGTCTTGGTCGATGGGAAACTGAAGACAAGAACGCTCTCTATGATGGAAATAAAAACGCGACAGACAGGGGAAAACTTTAAAACCCGAATTGCAGAGATTTTGACGATGTACCGCTCTAACGTAACACATGTATATGCATGTACCACAGACAATGGAAAGAACATGCTCAAATGCGTTTCTGAGCTGAACAAAACTCGACCCTCCAAGAAATCTGCATCGCATCCGATGATGGTTGTTCATCAACCTCGACAACGCATATGACCCCGATCACCCCAACGACTCCGATGACCTCAACGATTCTGACGACTCCAACGAGTCCAGAGACCCCAACGACTCTGACGGGCTCATCGACTAACACGGTCTCGAAGGCTATAACGATCGCTACACCGGAAAACGCGTCGGACGATTTTGACGAAAAAGATCTGGCTAAATTGAACGTTGAGGTTGACGAATTCCTTGAAGCCGTGGAGAACATCCTGCTTGAAGGTGATGAGCCTTACATATGTTGCATGAAATGCACGGGCCACACTGCGAACTTAGTCGAACGACGAAATTTTGAACAAGATCCGAAAAATTGTGAAAGCATGCCGTAAAACGGAATACGGCCCCTTCTTCGAGTTTGCTAAGGTACCGCTTCCAAAAATCGATGTCGATACACGCTGGGGTTCACTGTACGATATGATGAACAGCATGCACAAAAATGAATCGTTTTTCAAGGATCTGGGAATAAAGTTTGCTGAACTACATCTGTCGGAGGAAAACTGGGCATATGTCAAGGAATATGTATCTGCATTTGGGCCGTTGTACGCATTCACGAAGAGCGTCCAAGCAGAAGGCCTTATTCTGGGTGACGTTTTCAAATTCCTGAAAATCCGTCAAATGCAAATCCAGAAAATTCCTCCTGGGAATAGATTTTCCGAAGCAGTTCAGGGACATCTCGATAGAAGATCCAGGCAAATGATGGATAACGATGCATTCCGAGCAGCTATGTTGTTCGATCAACGTAAGAATAAGCAAGTAATATTCATACAATTGTAATTAAAAAATATATACTGGTTTTTTAACTCCTCGATGTTATTGTCGTGCAAAATCCAAATACTTTGGCCCATTTTGTACGATAATAAAAAAAAACAGTTAAACGAGAAAAAAAAACAAATGTTATAAGGAGTAACCACTCATATTGTTCTGTTTTTAATTAACATAGGAACACGTGCTTAAGATTGGCAACATTTTGAAAATGGTCAAACCCTCTCAGACTGCTGTGATGAACATCCGGAACCAGCTGACTCAAAGCCAGCCGATCCAGTCAACGATGATTTGGAAGCCTTACTGGAAAAAGAGTGCCAGCAAGCTTCTTCTTCAAAACTTTGCCCTTCACAGGTGGGCCTTAAGGTGTAAGTTGGCGAAAACCAAACAGCGGCTTCCAGCAAACACCGATATATTAAAGCATTGGGAATCTCGGAGGTATGAGGATCCAGAGCTGTACGAACTTGCGATGATCGCATTATTACCATCATCGGCGCAGGTATCAGTGGAGCGCTGTTTTTCAGGAATTAAGCTGTTATCGGAGCAGCATCGTTTGTGCATGCTATCTGAGACGCTTGCTAACCTATTGACTCTACGTTTCAACCAAGATTCCAGTAATTCCAGTTGCTATGGAAAAGTTGTATCGAATCATGAATAAGAATTATTAATCCGATTCGAAACCCATTATCATATTGTTAACATCTGTTTATTAAATTTTAAAAGATTTGCTTCAAATTCATAAGCCTGCGTTTTTTCAGTTTATCACATTTCCTCCAAACAAAATCAACTGTATACAGTAATACAGCTTAAATGGAATTTATATTGTTATTCTGTAGTAATCTGTTGGTAAAATAACGTGCTCAAAATTCATAATGCGTAATTTGATACTTTCTTCGGATCGATAAAAACGGATAAGTAAGAGATCAGATAGCTTTTAATTCCTTTAATTTTATTAATCCTTTGACAGATACGTGTATTTCAGTGTTTAGTACTTGAATCGCCTGGAAGTCAAATAGTTCGCAAAATTCGTGGAACTAAAAGGTATTTAATCTCTTATATATCGGTCTTCACAGGTATTCCAATAATCAAGTTTTTCAATTAAACCACTCTAATCGATGTTATTCACAGTCCTGTCAATCAAATATGAAAAAAAATCTTTCATAATTCGTCGTTGCGATTCATACAACGTACAATAAGAATTCCGAAAGAGTAAGAGGTCTAAAAAGAACAATTTTGGCGCTATGTAAGGTCGATAAAAATAGTTTGTTTAGTCCAAAATTATGGAGGGGCAAAAATCCAGAGGTATTGGGAGAAACGAGATTTAATGGTAATTTACTTGTTTTCAATAGTTTAACAATTCAGATTTGCCATACTGTTTGGAATATGAAGTAGTATCTAAGCGTATACAAATATTACAAAATGAAAACTTGTTTTACTACAATCCTCGTAGCCCAACTAATCGTTTTTAGATTCAAAAGACATTAAAAGGTTCCAAAATGTAATAAAATTGTTTTGGAAAGTCTATTACTTTAATTGTTATATTGGAATAGTTCATGAAGACTAACCTGTAAAAAAGTCGAGAAAACGGTACATGAAATAACGCTTTAGATATCCATATGCGATAAACGGCGAACTACGTTGCGTTGTCAAAATAAAGTTTTTTTTACATACATAGTGTGATTCTCGAGGTCTCATCAATGCAACAGGACACTTGTTTTGACTACTTGCAGATGTAGCCGTCGAAGAAAAACACAATCAGCCTTTGCCTCCACCCGTCGGTGATCGAGCAGAGGCACCAACAATTACGCTCAAACTCGAGGTTTACGCCTGATGTTCAAACTCGAGTTTTGCACTTGAACTCGAATCTGAGTGCAGAAACGTCGCGTTCATCCGTTGCTCTCATGTTTGATGTGCTCGATAAACATAAACACGAGAAGGAGAGCGTGTATTGGATGAACGCGCACTGGTGAGAGCCAAGCTCAAGCTTAGCGCCGCTCGTGTGTTCGTGAAGACTGATCATCAGGAACAATCCAAATGCCATTTGGTTTTATTCGTACTTTATGATAGTCTATAACAGCTGTGAAAAGACAGTTCTATGGACATCTTGGATGAACAGAGGATGTTTCGGAAGGTGGCAGCGTGGATGAGCAGTAGAATGCCTTTATCGAGACAAGCGAAAATAAACTGGGTGAGCTGGGCACACAGCTAAGCGAGCGCCTGAGTGGAGCAATTATGAACCCAAAGATGCCAGTGAAAGACGCGACTGGACAGTTATTAACCGACTCCACTGACCAGTTGTCGTTGGTTGGAGTACTTTGAACAACTTCTTTAAGTTATGACATCCAACCAACCACCAACTGCTCGGTGTGACCCCCAAAGGGTGCGAAACATTACTCTCGTCAACCTCGAGGCCCAATCACAGCAGGATATCGAAACAACTATCCGAAGCATGAATTCCCATAAGGGATGGATCGCATATCACCAGAGATCCTCAAAGCTGACACCATGCTATCCACACAAATGTCGTAATATCTAGGATACCGCCATTTTCCAGCCGAATGAATGCAGGGTATCTTAGTAAAGGTCCCTAAGAAGCGAGATCTGACTATCTGCGACAATTAACGAGGCATCATATTATTGTGTATTGTTCTCAAAGTTCTGTGCAAAGTCATTTTTTTATTTGTTTATTTATCACAATAGTTCAACTGACAACAAATGCCTAAATGAATCAAAAACATAGGCTACTTGGTTACGACCAGCAGTGTGGAAAGAGTCAAGACTTAGTAGCCGCTGACGAAACACGTCAGCAGATAAGTTGAAGCCGAACATGTTGAACAGCTTGTTGAAACGCTGGCTGCTTGCTCGAATTGATTCGCGAAGTGTATAGTTGATGTTCTGTGGCTAAAGATGCAGAAATATACGTTGAAAAAGAAGTCTCTCGGGAGCGTACAAATTTAACTGTGACAGCAGAGCCGGACAACCAATTTCGCCACTGAGCAGCTTCCCAGCAAACATAGCCTGAGCGGCCAGCATTCTTATTTCAAGTGGTTCGATGTTATGCAGACGGCAACTCTCCTCCCCAAGTAGCACCAAAAACATATATATAAAAATTATTTTTCATGTGTCATGCTGTAGTTTTAGAAAAGTGAAATTTGACTAGTTTAGTCATTTAGATGTACATTTCATGCAATTTGAATCTAGAGTTACTTATGACTGTGATTTGTGATATATGTGTTTGATGTTTTTAAGTTAAAAAATGTTTGTTTACCGCTGATACATTCAAGAACCTAATTCAATGACACCAGTATGATGAAAAAAAATATTGCTATAGCCTATTGCTTTTAAGGACATTATTTGCACGGATACAAATGCTAGTATATTGACGTATTAGCAAAAATTTAAGTGTAATTGATCGATAATCAAAGCATAGCAGATACATTTAATTTAAACGCTCACTTTCTTACCCCTGAATTATCTTACGTTAAAATGAGAACTAAGTCCCCTATCACATTGCCGCTGGTTTAAATAATGATGGAATGGTTTAAGAGGATTATAATTGTTACAATTTTTACATGTTGAAATGGTCGAGAGGTAAGATGACCCATCTAGTGAGCGTGGAGTTCGTGGTTCAAACCTAGCTCATTAATACCTTTTTGAAAACCAACAATTATTTGTTTTACTGAAGCCTAAGATTTGTTTGTCTATGATCATTATCAAGCTTAAATTATGTTTCATAGGCTCCGCCTTTTGCGCTATTTCAATCCTATAGTAGTATCCTAAAAAGTTTTCAATCGCCGGAATGGCAACATTATTATACGTCACATTAAAGCGAAAATGCATACAGTTAAACATTTCGTGTAACTTGGATTGATCCTGCGAAGAACAAATTCCTACCAAACCGTCGGTAGAAACAGCGGACAGGTTTTCCCATCCGTAACTGTTGCTTCAAACGCTCAAAGAGGAGCGTGTACTACTTCGAAACCTGCAGGCACCAAGTAATTATCAGTCGTTGTGTATCAAAACAAACCCAAAAGGAGAGAGTTTCCTCTCCCATGTACGCTTCAAAAAACAGAGTGTGTACAAACTACCGCTAGAAACAATCACAAGCTATCAGTAGTACATGAGCGAGATCCAATACGTTATTATTGCCAGTTGAGGTGGCAGATGTATCTGTGCCTCAACCTACCCCGCAGTGGGATGTTTGGCAATGATAACGTCCTTGGTTCGAGTACTACTTTACCCATGCCCTTTTCGCTCAATTTTCAATTCTTCTATTCAATTTTCAACCTACCGTACACTGACGGAACTTTCAACACTTTCTCTTCATATCTTTCATTCTAGCAAACATTACTGTCTACTCTTGGTGCCTCATGGCGATGAGCGAAACATCTCCTTCTATAACATAATCGTTACTCCACGCAAGGAGAATACAAACATAACAATTTGAAATTATTCATGTCAACATAACTCAAATTGAAAAGATTTACAAAAAAGTGATGTATGGGTGACTTTTAGAAAATTGTCTTAGCTTTATTAAAAATATTGTAAAAATTGTAAAATCGATTCTTTCACACTAAAAAAAAATATTTTAAAATTTAAAGTCAATTTGCAAAAAATGACTGTCGTAGAATTGGACGAAATGTTTTCTTATTAGAGGCAATATCATTGTCTAAAAGTTCGCCATACATCATCACTTTTACGGAAAAAAAAGTTTTTGTAACAAAAACTTTTTCATGTCCTATTTTTACCTTGCATCACGCAAACTTGTCTACTTATGGTCTTCAACACCCCTATAGGATCCAATAAAATTTAGCAGTCATAAAGAATTGAATGTATTGAACATTTGGTAAAAAAAAACAATAATCATCTAGACTAACATTTGAAAAGGCTCAACAACATTAAATTTCCCTTTACATCAGTAAAACAGAACCAAAAGTGTACGTTTAAGTACAAGTCATTCATAACTGCTTGTTCGGATATTCCTATTTTTAGGTGTGATTCAAATATGGCTTCGTATATCTTTGGCGGGGGGGGGGGGGGGGTGAGGTGGCGGTAGGAAGGTCAAGATTTGTTACAGAATGTGTAAAAGGTATGGAAAAAATTGTGATAGAGGAGGGCTGATAAATCTTAAAAAAATAGCTTACTTGAGTCGTCTTTAAATGGTTGATGCATATCCGATATGACGATTATATGAATATATGACGTTATATGAATTTTTGAAATACTTTTTATGTCAATGAAAACTCATAAGTTTGTTGGTAAGGGTTTTATTTTATTTATTTTTTATATGTACATCTTCACGTTTTAGTAATTAACATAGCTTCATATATTAAATTTATAAATCTTTCGCATACAAGGTAAACATATTTGGATTATCCTTTGAATCAGAAAACCTTTTAGCTGAAATTTGATTTCTGAAATAGGTACAAAGCAATGAACCTGTGTTACAGGTATTATCTAGCTGATATGAAGCAGAAATTCAGTTTTGTAATACTTTTATTTAACTCTTCAACAGCCCGGTCATATAGCTCACGAGGAGTTTTGATTGTGTTTCCATAATCTTGAGCAAGGCTTGCTCTCTTTGCCATTGAGATTACCACCGATAGCATTACATGGACCTTTCCCATAAGACGTTTCAATCCATACATGGACTTGAAATTGCACTTGCTGGCAAAGTTCTTTTTGTTCTTACTTATAATGGGCCGCTGCTCCATCTGACATTAAAATAATTTTTGAGCAATATATTGAATTTTGTATAATGAAATCTAGCAATTTTGATATAAACAACTGAACTGCTATTGAGTCGTGGGTCAATACTTCAAATATTATGATAAAGCTTCTGTTTTCGAATTTATTGTCCTTCTTGTACTTCAAAGGTTTGGTAAAAAACAGGATCAACCACCTGATTTAATTGTGTTATCACTAAAATTTAAAATTATTAATAATCTAAAAATAAGCCCATTCCAAATAGTAGCCTTGATTTTTCAAACCTTCAAAGACCCTTAAAAAATCCAAATTGTCTTTTCTCTTTGTTAAAATCCAAATTGTCATTAAAATGTAATTTAATTGGATTCTTTGAGGTTTTAGGACCAAATTATAAGACGAGTTGGCGCGATGCACGGTAAAAATTGGATATGAAAAAAATGTTGTTAAATTTTTTTTTTCCTTAAAAGTACCCATCTCGCAATGAATGGCAAACTTTTAGACAATTATATCGCCTATATTTGAAAAAAATTTCGTCCAATTCTAAGATAGCCATATTTTGCATAATGACTTTAAATTTTAAAATATTTTTTTTAGCGTGTAAAAATCGATTTTATAGTTATTACAATTTTTTTCATAAAAGCAAAGACAATTTTCCAAAAGTAACCCATACATCAATTTTTTGTACGTCTTTTCCTTTTGAGTTATGTTGACATGAAAAATTTGTCGTACGAAAAACCAATGTATAGTGAACTTTTAGACAATTATATTGCTTTTCTTAGAAAAAAAATTCGGCCAATTCTGAGATAGCCATTTTTTGCAAATCGACTTTAAATTTTAAAATATTTATTTAACGTGTATGAATCGATTTTACAATTTCTACATATTTTCACATAAAAGTTAGGACGATTTTCTTAAGTCACCCATATATTACTTTTTTTGTAAGTCTTTTCCTTTGATTAAAAGAAAAATCTAGCATAAAACTTAAACCCTTTTCAAATGGTGGTCAAGATAAATTTTGAAAAAACAAAGTATGCAAAGTTGCTTGAAACGACATAGTTTACCCACCCACAAAGTTTCATTGGATTCTTAGAGGGTGCTGCTAATCACGAAGACGAGTTGGCGTGAAATTCGTCATTAACTGATTTATGTCAACTTTGTAGTCAATTGATTACCCATGCTGACGTTGGTTCTGATCACCTTCTTCTTCTTCTTCTTCTTCAGCATTTCAAGCTTATAGCTTTCACAATTAGCTTATTGCTTGCCCTCAACTTAGTGTTGTAAATGCACTTTCACAGTTATTTATTGAGAGCTTTCGATGCCAAGTACCATTTTTGCATTAGTATGATTGTGTGGCAAGTACAATCATACGCTATGCCCAGGGAGTCGAGAAATTTCCCTAAACAAAAAATTCCTATACCAAACCGAGAATCGAACCCAGCTCCCTCCAGCATGGTGTTGCTTTGTAGCTGCGCCTTTTTCGACTGAGCTAAAGTAGGACCACTTTCCAGTTACATTTGAAATCATTTCTAATTCCATCAGTTCTACTTTCAACTACCACAGAGCTGATATCGAACATATATGGAATGCAACATTTACCCTAATGTTCCATTACAAACAAAAAAATGATATGATTTATGCTCTTGAATCTCTGGCTGCTTAAGCAATAGTTAGAGCAAGAGCTGCTTTAATGCCAAAATGCAAGGTTAAATTAGATTCAGTAATAATTTATGACGATCTTCAGCTCTTGATTCGTCTGAAACATTAACGTAAGCGACAAAATCAAATAACACGTGGTCCCGCTATGAGAGTAAATATTTTGAAAATAAGGAAGGTGATAAAATTGTGCTCACAAATAAGCAGTTTGAGAGCTCCCATAGTTTTAGTTTGGGTCTTACTAGTCCTATTGAGGATCAGGTTTCGAAGGAGTATCTGAATATTTTCTCTCAAGAAAATATTTTTGATGATTCTCGGGGAACTGATTTCGATGAAGTAAAAACTATAACTGAAAAATTTCAAAATATTAATGCACCAGGTGATGATGGAATTTTTTATAACCACATCAAATACTCCCTGAGAGTACCTTGTCTTTCTTGATAGAATAATTTAACAGATGTTTTCATCTGGCATACTTTCCAGATAAATGGAAAAATGCAAAAGTCGTACCTATTTTGGAGCCCAAAATAGGCCAAAATCCGGCTGATAGATTGCCAATTTCTTCCGCGTTATCACCAACATTTGAGTTAAGATGCATTCTAGAAATTGTCAAATTTCAATTTCAAACATGTTCAAATTCCTTAACTTTTGAAGTATCAATAATGTCTGAATTAAATTTGGTAGTAATAGCAATCAAAACACCCCCACCTGACTTCTTTCCAAAAATTCCAAATTGCGGTCATTTCTAAAAACATTATAAGAACTTCCGACGACTTCTTCACTCCTAACGCTTTTATCCCAACATTACCTCAGGGTTGTCACAAATCTTGCTTTGCTGATAACACAGGCATTTCCGCTAAAAGAAAAAATCTTCGTGTTATATGCAGGTGACTACAAAAAGGCTTGGACATTTTTACTGATTATTTCCAAAAATGGAAGATTTATCCTAATGCTCCCAAAACTTAACTCATAATATTCCCACACAAGCCCAGAGCTGTATTTTTGAAACCAAGTAATATTCATACAGTCATTATGAACGGAGTTCCAATTTCTTGGCTAAATCAAGTAATATATCTTGGACTGATACTTGATCAAAAATTAATTTTTCAAGATCACATCAAGGGCATTGAAGCCAAATGTTATAAATATATAAAATGTTTACATCCTCTTATAAACAGAAAATCCAAACTTTGTTTGCAGAGCAAACATTTAATATTCAAACAAAATTTTAAACCAGCCATGCTTTATGCTGTGCCAATATGATCTAGTTGTTGTGCTGCTAGGAAAAATCACTTCGAAGGATTCGGAACAAAGTGCTGAAAATTATGTTGAAGCTGCCACCCTGGTTCAGTACTACTGAATTACATAGAATTTCGAACGTTGAGACTCTAGAAGAAATGTCCAACAAAATAATTAATAATTTTAAACAAAAACCAATTGCAATGATCAATTCTCTCTATAGATTAGAGATAGTTTTAAGAAATCAACTGTTCTCTTAAATGCAGGTAAAAAAAAACCTGTTAAAATTACTGAATAGACAAGGTTAAACCAATATTAACACAATTAGATATTAATCAAAGCATATAAGGTTGAAATGTTAATTACTTAGCAAGACCACCCGGGATAATATATGAATGTAAAATAATCTAAAATTTGGAATTGATAAGGAGTTGAAAAACTGTTCTTATTGCCGAACATAGGTGGTTTTCCTGGAGACGAGATCGGCAGCAATGGGTTTAACGACCACAGGTTAACCGATGACCATCAGTCTGGGAAAAAAATTAAATTCCAGTGAAACTATATATTAGGCTGGATAGTGTGAGCTTTTAAGTGGAGTACATGTATCTAGAAAATGAGAAGAAAAATTAGTAATTTCCATTTAATTCCAACTACCTTTATTGCTTACCTTAACAGAGATACGCGTATTTCGTCTACAATGTCTGACACTGAAGAAGTCTGCACATTGTAGACGAAATACGCGTATCTGTCAAGATAAGCAATAAAGGTAGTTGAAATTAAATGGAAATTACTAATCTTGTTTCTCATTTTCTATTTATATTTTCATATAAAATGGTAAAATGGTTTCATTTTACATAAGATTTATCATGGGGAAACTAAATTTAAAAAAAAACTGCGGTTAAACGTCGTAGATGGCGTTCTTTCAAAATGATTTTTCGAGCTGTCTAAGCAAAGTAATTGGTGATAAACTGATTGGTGACTGCGTTGGTGTAAAGTAATGTCAGGGTAGTAAAACATCAATACACTGAAAATAAATTTTCATTTATATTACGAAATCCAGAGTAAAGGGCGAACACGAAATTATTGCGACACCGAAAATGTCATGCCAATTTTCTTATAATGTTTAGAATCAAACCAAAATTTTAGGGTAGTTTTATACATATATTTACTTCAAAAATCAAAAGAAAAGTTAATCGATGGAGCCTTGAGAGTGAAATTGAACGCATTTTCGCTTGATGCCCTCCATCAAAGTCTTTACAGTGTCATCTGGTACCAGTTTCTCAGTTTTTTTTTTCATTTTCTTAACATGTCCTTCTCGTCTTTGACTGTCTTCTTGCTCTTCCGAAGTTCCCACTTCATCATTGCCCAGTACTGCTCCACCAAGCGCAGCTCCGGACAGTTTGGCGGATTCATGTCCTTTGGAACAAAATGGACAGAATTGGCCTCATACCACTCCAGGACACTTTTAGAATAGTGGCATGATGCCAAATCTGGCCAAAATAGCGGAGCTTCGTCGTGCTGCTGCAAGAACGGCAAAAGGCGCTTCTCGAGGCACTCAGATTTGTAGATCTCGCCATTTACTGTGCCCTTTGTCACGAAAGGCTCACTCCTCAGTCCGCAAGAGCAGATGGCCTGCCAAATAAGATACTTGGAGGCGAACTTCGACATTTTCTTCTTCTTAAATTTGTCGTGAACATAGAACTTGCTCTTGCCGGTGAAAAACTCCAACCCCGGAATTGGCTTAAAATCGGCTTTTATATACGTTTCGTCGTCCATCACACAGCAGCCATATTTTGTCAGCATCTTCTCGTAGAGCTTCCGTGCCCGAGTTTTAGCCGTCGATTGTTGCCGCTCATCGTGGTTTGGGAAGTTCTGTACCTTGTATGTATGTAGTCCAGCTCTCTTCTTTGCATTCTGGACGTAGCTCTTTTAGCCAAATCACGGCTTGAGACGTTGGGATTTGCTTTAATCATCCGCTTCACCTTTCCCTCCGTCTTTTTGTTCTCCGGTCCCGGTTTTTTTTTCAGCTCCTTTGCCCTGGTCCAACGTCAACCGCTCCTGGAACCGCTTCAACACTCTGGAGACGGTTGAATGGTGAATGTTCAACATTTTTCCCAACTGCCGGTGCGACAGGTCAGGAAATTCCACGTGTTTGGAAAGAATTTGTTCTCTCGACTCGCGTTGGTTCACCTCCATTTTCTTTGAATCGAAAACACGACTTCGAGTTTGACAGCATGTAAACAATACACATCAATGAGAAAGTGTGCAAAATTTGGTTGATTTTTACCCAATGGTAAAAAAGTTATGCCCTGTTGAATGTGTCACAATAATTTCGTGTTCGCCCTTTAGAACCAACAAATTTTTTTTTTTTTTCACCGAAAAAAATTTTTATTTTTTAAAAAACACAAAGCATTTGTTGAAACAGGAAGATCCTCCATTCATTGTACGAAAACAATACAAAGAGCTACGAGTAATTTGTTACCAATAAAAAAGAAACGTCTCTCTGGTGGTTGCATGAACGACTGACAGATCTACTTTATCGGCTCAAAATATAATTGAAAAAAAAGCGCAACCACGAGGAGTTGATCAGTGTTTTTTTTTTTATGTTTCTGACCTGGAGTTCGATTCTGTATTTTTCGGAAGAGCTGTTGTTGAGTCCGTGATTGATCTTACTAAACCATGTTGACTTGTGAGAAGATTCTTGATTAATGTGCATGAGTTTCTAACTCTCGACAGCGCTTTAATTTTTATTTTGGAATAAATTAATGATTCCTGCCCATCCCAGCAGAAACACCAACATTTATGAGTACGATCGAAGAGAAGCAGCGATTGACTGGTCTTCAAAAAAATCATTTTGTGCATTGTACAAAAAAGGTGTAATGATAGCATTTTGTAAGATGACAAACAATATTAATATTTCATACAATTTTCTAGACATTGTTCTATGTACAAAATCCATGTTTCGAAACGAGTGACAACTAATTTACGAAAATAAATTTTCAGTGTAACAATGGAAAAAAAAGCAATAAAAATATGGGAAATCACTACTAAATTATCCAACACTGTGAAAAAATAGCAACTCGCACAAGAAAAACTTAAAATAGCAATAAACAATTGATAATACACTTTCAATAACTCAAAAGTGACCGGCAAAACTTTCAAATAAAGCGATGGCAATTAGTATAAACGCAATAATAAGCTGATAGTTTTCCGTCATAATAATAAGTTCTAGCGCTATACATGTGACAAAAGTCTTCAAATCTTTCAAGTCATTCCAATTTAAATCAAACAAATCGCAATCAAAAGTCAAAAAATTAAAATAATTTTCAGAAGAGAGGCATGAAAATGCAGCACGAAGCAAAACTCAAAAGAGGAGACGGGCTTCAGTTATGAAATCAGGCACCGGCAACACAGCTAAATACTTTTGCAACTGAGGGGTGTTGCTAGTACTGTATTAAACATGGAATGAAACTTAATGAAATAAAAAGAAGAAAATTTGCTACCCCGTCTTGAGGACCCGGAAAGGGAAAACCATATTTTCAACCTGTTCATATGCAAATTTGTATGAGAGAAAAAGTAGGTCATTTTTTTAGTAGAAAATTGAAGTACTTATACTAATAGAACATAATTGAATGTTTTATGCAAAAAAATTGTTAGTTTTTCTGATCAAATGGTGTAATAATAAAGTCATTTTGTTCGGTTGAACGAGAGTTATTCGCTCATTTTTCAAAATTTTGAAATGATACCCGGTATAGAAAAAAAACGTAGTCCTACGTTAAAAATCTGGCATGATGACTTATTGTCCTCTAAAGATAAGGAAACTTTTCTTTGAAGACCGCAAAGACATCCGGCGCTATTGCAAAAGGCTATTTAGCTAAAACTTATTGCTATCCAAACAGTCTTCAAGCAATTTTGGAGTAGGCAGGCAAATCGAAGGAGGTATGCCTGCTACCTAACAATTTCGCTTGAATTTACTTCAAATATCGCGTGAATTTATACCAAATCTAGCATTTCAACTATGTGCATAAGATATCGCAGAAAGTAACTTTTTTATTATTATTTTTAGTTCCTTTATCATCGAGATTTTCAGCCCGGGGCTGGTTCATCTCCCGTCGTAGTTCCTCAAATACCTTTTGGGTATTTTCGCAACTTGTCCGTGGTGAGATTCGAACTCTTGACTTTGGCGTGAGAGATATGGAAAAAAAAGTAACTTGATTTTTCAAACTGGGAATAATTAAAAACAGTGTTAAAACATGCATGCAAGTTTCTCTCTGAACGGTACCTGCAAAAAATCATCGACGAGAAATTATCTAACTAACTTCTGAACAATCAATTTTACAACTAAGAACCGTGAGCAAGAATGTTGTATTTTATAACAACTAACAAAAATTTCATGTACAAAATTATTTTCAATAAAATATACAATGTTGAGCGAAATTAATCTAACCACCAGACAGAAGCCATGCTATTCTGTTTAAAGTATTTTAATTAGTTTTTTGATGAACTGTATCCATTAAGCGTCCAAAAAACCAAAAGTCCAAGGCCACGTCTAGTTATGAGCTAATAAGCTGATAATTTTTCCAGAGACTATTGGAATAAGACAATTTATTTTTGATGTAGAGCAAAAGTCTGTGAGCATTGGTTGAAAAATGGGACAGTCTACTGCTCAGTAATGTCCTTCGGAGTCCAAAGAAGGCACAGTCTCCAAACAAAGTGCATGGTGTCATTATCGGACACATCCAATGAGCTCAGATACGTGAACTTTGAATTGAATGCTAACAGTTTTGCCTCCAGAGCCTCTCCTTCCCAGGTTTTTCTTGTTCGACGCATTAATGACAAGTCCCACCCTATTAGTCACAATTTTGCGTATCCGATAGCAATGTCTTAGCCAAATAGTTAAACGGATTGCCTCAAAACGCTACCACTCATTTCCACACCTGTCAAATCAGTGTTATAAAACAAACACGAAAGTCATCCCCTTGTTCGAGGTTCGAAAGGATTCGAGATTGACCCCGAAACTTTAAAAACGTACATCAATCAATCCATTTTAGTCATGAATAATCGCGTCTGTTGATCTGGAAATTTATATTCTGGTTGGAAAAAATCGTACGGATGGAAGTTCGCGTACTTGCAGGTATAAAATATACCCCTCTATTCTCCTTAGCCCCTTGTCCAGTATCTCCTATCCCTATCTGCGAAAAACTTCAAACCTCATTTCGTCAACCGCCTGCTACAAAGCAAACAAAGGAAGGGCAAAGCTTCATCTAAATAACTAGATTAAAGTTTTAAGATGCACCATAATTTAATTCGATTTCAGCTCTTTCATCACGTCATTCGCCATTTGAAGTGATCCTACACTCCCAGACTATCTTCGTCCTTAACACAATTAAAAACATACACGCCGTATATTGCACGGGTTTATCTCCATCATATTCCTGGAAAATGCCCATTCACGTTCAGATGTTTCGCATTGATGCCACCATCAACATCAGCTGAGAAACCCCCGTGGAGTGTCTCCAACATCGCCAGCCATGTCAAACCACACCACAGCCAATTCACCCACATACGAACGCGCACACACACACACACACAAACTCGAATTCACGCGCTTATCAACCCCCTCATCCTACATGATATGTCTAACTCATTTCTGTTTCTCTCTCTCTCTCCATCCGCATCCAGCGATGATATCCTACAACGTGGTCGTCGGCGACACACTCTCCAAGGTGCTGGTGCGGTTGGTGCCCTCCTGGGGCAATTCGATGGGGGCGGTGCGGTTTGGCGTGGTGCTGGTCGTGACCGTGTTCGTGATAATACCGCTCTGTCTGTACAAAAACGTCTCCCGGCTGGCAAAGGCGAGCTTCCTAAGCCTGGCGTGCGTCGTGATTATCCTGTTCGCCGTGGTCTACAAACTGCTGGCGGGTGATTATGCCGTCGTGTGAGTATCGTGGGTGGGTGGTGTGGTGGGGGGGGGGGGGGGCTCTTGCTTTGTTCTTTTGGTTTTCATTTTTCCTGAGTGAATCTGCGCTTGAAGGGACTTGTTGGTGGAAAGGTTCTTTGAAACTGTAAACAGAGGTAAGGTAAAGATTCTGATACGTTAAACGGTGGAATAGTGGATGATTACGATTCCTTAAGAATATTCAACGGACACTTAAAAACACTTGGTAGCTGCAACTAGTGAAATTTGTGTTGGGATCTGGGGGAGGCATGATGAGTTGTTTTGGAGTATTATAGAGAAGCCACAGCTTAATATTTTGGGCTGTTTGCTTGTAATTATTACCCTGCTGGATAATGTATGCCCCTTGCAATCCTCAAGTTATCCTTCAAAATGCGGATGTACATTTCGTGATCCACAATTTCTTCGATGTTTTGTAATTTGCCAATCCTGCAACACCTATGCACCCCCACACTATGACGGAACCCTTTACTGTTGGCACGAGGTACTGTGCATTTCAGTATTCTTCTTCCGCCATACCGTAAGCCGGCCATCTAATCCAAATATAAGGTCTGTTCATTTTATAAAAAGGACACATTGTTTTGCAGATGTTTTATTTATTAGTAATCAAATTCAAAAACGGTTTTATGTACACACAGTTTGAATGAAACATGTAATTTTCTGCGTAATCTACTGCTCATAAAGGGAACGCTAGATTTGGCAGACATTAATGGGATATTTCATGTAAATTTAAGCCAGATAACACCTGAATCTAGTCTATTGTATGAAAAAAGGCAAACATTGTTGCATGGCGCATGAAAGATTGCTAACAATTTTCTTGCTTACGCTTCCTTTGGCTTGGAATTAAACGAGGGGAAATTTAACGCGCTTGTTAAAATTCATTATTTTTTTCTGTGTTGTCTCTGTATAGCGGAAAAAATATAATTTTCATCAAAATACTCCTAGTTATGACACTGATGCACTTTTTGACGATTACCCTTCATTAGCCTTCCCACAGTTCTCTGCGATGCCTTTCGAATAGCATTTTTTTTTTAACTCATTGACAGATTGTGCCTCTCTGCCATCCTATGGAAGGTGCCACGTGATTATTGCCCAGTAGAGCTCGATCGGACGCAATTCAGGACAATTTGGTAGATTATCCTCTTTTTGCACAAAATGGATACCGTGCTCCTTCATCAGATCCAGCGTAGCAGAAGCGAAGTGAGCGAATGCAAGATCAGGCCAGAACAGTGGGGGGACGTTGTGTTAACGATACAGAGGAACAATACGCTTTTTATGCGTTCCTTGCGATAAACTTCACCTTTGATGGTCCCAGTGGTGAAAAATGGCAAACTTTGTTAGGCACATGAGCAAATAGGCTGCCACACAAGAACTTTTTTCCAAACTTCTCCATTCCGATCATACTTCTGTCATCTGGTACGTTTTCTCCAACAACCGCATTATGAAACTGCGATCCCAAAAGCGTAGTTGTGTCCAGTTTACAATATGTTTCCTCATCCATCAAAATACAACGATTAGGATGCTTTCTTAACATTTTATTGAGCTTCCGGCATCGCTCTTTTGCCCGTTCCAGCTGTTCAGCGCTCCGTTTTGGTGTTTTCTGCTTCTTCTATATCCTGATGTTATTTTTCTTGTTGACGTTTTAGACAAATCCAATGGATACTCCCAGTTTCTTGGAAACCAGTCGGACTGAGTTCGATTTTTCGGATATCGGGATCTCAACACATTTTCTCTCCTTTTGCGGGTTGACAGGGCCGATTCTGGTTCTGGATCTTGATGATTCTTGATGATTTTGTGCACATCAGTCTTCGATTTTTTCACAATTTGAACAACATGTCTACAGGATAGTCCCTCGTAGAACTAAAACTTAAGTATCCTCCATTCACTCACTCCATTTTGCTAGATTCAATTCACTCCATTTTGCTAAACTCAAACTGTTTTGACTAAGATAAAAAAGACAGTCGTATATCAGAGTATTGAATTACACGATGAAACAAATTCCATCAAAATTGAGTAAAGCCTTACTCAAATTTGTAGTCTGTGATAGGAGAGCACTGTGCGTTTTGTAAATTTACTCTGAAATATCGGCATTATAAGACATCACCTTGTGTTGGCGGTATTATGAATAGTTTGATGCTTAAAATCTAAAATTGTCATTAATGAAATCGACGCGTAGAAATATTTTCGATCGATTGGGGCAAACATTTAGAATATGTTTGGAGAAACGACTGAGATATTAACGCTCAAAACCTGACCGCATTTCGTAACGGTCGCAATAGATATTTTTTGTTTAAATTGTACCCCAGTATGGAAAACAAAGACGTAGTCCTACGTCAAAAACTGCTCCAATTCGCTAGCTATACCATTGGCTAAACTGTTCTCACGGTCACTGCAAGAAAGTAAGTTTCCCGGTGAGTGGAAAGTGGACGTTTTTGCGGCTAAGGTGATCACCGATGAAATTGACATTCCGAATATAATCAATCAATTCAGTTTCTATGCCCCTGAACGAGCGATATGACAACGCAACTTATTGCACCTTGCGCCTTGTAATCAACGAACCCCTACTTGCTGCTGCAAATGCGTTTAATATGCCATTGACTACCTTTATAAGAAAACTATTTTAATGCGAGCGTTAACTGAATTATTCATTAAGACAAATATATGTCAAATGAAATATACAACATACAAACATATAAACAAATCACGGGTGATTTCGGCCCAAACCATCACCGATGCTGTTTTCTGTCGCCTGGTGGCCGTCAGCACGTCGGCATTGGTTCGTGATCTTTCTGGCAACCAAACTCTGTCGATTTGTTTATTTACAAACTGCTGGTGAAGAGTTTCTAATCGGTAAACACGTTATTCTCAAACCTTCCTTCCGCGGCCTTCTTCAGCAGTGCCTTCGCTCTTTTTACCCGTTTTTGTTTCTGCCTCACTGGAAGGTCTTGAACCTTATGAATCTTGTAGAACTTAGTCTGAAGTTTATCTTTCAGGATCCGGCGGAGACTTCGTTGAGATCCTCCGCCAATTTAGTGGCACTATTTCGAGGATGTCTCTTAAGGCGCTTCTTGACGATCTTCACCATGGCAGGTGTCACCACAGTAGCTAGACGTCCCCCACCATACCTTTTTATTGGTATTTCCGGTCTTCAGGTACCTTTTGACTATACGGTGTACAAAAAACTTCAGCATACACGTAAGTTGGACAGCTCACGAACTCTGTCCTTCTGCCGTTTTCCAGCTCGGAACAAGGCAACCACTCGAATAAAAAAGTAACACATACATCCACTGACAGACAAGACACAATGTAAACAAAGCGACGAGGGGTCGTCCAATACAGTTTCGTGTGCAACGTAGTAATAATTGTTGTAGTAATGTAGCAGTTCACTTCGGACCCTGTATGTTTAGTTTGCTTCCGTCCGAAAATATGACTTGATTCCAGAAGTCTTTCGTATTACGTTGGTGCTCCGTGGCATAATTAAGCCACTTTTGACAGTTTACCTTAATCACTCAATTTTTTTCCCGGCATCTTGGCCCCGATGACCATTGTTTTTTTTGCAATGTTTTCATGATGCAGAAGCTAAGGCCCAATTCAAAGAAAATTTGGACGCATTCAAGTGATCATAACTCCAGAATCAAGATACATACACGGTTGATCAAAACGTCAAACAAAAGGGTTGTTGTTTCTGGCAGCACGGTCTGAGAGTGTGTCTCCACATCCTCGAAATGGTGCTAGCGGTCGAACTTTAGACCTAGTTTGTTTGCTCTTCTGGCAACCTCGTTTGATCAGCTGCTTTCGCGAGAACGTACCCGACCTACCGAATAATCATCGTCATCATCGTCACTCACTAGAAGTTCTTCGGTCTGCACAGAAGGAAATAAAATCGTGTCATTAAAGGTTCTTGTGCTAGTTAATTCTCGGCTGCTGCCCACCGCCGAAACCTTGGTGCAACAAGAAAATTCACAACGTAGGGTAATTGCGCCAACATAAATTTGGTGCCGTGACCAGGATACTGCCTGGACAACGTGTTGAGTGTTTCACTGGGCATCGCCATCTTCCGAGCCGGCGCAAAACGGCATTGAACTGAGAAGAGCTCAATTCTTTCCGATTGTTCCTGATTGTCCTCGAGCAACGACCACTATTCATCCCGGAGTGGTATTGTTTCTGGCCTCGTAGCGCCATTTTCATCACCGGCCTATTCATCGTAGCGTCCCTAGTTGCGACATTGGCCATTGTGACTTTCCTGCGTTGGCATCGCCTCAGCCTAGAAGCCGTATCGGTGGACCAGCTATATCAGTGTTGGACATTTCACGATACTCTGTAGCATTCGAAATTTCGTGTGCTGAGAAATCAGAATATCTACGAAGCTGCTATACGATTTGCTGAGGGTTTCCGTGTCGAATTACAGTACGGACGGTACTGCATCGTGTTCCTGTTGGCAGTATTAAAATAAAAGGCACATTTTGCCTTGGACAAGGTGAGTACCTGTCCAAGTTTGCTATCGTATTCCCAGTGGGTCTACTTGTTGTTCTTTGGTGCGCAGGTTGTTCAACGAGTGTGTACTACTGATCGTTCATTCAGTGCACGAAATGGCGGCAGAGCAGATGAGAGCCCAGCTGCTATCACGACGAGATACGCTGCTTTCATCATTAGATCGTGCAGAAACTTTTATCGCTGCATTTGACGCCCAGCGAGATCAGACCCAGGTGCAGTTGTGGCTTGAGTACCTGGACAGCGTATGGAACAACCTGGAAGCGGTTCAGGCACAGCTTGAGGACAGTGATACGACGAGTCAGGGTAGGGCAGAGCATGCTACCATTCGTGCGGGGTTTGAACCACGCCTATTCGAAATAAAAGCCAGCCTCATTTCGAAACTCCTCTTATTAACGAGCACATCCCTCAACTCCCCCAAGCATCGTCGACTCTCTCTGGGATCAAATTGCCGACGATATCTCTACCCGAGTTTGATGGGGATTACATGCAATGGCTTGCATTCCACGACACCTTCATGGCACTCATCCACTCGAATCCAGATTTGCCAGCCATTCAAACGTTCCACTATCTGCGAGCAGCCGTCAAGGGTGATGCTGCACAATTGATCGAGTCGATTGGCATTAGTTCCGTCAATTACGCTTTGGCTTGGCAGACTCTGGAAACCCGATACTCCAATGATTATTTGTTGAAGAAGCGGCACCTACAGGCGCGTTTCGACATTCCACGCATGAAAAAGGAGTCCGCAGCAGCACTACATGCATTGGTGGACGAATTTTGAGCGCCACACAAAGATTTTGCGACAGCTTGGAGAACCGACCGAAACTTGGAGTGCTATTCTGGAGCATATTTTGTGTACACGGCTACATGACGACTCTCTGAAGGCGTGGGAGGACCATGCGTCTACGGTAACGAACCCGGATTATGGCTGCCTCATCGATTTTTTGCAACGGAGGACGCGTGTGTTGGAATCCATCTCCGTGAATCACCACACACTCGAGTTTACTTCTGGTTCCAGCAGTCACCACCTCACCAACCTAAAACCCTAAATTCCCCTCCCTTTCTCTGTGTTGCGGGAGATTCGATGGGGAGTTCTTTCAGCGAGATCGTTACACCCGATTTAGGTTTTGATCAGCTCAAGCTAAAATGTAGTTATATTTTAGAATAGGCTCATTAATCAATTCATTCATCTACTCACAATTCAGTCTCCGTACTATGGTTTTATCTCACACACAACAATGTTTTTCGAACAAATTTTAGCCTGTCCTGTAATTAGCTTGTAAGTTTTAATCTAGGTATAAGTGTACAAATTATCAAATTCACCTTTGTAATTAATAATACTCAAAAATAACTCCTACTTCTCGCAATTAATCAAATTGTCACCGACTATTTTAGAGCTCGTAAACAATTCTCTTGTCACTGTCTGTTTATTATTGCTTTCTCCTTCTCATCACGTTTGAAGTTTCTCGCCTGTCAAACGATCCAGTGGGCATAGGTGGGCGCACACGACGGTCTGTGTTCACAGTGGGCTGTTGCGGCGAACATCCTCCCCCCGTGTCGCCTTATCATCTGATCCGGCGTCACCAGACCTAATCACGTCCAGCACAGCCAACTTCGTGACAGGCCTCTTCAACTTCCCACCCGATATCTGCACTTCCGCTCTACGCGGCACGCCATCCTTTCCCGGAATCGTTTGGATCACTCGTCCACGTATCCACCGGTTCCTCACATTTTCGTCCACTATCAGAACGAGATCTCCAACCTCGATCGCCTTCACATCCCTGAACCACTTCGTCCGACGTATGATGGTTGGTAGATACTCCACCACCCAACGGCGCCAGAAGTTATCCAGCGTATGCTTCACCAAGTTCCAACTACTGTTCAGCGCCATCCCTGGGTCCGTCGGAAACTTCTCGGGTTCTCGTACGCCATTCGAACTTAACAGCAAAAAGTGGTTCGGGGTCAATGATTCGTGGTTCGCCGTTTCCAGCGGGATGAACGTAAGCGGCCTGGAGTTGACCATGCTTTCTGCTTCAGCTAACACCGTTGCAAACGATTCGTCGTCCAGCTTCCGCACTACTGGAACACACCCCAATGCTGCCTTCACTGCGCGAACCATTCTCTCCCAACAGCCTCCCATATGCGGCGCAGCCGGTGGGTTGAACCGCCATTGGGTTTGGGCGTTCGTAAAGGTGCTCCCCAAATCCGTAGACATCCTGTTGAACTCGTCTTGAAGCTCTCGACTCGCTCCAATGAAGTTCGTGCCATTGTCAGAGTAGATTTCTTGAGGAGATCCCCGTCGTGCTATGAACCTTCTGATCGCCTTCTTGCACGCATCCGTAGACAAACTGGCAACTACCTCAAGATGAATGGCCCTGACGGTAAGGCAGGTGAATAGGCAGACCCATCGTTTCGCCACGCTGCGTCCAAATTTCACCAGATACGGTCCGAAAAGATCTACTCCAACATAGGTAAACGCTCGTACGCCCGGCTGCAATCGTACCGCAGGCAGCGGTCCCATTTTAGGAGCAACGGGTAAAGACTTGTAGACGCGACACCACATGCAGCGTTTCCTGGCTAGGCGAATTTCCACTCGCAAACGTGGCACATGGAACTTCTGCCGCACTTCGTTGACTACGGTCTCATCGTTGGCGTGGCCGAACTTCCGATGGTAGAAGTCCAACAGTAGTTCGGTAATCCGATGGTTTCTCGGAAGGATAATCGGAAACTTTGCATCATACGTGAGTACCTCCGCTTCTGCTGCTCTACTGCCTACCCGTAACACTCCGTACTCGTCGGCGAACGGTGACTGCTTCACGATACTGCTGGATGCTTTTATCTGCTTCTGTTGGTCAGTGCTTCGATTTAAGTTCTGCTTCAGGGTCGCAACTTCCTCAGGGAACGCCTCGGACTGAGCGATCGACCACAAGGTTCTTTCCGCTTTTTGAAGCTCCACACTCGTGAGGCCGGCGAAATCCGCGGATCCATTGGCCTTTATGGAGCGTAGACTGTCCACGAAATGGTGGACATATGCTACAGAACGCAACATTCGCTCAAACCGCGAAAACCTGCTGGTGTCTATCATCGGCTGCCGAATATGATGGCTGAAGACGTACGCCTCCCGTAGTTCCGTGTCACTTTTGTCCGTATCTTCGTCTTGAGTCATCGACCAATCTGCTCCGCTGCTGTAGAGGAACTCAGGACCCTGAAACCAGCGACTGTTCACGTTGCACGACGGACCTTTTCCCCACTTGGTGGCTTCATCAGCAACGTTGATCTTCGTCGAAATCCACTGCCACTCATCAATTTTCGAAAGGCTCAATATTTCGTCGACTCTGAAAGCGACAAACTGACGATATCGACGCGGGTCGGATTTGATCCACGAACAAACCGTTGATGAATCGCTCCAGAAGTAGGTTTTCTGGACCTTCAGCGTGTGGTTTTCCTCAACAGTTCTGCGTAGACGAGCTCCAAGTAATGCTGCCATCAACTCCAACCGTGGTATGGAGAGTCCCCGAAGTGGGGCAACCTTCGTTTTCGATGAGACAAGTGCGACCCTTATCTGTCCCTGGTCTACGATCCGGAAGTATGCAACTGCTGCGAAAGCTTGCTCACTCGCATCCACGAAAATGTGTAGCTCCAGAGTTTTGAAGCTCGCTGGATCGTATCCTGAGAAGTAACACCGTGGTATACGCAATTCATCCATCTTCTTGAGAACTGCGATCCAATCCGTCCAGCGCGTGACAATTTCCTCGGGAATACAGCTGTCCCAACCTGTTTTGGACCGCCACACATCTTGGATGAGAATTTTTCCGTGGATTACGAATGACGCCACTAGTCCTAACGGGTCGTAGATACTCATGACGAGCCGAAGCATTTCCCTTTTCGTCGGAATCTTGGTGTTTTCTAGCAGCATACGCACCTTCTCGCCAAACTGCAACGGAAAGGTGTAGACATCCTCATCTTGTCTCCACGCCATTCCTAATACCCGTTCAAGTCCAATGTCCTTTTCCGAAAGCATGGCTTTTGCAGGCTTCTGGTTCGCTTCACCCAGCTGGTTGACCACGCTTCTGTCGCTCGACATCCAATTCCGGATGTGGAATCCCGCACGCTTGTGCACCTCGATCACTTCTTTCGCCACCTCGATAGCTTCTTCTACTGTATCGTGGCTGTTCACGTAGTCGTCCACGTAGTGCCTTTTCTTCACTGCCGCTGCACCTCTGGGAAATTCTGCCT
The DNA here is from genome assembly GCA_024533555.2 of Aedes koreicus. Lineage (NCBI taxonomy): Eukaryota > Metazoa > Arthropoda > Insecta > Diptera > Culicidae > Aedes > Aedes koreicus. Next base: position 777,239 of record JAHHFK020000782.1, on the reverse strand, counting down.
CATGTTCTGAGGCATTTAGGTTCTTGATGAACTGCGAGTGTGCTGGGGAGCAGGCTGCTCCGAATATTGCCACATCGGTCACCATGGTACTCATCGGCAGTTCAGGAAAATCCCTGTAGGGAAACAGTAGGGCGCTGCGATCTTCCGGCCGGATCGAGATTTGCAGAAACATCTCTTTGATGTCAGCGGATACTGCGAATTGACGCTCTCGGTACGGAAACATCACGGAAAGTAGCGGAGTCAGAAGATCCGGACCCTTGAGCAACATGGAGTTCAATGACACGCCATCAAACTTCGCCGCTGCGTCCCAGATCACTCGAACTTTTCCCGGCTTCTTTTCATTCACGACGACTCCAATCGGTAAATACCAAGTACGACGCAGGTCGAACCCTTCAATTTCCTCCGCTGTGGCTTCGTGTATGTAGCCCTTGGCCTTGAAGTCCGCTATTTGTTGACGAACGCTGTCGTAAAGCTTCGAGTTTAGAGCTAAACGCTTTTCCAGGAGCTTGAAGCGTCGTTCCGCCATCGGCTTACTATCTGGAAACTCCACGTAGTCGCGTTTCCAGAGCAGGCCCGTCTCAAACTTCTCGCTGTTCAATCGGCGCGTGGTCGCTTCCAGTATACTGTACGCACGTTGTTCTTCCACACCTTTCACGGCAGGCACAAGAGCTACACCCAAACTCTCGATGTCGAAAAAGCGGCTGACGTACTCGTGGAGGTCTTCTAAGGTTGGTTCGGTGTGCACATGTAGTTGTCTGTGTACCGTATTGGCTCGTGACTTCCGTAGACTGCCACACACTGCCCATCCGATCCTGGTCTTTGTTGCAATCGGGTCGTTCAATTTTCCCTCACGCAGCTTCAGTGTAGCGAGAAGATGGATGTTGCTTTGTCCGATTAGGATTCCTGGTACAGCACACCTGAAGCTCTTCACTGGAAGCTTTTGGAGATGCGCGTATCGATTAGCAAGCTCTTCGTAGTCTGTGGTCTGCTGTGGTAAGCCGAGATTTTCGACCGTGTATACCTCGGACAACTTGTATCGCTTGTTAACACCTGCCTCGGAAATCTCCATCGTGATGACTTCTGTTCCAGCGATCGTCTTGTTAATACCTCCGGTCCACTCGAGGTTCAAAGTCTCCACTTCTCCACTCGCACCGAGAGCTTCAGCGATCGACCGCTCCACGAGTGTTACTGACGATCCATCGTCAAGGAATGCGAAGGTGTTGAATTGTCCCTTTGCCCCAAATAAGGTCACTGGCAGGATTCGGAAAAGCGTGGACGACGACAGCTGACGATGAACTGTAACCACCGCGCTAGTAGTTGTGGAATTCGTTGGAGGCTCGAAGTGAAGTAGACGATGATGTCGCTTTGGGCAGTCGTTGATTCCGCAAACTTCTCCTTTGCATGGCCACCGAGCGTGTGACGTGAGACAACGAGCGCACAGTTTGTTTGCCTTCACTGCCTTCCATCTGCCATCTAGATCCAGCCCTTTGAACGACGAGCAGTTTTCGATTTTGTGACTGTCGACGTTGCAAACGGAACACGATTTGGTACCTTTTTCGTTCAGCTGTCCACTGTTGGTTCCAGCTTTCTGCATCTCCTCTCGGCGATTCGATTTTGGCTGCTCGGTAGCCACGTGCGCGTTCACAAACGACTTGTCCTTTGGTCGGTTCCGCTCCTCTTTAGCAGCTTTCTGTGGGATGATTGCGAGCTGCGTTACGCCACTAGCCGCCGACGACACTTTCGCCATGTAGTCGCTGAATACGTTCAGATCCACCATTGGAACTTGCTCCTGGTAAAGCGCCCAGCTGAATTTCACCGTTGCCGGAAGCTTGTCCACCAACTCCTGAAGCAGGATCGGATTTGCTAGATGCCTCTCTAACCCAACTGCTCTCAAGTGCCCGCAAAGATTTTGGACTATCAGCCCAAAACTAACCAGCGTCTCCAACCGGTCGGGTTTTGGTGGAGGGGTTGCTCGAACCTTGGCAATCATGTTGTTGACGATCTGTTCCGGACGGCCATATAACTGCTGCAGAGTGGACATTACTTGGGGCACTGTCGACGGGTGGAGCAAGAAGCTGCTGACCGATTCCTTCGCATTTCCTTTCAGGCTTCGCTGCAATCTTAGAAGGTTTTCCGAATCGGTATACCCGCAAGCCTGTGTTGAATGCTGGTAGCTGCTAATAAACAGCGGCCAATCGATCGGATCCCCGGAGAAGATCGGGAGCTCCTTGGTGACCACTTGTCTAGCTGCGATCTGTTGGGGCGTTGGTCCAAACTGAGCCGGCAGCAGAGTCTGCGAAGGTATTTGTGGGTGGATGGTTGGCATGGAAGGAAACAAGTTCAAAGTCGGAGGAATGGGGACAGGTGCGTTCATCATTCCAACACCACACGAACTAGATTGCGTCACAAACTCCTGTGGACGATTGGGCAAACCAGAATTTACCGACATTGGAGGAGGCGGAGGGGGAAAGACATAATCTGAATCGACGCGATTGGAACTTTCGGCGTTAGGCGCGTTCGTAGATTCAAACCAAGAAGCAGGCGGAGGAGGCAATGAAAGAGAACAATCACTATCTCCCGGTCCATCTTGAGTACCGCTGATGAACTGCTGAACTTCGTCGTGTAGGTCCCAATACTCCTTTACCGCTTCGTTCCGCAGACGATGTGATTCGTTTTCGCGTTGCTCTGCTGCTTCAAGCTGGGATTTCAGCAGCTGCTCGGTGCCACGCAGACACTGGATTTCACTCTCCAGCTCTGCTAGCTGCAGTTGGAGCGCTTCGCATTCCCTGTTACGCAACATGAGTTGATCCCGAAACTTTTCTTCCGTCGCACGACTCCTCTCCTTCTCCTCGATGAGCAGTTTCTCCAAAGTTTCCACCTGAGCCTTCAGTGCCGCTTGTTCGCGGTCTCGTCGATTAAGCTGAATCCGCAAACCAGCCTCCGATTCACGTACCAGCTTCAACTCGTTCTCATACTGCCACTGCAGACCGTTGATCCGGTTCACTAGCTCCATCTCACGTTTCCGTCTCGTATCGACGTCCAACTGATGTTTTGCCACTAGCTCCTGGACAGCTCGATGTTCCGCTTCCGTCTGCCTTTGAAACTGAAGGGCTTTCTGCTTCCGAAGCTCACCTGTCTCGACACTCCAACGCTTGTAGTGAGCACCAATGCGATTAACACTCGGCCCGGCGCTAGCACTTAGCTTGATTTCTTCCACCTTCAGCAGATCCGCGTAGGGCTGAAGGTCAACGAGCGGCAAGTCTGCCGGTCCCTTTTTCTGACCGTCGTTTTCCGTGTCTCCTCCGACAGCGCCTTCAAGAGAATCCTCAGAGTCGATGGTGATGCTTCCCAAATTCCGTGGGATTGACTTCGCCTCAAATCCCACACCTGCTCTAACATCACCGGGGGTGGGGAAATAGCTGGTGGAATTCCCAGCGGGGTTGAAGAAGGCTGTACTACCTGCGGATTTCCTGAGGCCGAATACTCCGACAGATCAGCATTTACCGACGTTGACGCAGGTATCTGTTGCACGATTACCTGGCCGGAACTCTCACCTGCCTTTGTCTGTCGAATCCAATCTTCAGTGCGTTTCGCACTCCTCTGGCTGCTCCGCATACTCCGCACACTTTTATTTTCTTCGTCGTCTTTCCGATTTAGCAGTTCATGCTTGCGCGCGATGAACTGTCTACCCTGCTCCAGCTTCTCCTGAAGTTCCTTCTCGTTCAGAGCTCGTTCTCTTGCAATCCGCTCGCGATTCAGGTCCTCGAGCAATTTCCGTTCTTCTTCCAGGCGCTGCAGGTCGCGTTCCATTCTGGATCTACGAACACTCGAAGTTCTGGAAATGCCGCTAATCTGGCTATGTGCTGGCTCGGACACACCAGGCACACACACCGCACAAACGAAGCTCACAGAGCGTACCGTGGCCGTGTTGACGTTGGCACAGGTAAAATGATACCAGTGCTCACAATGCCCACACTGAACCATATATTGCTCCGCGTTATTCGGCTGTTCGCATCCGGCACAATCGCATAACTCACCTCCGTCTTCATCCACTCTGGACGGGATGAAAGAATCTTCCGAAGACTTACTCGATGCCTTGTCGTCGACCCCCGGGTTGAGGTTAGCATTCGCCTGCTGGGACCTCGTTTGTGACCGGGTTTGCCGCACATTAGACAGCGAGCTCATCATGTTCCGTTGAATTCTTGAGCAATTGTTGCGGGAGATTCGATGGGGAGTTCTTTCAGCGAGATCGTTACACCCGATTTAGGTTTTGATCAGCTCAAGCTAAAATGTAGTTATATTTTAGAATAGGCTCATTAATCAATTCATTCATCTACTCACAATTCAGTCTCCGTACTATGGTTTTATCTCACACACAACAATGTTTTTCGAACAAATTTTAGCCTGTCCTGTAATTAGCTTGTAAGTTTTAATCTAGGTATAAGTGTACAAATTATCAAATTCACCTTTGTAATTAATAATACTCAAAAATAACTCCTACTTCTCGCAATTAATCAAATTGTCACCGACTATTTTAGAGCTCGTAAACAATTCTCTTGTCACTGTCTGTTTATTATTGCTTTCTCCTTCTCATCACGTTTGAAGTTTCTCGCCTGTCAAACGATCCAGTGGGCATAGGTGGGCGCACACGACGGTCTGTGTTCACAGTGGGCTGTTGCGGCGAACACCCCCCACAACCCCCAACCCCCCCCCCCCCCCCCCCGAACTCCCCTCCCCAAACACCCGCCGATATAGCCCCCCCCTGCCGCCGCCCACCCACTACCACCGACGGGGCACCCCCGCCCCCCCCCCCCCCCCCCCCCCCCCCCCCAACCACCAACTTCCCCGGCCCCCCCAAAGGGAACTTCCCCCGGTGCAACTTTTCGGGTACACAAGCACGTTTTTTCCTCCCCACAAAACATCCATTTCACGGATGGAAAATTCCGGAGGATTTGTTTATGGCAGATCCGTCGTTTAACGAGAGTCAACCGATAGATATGGTTCTGGGCGCTAGACATTTTTACTCCTTCTTCCCCAGCTCTGAACGTATTCAGCTTGGTAGAGATCTTCCACTTCTAGTCAATAGCGTTTTTGGTTGGATCGTAGCAGGTTCAGCAAATTCTACGTCTACCGCACAGACATCTGCACCATCGATTTCGTGTCATGCAATCGAAGTTTCGATGATTTCGTTGGAGGAATGCTTGGAAAAGTTTTGGAAGACCGCAGAATTGACAACCACTGACAACTATTCAGTAGAAGAACGACGCTGCGAAACTCTGTATCAATCTACCGTTGTTCGGTATCCTAGGAAGCCAGATTTCGAAGTAATGCTGGGTGAATCCCGAGACAACGCCCAACGACGGTTCGAGTACTTAGAAAGACGCCTAGAACGAAACCCGCGTTTGAAGGACGAATATCATCAATTCATCAAAGAGTACATCTCCCTTGGCCACATGCAGTTGGTCAAAGCGGACGACGGAAGTACTCCAGCATATTACCTGCCCACCACCCCGTAATTAAGGAAGCAAGTACGACAACAAAGGTCCGGGTCGTATTCGACGGCTCTGCGAAAACTTCTACCGGCTTCTCCATCGACGAAGCTCTTTGCGTGGGTCCTGTGGTGCAGGACGATCTTTTAGATATCATTTTGCGGTTTTGTACGTTTCCCATTGCTCTAGTTGCGGATATTGCCAAAATGTATCGGCAGGTACTTGTTCACCCGGAGGACACGCCGTTCCAACGTATCTTTTGGCGATTCTCCATGTCTGCTCCAGTCCAGATCTATGAACTGTTGACGGTTACCTACGGTTTGGCTCCATCCTCCTATCTAGCAACACGAACTCTCCTGCAACTCGCAGAAGATGAAGGCGCTGCATATGCGAAAGGCGGTCCAGCGTTGAAGAAAAGTTTCTACGTCGACGACTTTATTGGTGGTGCTCATTCAATCGACGAAGCAATCCTTCTACGTACAGAGCTCGACGAATTGTTGAAGAAGGGAGTTTGAGAAGGAAGTGGACGTCAAACCGGCTCGAGGTGCTGCAAGGTCTCAGCGATGAACAAGTTGGAACGCAATCTGCTCTGCACTTCAACCCCGACGAATCCATCAAAGCACTGGGAATTATTTGGGAACCCGAGGGCGACTTTCTCCGTTTCGATTCCCACATCCGATTCAGAGATGAAGCACCATCGAAGCGATCCATCCTCTCAGATACTGCCAAGCTTTTTGACCCTCTAGGACTCATTGCTCCAATAGTCGTTCGAGCAAAAATTATCATCCAGGAACTATGGCTACTTTCCTGCGATTGGGATGACCCAGTTCCAGATCCCATTAAATCGAAGTGGGAAGCCTATCAACAAGAACTTGTGGGCATCTCCGAGCATCGTGTCGAAAGATACGCCTTCCTACCCGATTCCGTAATCCAACTACACACCTTCGCAGATGCATCCCAGGCTGCCTACGGTGCGTGTACGTACGTCCGCTGTGAAGACAGGCAAGGAAGAGTGACGATTCAACTGTTGCGTCAAGATCTCGTGTAGCACCGCTGAAACGAATCACCATCGCCCGTTTGGAATCATGTGCCGCTGTGATAGCCGCTTATCTGCATGCTCGTATCAAGAAGGCTGTTGACGTCAACGTAGCTGAATCTTACTTCTGGTCGGACTCCACAGTCGCTCTACAATGGCTACGATCACCTCCGAATGTTTGGCCCACGTACGTAGCAAATAGAGTGTCGGAAATACAACTCTACACACAAGGCTGCCAATGGAAGCATGTCCCTGGTGTTGAAAACCCAGCCGATTTGGTCTCGCGCGGCATGTCGGTTGATGAATTGCTCAAGAGTAATTTGTGGAGTCGTGGACCAAATTGGCTATCGTGTTCACCGCAAGACTGGCCAAATTCTATCCCCCCAGGAGTGCCAGAGGAAGAATTGGAAATAAAAACTACCGTTGCAGTCACCCAAGCGTCACCGTCTATCCATCCATGGTTCCTACGCTGGTCCTCTTATAGTCGTCTGCTCCACGTCGTCGGATACTGCATGCGATTCATCTCTAACGTCCGTTCAAAAATCCACACAAAGCTTCCACCAACGGGAATAGCTGGTCAAGCGCTCACGGTAGCAGAATTGAATAAAGCCAAAGCGTACCTAACTCGATTAGCTCAGGAGGATGGATATGCTGATGAAATCAATCAACTGAAGAACCAGAAAACCGTATCGAAACAGTCGCACATTCGAAAAATGAGTCCATTTTTTGATCCAGAGGGAGTCTTGCGAGTGTGAGGTCGTCTTGATTTTGCTCTACTGCCCTACCAATCTAAGCACCCTGCTTTAATTCCTGCCAACCACCCGTTCAGCCAACTAATCGTCGAACATTTCCATCGCAAATTGCTCCACGGTGGCGGGCGCCTACTATTGACTGCCATTCGGGAAGAATTTTGGCCACCACGAGGCCGAAGACTGATCAATAATATCGTTCGAAGCTGCTTCCGTTGCACTCGCCTCAACCCGAAACTTTCGCAGCAGCAACTCGGACAGCTGCCTGCTCAACGAGTCATCCCAAGCCGCCCGTTTAGCGTCACGGGTGTTGATTATGCTGGCCCGCTCTATCTCAGACCGACACACAAACGAGCTGCACCTGCCAAAGCCTACCTGTGTTTATTTGTGTGCTTCTCGACAAAAGCAGTACACTTGGAGTTGGTCAGCGATTTATCCACCAAAGGATTTCTATGCTCACTTCGACGCTTCGTCGCACGCCGTGGCCGACCCGCCCATATTCATTCTGACAACGGGAAGAATTTCGAAGGGGCAAAAAATGAGCTGGCTGAATTATTTGCCACATTCCGTAATCATTCCCAGCGTGCAGAAATCACCACTGCTTGCGCCAGCGAAGGGATAGCTTGGCATTTTACACCACCCAAGGCCCCACACTTCGGTGGTCTGTGGGAATCAGCTATTAAGGTTGCGAAAAAACACCTCTATCGCTCACTGGGACCATCTCGTTTTTCATTCGAGGAAATGTGCACCGTTCTCACACAAATAGAAGCAATAATGAACAGCCGACCACTGCTTCCGATGACGGAAGATCGCACTGATTTAGCCGCGTTTTCTCCAGCTCACTTCCTCATCGGTTCTTCGCTACATTCTCTGCCTGACCCAGACCTACAGACGATACCTGCATATCGTTTGGATCACTATCAACGGCTGCAAATGCATGTGCAGCAATTTTGGAACCATTGTCAAAGAGAGTATCTCCAGGAACTTATAAAGGACACCCGCAGCTGGAAACGCAACGACGAAATCGTACCGGGAACAATGGTCATCGTAGCCGACGAAATGCAACCACCAATTCGATGGCCTCTTGCTCGAATCGAATCCGTTTTGCCAGGAAAGGACAAATTAACACGAGTCGTCACTCTCCGCACTGCTCGTGGTATCATCACTCGTCCGATCGCAAAAATTTGCCTCCTCCCCGACGCGAACCACCCCCCCCCAGCCCCCCAAGAAAGAATGTATGAGGAACGGCCCGCCTGCTTAGATCATCCAACGACACAACAAAAAATATATGAATAAGTTAATATTGGTTAGAACTAATACCGAATTCGTTTTTGAACCTAGGATGGAACTAGTTCCAATCTGCGATTCCCGAACTTATTGTCAGTGCAAACCTCAATCCGATACGAGTTAGAAATAAAACCGTACACACTGACGTTTAACACACAGCAAGCCGACCCAATTTTGATACCCGATCCAGTTTGAAACTGGATCAAAAACGAATTCGCTATAAGAAAAAAAAAGTTCGTTTAAAAAAAAAAAGAAAGTTTTTTGTTTTTCTATGTAAAATTAAAAAATACGATTAAACTTGCGCGCCCCCCAAAAAAAAAAACACCCAAAATTAAGTTTTTTTCCCCCATCCCGTATTTCGTGCATTAAGTTAAAATTAGGTATAAGATGAAAACTCAATTTTGGGTTATTATATTTCAAATAGCAATGGGTAAAATTTACCTAATTTTGGGTACTTACATTTCAAGTGCCAATAGGTAAAATTTACCTAATGAATTATCGAAATAAATGGGAGAAATTTTCTTAACCATAAGGAATGGCATATATAAATATAGATACCTAATGCTAATTTTCTTCGAACAGAATATTAAAACACACACACAAATAGTTACATCGATCATTTTTATTTGTCAATATTGGTGCAATAAAACAATAAAACACCTCATAAATCCAATAAATGGTAATCTATAAGTAATAGCGTTGCTAACAATGCTACCATTTCGTGGATTTGAAAGGTTATCCGATAACCTAAGACAATTGCGACGAACAAATAATGCGTTCGTAGTCGACCAGACTAACAAATAAATGACAATCGTCAACACCGCCGACGGGTGCTACGATTTTCAACCAAAATTAAGTTGAAAATACTCAACCGTTCAATGCGCGAAGAGAACGGGATGGTTGAGTAGCTTCAACTTAAAATTGAGTTGTTTGGTCTTCAAATTAAAATATAAACAAATTAGGTTTGGAAGTACCAGTTTACAATAGTTAATGGTCCTGATTAAATTTTCAAACATTGTTGATAATATACATAGATCTATAAGCATATAACCAACAATTTAACGAATGACGATGCTGTAATTCACGACACGACGACAGGTGTGTGCCAATTAAATTTTTTTAAATTGGAATATAATATCGAACAAAAAAAAACTTAAATTTGAGTATATCTATCATTACTGACTAGATGGGTGAATTCTACCTACTTCGATTTTTTAATTCACCCAACTGGTAACCTCACTTGACAGAACTCAACGTTGAGTTTTTTTAACTTAATTTTGGGTACTTTTTTCTTAGCGTGTAGTTTGTTTGCTCTTCTGGCAACCTCGTTTGATCAGCTGCTTTCGCGAGAACGTACCCGACCTACCGAATAATCATCGTCATCATCGTCACTCACTAGAAGTTCTTCGGTCTGCACAGAAGGAAATAAAATCGTGTCATTAAAGGTTCTTGTGCTAGTTAATTCTCGGCTGCTGCCCACCGCCGAAACCTTGGTGCAACAAGAAAATTCACAACGTAGGGTAATTGCGCCAACAAGGGTATATTTAGCTTTCAAACGATATATAACAAGTTATTACATTTTACCGTTTCGAATGAACTGTCGCACTTTACTTGTGATCGATGCCATCATGATCTGCACAGTCGCTGGTGACACTGTACCGGCGAACTATTTCCACTAAACGCTTGTTGTGCATTTGTCATTTCTTTACCGCATCCTCGAAGTTCTCGCTTGACAATTGCCCAATATTTTTCGCTTGCTCTGATCTTGCAATTTGGAGGATTAATCTCTTTGGCGACGAAATTAACATTGTTTGCAGCATACCTCCTTAGAGTAGCGGCAGCTGGCTAGATCCGGCCAAAACATAACGTTGGTCTTGTGTTGCCGAATGAAGGGTAAAATCCGCTTTTTCACACACTCTTTAATGTAAACCTTCGACGTCATTGTGTGAGGTGTGATGAAAACCTTGGTTTTAACACAGAGAACAGACGTTCATCTTCGGTCTGCTACTTGTGTAAAACTTTAAACCGACATTTCGAATGTATGTCGTTATGCTCCTGGTAGGCGGCGCTGCAGTTGTGCGATAACTGTCATGTGAATGTTTATTAATAAAAAGCCTAGCACATAACTTGAAAAGTTTTGTTTGTTTTTCTCTGCACTCGCATCTTATACCGGCTGCCCATATTAACATTTACACACGTTTTTCAAGAAAAGGTATATGGACATCAATGTCTGTTCTCTGTGGTTTTAAGGCCACCACTGCAGATTCCTTGCCAAATCATTAGTTTCCGAGCAAACTTATCAGCAAAAACAAATTTATACCTGGAAATGACGTCACCACGACCAGTTTCCAGGTAAAATTTTCGTCCGGGAATTTGTTTATAATCCATTTTGACATATGTTTCGTCATTCATTAAAATACAGCCACCAAATTTTGTCAAAACTCGTTCGTATAGTAATCGTGCTCGCTTTTTGGCCACTAAATTTTGTTTCAGGGAGCGATTCGGATGTTTACTGGCACAAAAAAACTTATATCCTTCCCTTGAAAGGATTGTGGAAAAGTGGAATCGTATTTCTTTGCCAGATCACGTATGGAGACACCTGGGTTCCGTTCACGTGCCTCAACACCATTCTCCTCAGCTCTTTGTCCCTAATGCCACTTTTATGATAGATGCTTTATCCACACTCAGAGTATTCGTGTAACGTTTGATCACAAGACACACCGTTGACTTTGGGAATTTTAACACTTTTGCTATTTTTGAGGCAGACCACGAAGGATTCTCTAGATATTTGTGCACAATTAATTTTCTTTTCTCAAGTTTCACGATCCGTAATTTCGAAATGCATCGATCAATCGCCTGTCATGCCTGTCAAACGTTTTTTGTTCCAACCACCAGGGACGCGTTGGTGTAGTAAACCGTGCGTCCAGATTTACTTTGAATCGTGCTTTATCAATAAGAGATTGAATGGTTGAACATTAATTTCAATTGTACTTAAACTTGACAGATGGAAAATAATCGAGTAATCGAATAAAATCTCTTTGTTATTGATCAACAAACTTTCGATAAGATGTCTCTCAAAATTGAGCTCCCGTCTGTCAGAAATAAGTCAGCTAGAGTAGCAACTTAATCGATTATTTTCCATCTGTCAAGTTTAAGTAAAAATCAAAATTAATTCTCGAATCGGTACAGAATCTCAGTGATCAATCATTGAATAAGTTTCAGCTAGGCACCACCAGAGTGACTCGCGTGACTTTCAAATGGACGAATACTTTATGAGCTACCAAAAATAATAAGTTTTTGATATTTATCCGAATTAGTGCTGAGCAATTGAGTTTCTATTTATTTTTAATCAATAATGATGTATTGATCTGTCTTCCTAAAGATTTGATCAATACTATTTTGCTCGCACCACGGTCTTTATTGACCCTTGTCTGAAAAACGAGCAACTAGACGAATACTTTTTGCACCCACTGTTTTTTGGTCTAATGCACCTGAGTAATAGCGATGATTGACGGAAATAAGTAAGCAACTGAAGTAAAGCTCCACCCTAGTGAAGGTGGGGAAATTTCCAGCAAATATAATTAAAGAACTTTTCATCAGAGGGATTTGACTATAAATGTTCTCATAGTTATTACCATGTTAACTTCAAATAGTTTGTGCTGCCTCAATTTCTAACCAAATTCGTTAACATTTTAGGAGGGCGATCAAGATACGATTAACAATCACTCGAGTAATGTAGAGGAAAAATTTATATATGTGTTGTATTACAGCCCAACAAATAAAGCTACAAAGTAAGTGAAGCGAAAGGGAACATTTTCGCCTTATCAAAAGCCAACTCACGATTGTTGTATCACTTTAAAACTCCAGTACAAAGAACGTTGCCACCAAACAAGTTGTTAATGATTCTAGTAAAACTGACACTATAGCCGCATTACGTTTTCTCCAAAACGCGCAAACAATTGTACCGAAACCGAGAGAAACACTTGTTACTTACTTCGGGTAGCAAACAACTTAGCTCATAAACTTTCCTGTTCTATCCTTTTTCCGACCGCAGCCCAGACACACCGGAATCGTGGCGATTCGCCCACACCGATCTGATCCCCGCCGTTGGCATTATGGCATTTGGTAAGAATTTTCATCAACACCACCACCAACTTCACCGCACTTTATTACTAACAGAATATGCAAAACTTTTACAACCCCGCAATAATTTTCCATTCATTGCTTCACCCCCATAGCTTTTATGTGTCATCACAATACGTTCCTGGTGTACCAATCGATGCGAAATGCCACCCTAGAACGATGGGAAAAGGTAACCCATCTGTCTGTGGGCTGTGCCTGGCTGGTTGCGGTCTGTTTCGGAATTGCAGGTTATTGCACATTCCGGGCACTTTCGCAAGGTAAACCCCACTCGTATCCAGTAATGTTCATCCTCATTGCCAATGCACTCTGTCTTTCAGGTGATCTGTTGGAAAACTACTGCTGGGACGATGATCTGATGAACTTTTCCCGTGTTCTGTTTTCCATCTCGATTCTGCTGACCTTCCCCATCGAGTGTTTCGTGTCACGCGAAATCGTACGGACCCAAATCAAACGGTTCTACTCCCAGGAGGTAGTGGAATACGACACTGACAAAGATCCAGCGCACGCAACGGGCGGCGAGGACGACGACAAATCCGTTGCCACCACGTTGGTCATCGTACTGGCAGCATTCATCATCTCACCGTACACGGAATGCCTGGGTCCGGTGTTAGAATTGAACGTTAGTATTACGATAATTAATTGCTCACCGCGTGGTACTAAATTTCCTCATTGGTGCAGGGTCTTCTGGCAGCGATTCCACTGGCATACGTGCTACCCGGGCTGGCGTACATCCAGCTGAGTCCACACTCGCTGTGGAGTCAGGAGAAGCTTCCGGCCGCTGGTTTAGTGCTGTTCGGGACATTTGTAACCATTTCCGGGGCGGCTCTTCTGGTACCGAATCTAATTGGTGACTGCCGGACGGGTATCATTATGGGCTACTGCCGCGATGATGAACTGGCAGTCAATGGGACGCTGAACCTGGCGACCACACCGGCGTGTAGCACCGATGGCGTTTAAGGGGAGTGGTGGTTGGGAACAATACTGACGGCAGCGACGGTTGTTTGGGTGGAAAATGTGAGCTGCATGTACATTGGGTTTTTTGTTGGAATACGAACTGGTATTGGAATTACCTTGCTTGCCTGGTAGAGTACAATTTTGATGGGATAGGTGAACGGAAGATAACGTCTGGGTCATCAAGGGCATAATCTATTTTCATTATAATTGAAGACAATATAGGTACTATCTATTGCAATACATTTCTCATCATAATGTACTTTCTTTATGATAATTTGAAGATCATTCGAAAACATGCATCTATCAACGAGGCGAGAGTATGATTGAAAATGAATCACCCTTATTTTTTCAGTTACTGCTACGTATGTTGCATATGATAAGGCGTGATAGATTTAAGTAGGTGGCAAGCTTCTTCGACAGATTTTCAATCTGAGAACTTATAGAGATTTTCCTTTCAAGCTCCAAAGTTCAGAAACCAAGCCATTCATGTACTGTATTGGTGAAAATTTACGTGTTCAGAAATCTATACACACGCACTATCATCCAAATTCTATAATTGAAACATTTATATGAAACAAAATGAATAAAATTACTGTTGAAAGTAGGGTGAAACGGGTTAAATTTATCACTTTTCTTCGATTATAGCGTCTTATTTTGGAATACTTAATTATGGGATCAATTATAGAAGCCAAGTCGAGCAACTCTTGTCACTGTCGAGTCGAGCAAAATTGCTTATTACAGAAGCCGACTGAATCTGATCGAGTCGGCAACCGAACTCGACTGTCAACTGTAATGCTGAAAGATTTCGAAATGTCATTGAAATATTACACCATGCAAATATTCAGGACTTCTATCACCTTGGACATTCGAAGGATAATTGTTAAAAAATTTCACTTTTGTTTTGTCAATTACAATAATGCTTTTGTTATTCTGAAAACCTCATTGGAAATCTATTTCAAAGTTGCGAGTTGAAAATTTTTCGGAGGAAGTTTTTTATTAATATGTGAACTGTAATCGGTCTCTTTTCATTAATTTTATCTCGAAGTTTTCTGAATTTCTGGTAAAATCTCCGAACTTTTTCCTGAGCTTCTGGTACCCTAAGTGGGAAGTTTTTCTTAATTGAATATTATTGTTCTGAATTTTTGGAGAATTTACTGAACTTCTAACAACTTCTTTCCTTCACTTCTTTGAACTTCTGAAAAAAAAAAGTTTAACTTCTATGCTTTTTATTATTCGTTTATTTTCCGTCGGACTATTTCTTCACTACGTGGTGACAACCACCGACGCCAGGAAGACGACTCCACCACCTGGACACATATCGCACTCATCAACTCATGAGCAGGGAGCAACGGCGTTACTTCCCTTGCGAAGGAAGACGTAACTAGATTTTGTCGCCTCAGAAAAATATGAAACTTCTATGCTAAACTTCAGGAAATTTTTCTTACCGACGAACCGACATGCCATAGAAGGTCATTGAATCTATCAAATGAAGTCAGATGGAAACCGACGATTTGTATGGGTTATATGGGTTTGTGTCTTAGCTAACAGTTGAGAAGATGGTGGAGGTGTTTAGTATATTTTAATATGGCGTCGTGGGCAATGAATATATATATAATATATTACTGTCATATGAATGAAGTTGGTATAGGCTGCTTCTACTGTTTTTCAATAATTATCTCTTGAGTTTCTGGGAAGGTTTCTCCTGATCCTCTGCAAATGTACCAGATGGACTTCTGAAAAGTGGCATCCTGAACTGTTGGCTAGTTTTGTCATAAAGTTCAGAGCAGTTACTCCTAAATTGCTTGGAAATTCACTCCTAAGTTTGGAATAGTTTCTTCCAGACTTTCTGAGAAGTCTGAGAAGGGAAATTTTTTTCTGAACTTCTTAAAAGTCCTATTCTGAACATCGAGGAAAATCTTTTCAAAACTTTGGAGAGTTCTCTTCTGAACTGAATTAACTAAGTAACTTTTATCCTAAACATTGAGAAAGTTTATTTCTGAACTTCTGGGAAGTATGACCTTGAACTTCTTGGTAGCTTTATCAACATGCTAAAATGTTGTAGCAAATTTGACAGAGCATTGTTTGTATGTATATGAGATACTAACGAATATTTTACAGAACTTTCTACATTTTCGTAGAACATCCGTAAAATCCTAATCTATCGGAAAGTTTATATTACTTTCGTCAAATTGAAATTGCATAAAAACTTGATAGGTCAAGGCACGGATGAATCCGCCTCGTATAACAATTATAGTATGTAATCACTTTTTGCCATTCCGACCCAAGCCGGACCTGATGAATCGAGCTCTTGGTCAAAAAACTTCTGCTTTACATTTGTTTTGCTGCCTGCAACTCCACAAAAGCCTCTGGCGATGTCCACATTCATTTTCATCAGTTCAACTATTTGTTTTTTTTTATGAAGAGTGAACAATTTTTGCAAGAAGGAAATTGTTTTTCTGTTAATTCACTTTAAAAAATCAAAAATAAATGTTTAAGGGATTTCTTACCTCGCTTGGTCAGTTATCACTTCCAGACACAAAACGCGTATCAAAACAAACTTACTCGACAGAATCTGACAGAATCTACTGAGTCGACAAAATTTTGTCGATCTCGACAACTATAATAGCAAAAAAAACCTGTCGAGCAAAGTGACGGTCGTCTCGACTTCTATAATTGCCCCCTATGTAGGCGTATTCGACGCTTAGAAAACAAATACGACGTGAAGCTTGTATTACACTGTTTGTACAATAGCCAAATATTTGTCATAGGCATATAGACATCTGACAAACATCTATGATATCTGTCAGCTGTCTAGCTGCCTATGCCAAATATTTGGCTATTGGACAAACAGTGTAATACAAGCTTGAGGATCTCGAGAATGAAAACAACTTCAGTGTTCTTTTGCTTGGAAAATTAAGTTACTTACGAGCAAATATCGCGAGTGGAACCAATTGAGAAATTTGAGATTTTTTAATGCATGACATGTCCTCAAATACCTCCCAACCTGGAGCCGGTGGGTTCCATTCCCGGTCTGGTCGAGGGAATCTTACGGATTGGAAATTTTCTCGGATTGGACAGTTTCTCGACCCTGGGCATAGAGTATCGTTAAACTGGGGATAGAAAGCCCTCAAATAATAACTGTGGAAGAGCTTCTAGAATACTAAAATAAGAGCAGAATAGTGCGTCAAAACCAATTAGTAGAAGAAGTGCATATCCGCAGACAGACGATTAAGCAAGAACAAAATTAATCGATAACTATGTGTTAGCTTTTTAATTAAAATACGCTAGCAATCGCTTGCTCACTAGCTCCGCGAAGATCACTTATACCGTTTGGGTTTTCAAACCTAAGCGCATCTTCAGCGGTGGTCTATTTTCGGAACAACTTTATACTAAATTTGCATCAGCAAAACTTGAATAGCACCAGCTAAAATAGACCTACTTTGCGTTCCCCGCACCGGTGTTGTATTTCTCGTAGTTAAACCCGCTAACACCTGCCATCATGTCAATCATTGAACATCAGACATCAGAAGTTTTTTTTTAAAAAAGATCGCAGATTTCTATTAAAAGTTTTACCATTAATTGGTTTAACCAAATAATTTTTAAAGCCAGTAGTGCGTCGTTAGTAGAATACTAACTAGACAGGGAATACTCGTAACATCGTTTAGCTCAAGGTGAGGGTGGGAATGCATGCATTTCATTTAAACGATATTAGATAATGCTGATTTGTAATTTGGCAGTGGAAAAACGAGAGTTGAAACGGAGAGGGTCACGTCCTGGAAGACGCCCCAACGTGGACCGTTTCCCATATCCGTTTCGGTCATCAGAAGCTTTTCCGGGACTACTTTAGCGACACGCCATTTCCGCATGCCAAAGGAGATAACGGGTGTTCAATAAAAAATGAGATTTTTTTCAGTCATATAGTAATAAAAAAAATTTTTTTGTTTTAAACGAATTCAGTGTTTTTTATTAGAAACATAATGTTTATTCTTCAAAAAAAAAACGTCAATAAATATTGTAGAAGGGGCCCTGGTCAGCCGAACGACGCAACTTAGTCGCGATGCTCTCACAAGAGCGCTGGACGGCACTGACGTCCATCTTCCGAATACAATTCCAGATCCTCGTGGTCAACTGCTTCGTATCCTTGGCCCGCCAATTATTTTTGTACACTAATAAGACACTGAGGGAGCTGAAAAAATCCTCAATGCGACGGCACTGGAACAAGTTGGTCAGGTTCCTTTCATTCGGCTCTCACGGTATCTTTTTCTGCTCAAGATACTCCAGCGTCTTCTTGGCGTAATGGGAAGAACACCAACTGTCCGGTCAGAAGACGTACTTCCCATCCGCATGATGCTCCTTTAAGAACGACATAAACTTTCTCAAGACACTTCTCCTGGTACACTTGTTGATTGATGGGTCGGCTTGAACCACGGTTTTAAAATCCCTCTGTCTGGTATGGCGATATACAGTATTTTTTTTTTTCAAATTTATGATTAAACTTATATTTTACTTCGGGGGGTGTGGCCGACTTGTCGCTGGAATAGTAGCTGTTATTTCCTGAAATGTGGGTCTTCGAGAGCGGAAAGTAACTTTCGTCGTCCAGCACGAACGACGTCCCGCGGTAGTTCTTCGTCATCCACCGGCACTGCGATTTCACGGTCGCTATCTGCTCGTCCGTGTACTCAAGGAACCGAGTCTTCTTCCGACAGATGATGTCCTCCATCTTGAGGGTTCGGTGAATCAAGGTAAGGGAGCAGTGATATTTTCACTCGGCGTTACGCAAACTCGTTCCATCCTTGTTGTCGAACAGCTTTTTCAACACTTCCTTCTTCTTCTTCGTCATAATCATCGCCGGACGGCCGCTACCGGCCTTCCGCTCTACACTCAGGGTTTCCAGGATCGGGTAAATTGTACTAACGGGCACGTTTTCGTCTCAAAAGTGGTCTACCGTAAACGTTTTTCCATGCGTTTCTTAAAACCGTACAACACGCTCGTGGAGTGCTTGCTTTTTCATCGCCATCTTCGATTGAACTAACAGCACCCGAGCGAAAAGAAACATGCCACCCATTTCTAGGGATTCCAGAGAGCAATTCTCTTGGAAAGAAAAAAAATTTCGCTCTTTACTTTGAATACAGAAAGGTATTGAAATCATTCTCATTTTTTATTGAACACCCGTTATTCCTGGCCGTTATGCGACACCTAGACTCATCTGATGACTTTTTCCAGCTAAGTTGTGATGCAGCTAGTCGACCTGAGCCCGTTACAAAAGTGCACTGCAGCCTTACGGATGTTGGCGTACGGTTCCTCAGTTAAATCTCTCGATGAAAATGTGAGGATTGGGGAGTCAACAAGCCTGCTAACCCAGAGGATTTTTTGCAAAGCTATCCTGAAGCCTTATGGCCCGCAGTATTTGCGTCCCCGAACGCCGGAAGAGGTAAAGAAACGGATGAACGAAATGCTTCCCAAAAGTTCGAAAAAATCGCATAAATTCAGTGAACGCATAAAGATGCCCTAAGTACCCTGCTATACCCGAACTTATTGCCAGTGCAAACCTCAACTTGATACGCATTAGAAATGAAGGCAAACACATTGACATTTAACACAGAACAAGTCGATCCAATCTTGATACCCGATCTAGGTTCGAACTGAATCAAAAACGAAAACGGTATTAGTCATCTTGAGTCCACTGATGTGGTGAATGTCAAATATCATGCCGACGATCGCCACATGCCACCCGATATTGACACGATGTTTTGACGCGCTATGAGATGCCATCGATGGGCGCCTCGCCTTATCGCTGTAACAAAACTGACAAATTAACTGATGTGATGACGGCCGCTAGTTGCTTACTGTCATTTGGCGATTCCTTGTAAATTGACGGTTGTTAGGAAGTTTTACACAAGTTGAGATTCGAGCTTGAATTGCTGTTAGATGCCTTTGGAACTAATGAGGGAGCGACAAAATTATCGAGACAGGGAAATTTTTGGTCAATTTTTCAAGAAGCATTCAACTGGGTAATGTAGATTTATATCGCGGTAACGCAATTGGCTATGGTCGCCGGATACTGGAAATGTTCCGGGTTTTTGTAGTGGCTATCACATGTTTTAATTTTTGCCGTTGAAAAACAATTCTTTTTTTTAGTAAATACACGGAACGCCTAAACATTTCTCAGGAGAAAGAAGGATGATCACAGAACTTACTTACCAATCGGACATCTTCCATCTTCCATCTGCACTCCACCGTAGATCGTTCGCAACACCTTCCGTTCAAAGACACCAAGAGCGCGTTGGTCCTCCACTAGCAATGTCCATGTTTCGTGGCCGTAGAGGACTACCGGTCTAATTGGTGTCTTAGATGGTAAACCTTGTAGTTCAGCGAACTTTGTTCGATCTAAGCGTCCTTCGGAGTACAAAGTAGGCACGATTTCCAACCATAAAGCACCTTTGTATCTCTCTGCTGGTGTCATTATCGGCGGTCACCAATTAGCTGAGAAACACGACTTCGCCTACCGCCTCGATTTCATCACCGCCGATTTGATGATAAGCCCATTAATTAACCGCATTAATGATAAGCCCAAACCTACAACCTTCAACCCTAAGTCTGATGTATGTTTCCGGCATCGTACCAAAGTTGCGTGGTACGATATCGACATCGTCGATGCAGCCAAAATCTTGGACAGACTTCATTGAGATCGTAACAAACATGCCAATCCAGCGCCTTGTCGTTACCCTCTCCGAGATTCGAAAGGACTCAAAGGGACACCACTTGATCCATCGTTGCTTTGACCAACCGCGTGAATGAAAAGATGATGTATACGTTATATTTGCAACATCTCTGCAGCACTTGCCGAATTGTGGAAATCTGGTTCGTCGTAAGGACTGTATCGAAAATAAGTTATCCGCATATGTTTCTTTCAAGTCATATAAAAAAAAATTGTTTTATTCAAACAAATGGGTGAATAATGTACGGGATTGAACTTGAACTTCGAGAAGATCTGATGAAATTAATGTTATTCTTCCACAAAATTGCAAATTTTTGATCGAACACTTTTCATCAAGTTCCAAACAAGTGTTTCAGCACATTTTGTGGACGCCTTAGCCCAATTTTTAATGAACTCCTGCATTTTCTCAGCTGCTTTACCAGTCTTTACATTTGAATTTTCTCAGCTGCTTTCCAAGTCTTATACCTCTTCACAATTCCCCAATAGTGGGCAATTTGGTGGATTGATGTCCCTTTTCCGTGAGCCAATTGGAGTTGTTATGGTGAAATACGCCGACGTTGAATCCGGTCAAAACAGTGGAGGGGTACTCAGACACTCAGATCGATAGATTTCCGCATTAACATCCGCATAACATGTTCCGGCAGTGTAAAAAATGGTAGACTTCGTACCGCAAGAACATATTGCTTGCCATACCAGCACTTTTCGATCAACCTTCTCCACTTGACTCGAACTGTCTGCATCGCTTACATCCTCCCCTACGACGGCAGTGTTATATTGTGGACTTGGAAGGGTTTTTGAGTCCTCTTTGACATAGGTCTCGTCGTCCATCAAAATACATTCATTTCCGGGCCCTGGTTGCTGCGCGTTGGTCCTGTTCTGCACTTTGTTTGGCGATTTTCTGCCACCTGTAGGTCTTCAGGTTGTTCCGTTTCTTGATACGTTGAATCATTCCGACGCTGGTTCCCGCTTTATTGGACAAATCACGTATCGACATTGGTTTGTTCTTCCGAATTAGAGGTACCACTTTCTGATTTACACTCGCGTGATGAATTCCAAAGCACTTCACCAATTGTCGCATAGTTGCACCCTTTTCACCTAGCCATGTGTTCCAAACCTTAATTTACACTTTTTACCCTTCTAACACCAAAAGGAGGGTATTAAGATCGCTTAAGAACTCGAATTTTTAACCGAGACCCGGAGGGCCGAATGTCATATACCATTCGACTCAGTTCGACGAACTGAACACATGTCTGTGTGTGTGTGTGTTTTTTTTTTTTTTTTTTTCAACGGGATGGAAAATCTGCTCACAGACTCCTGGACCCATTAAAAACACACCCGTGCCTCTAGCCTTGGTACAACCCTTGAAAAACCTGTAAAAATGATTACATAATTCCTCATGAAGATATGACCAATACAATACCTGAGAGCACATAAATTGTGAGATGAAAATATACTCGTTGCAGTTATCAACCGGACAAGACCACTCGCATGTTCTATTGCTTTCAATTGGACGAAGCTGTGGACAATTGGGAGGATTGAGGTCTTTCTCAACGAAATCTACTCCATTTTTTTGCATCCATCGTACGGTGGTTTTGGCGTAATGGACTGACGGAAAATCAGGCCAAAACAAAGGAGGGACCTTGTGCTGATTGTATGACGGAAGCATCCTTTTCTGCTAACACTCAGTACGGTAAACTTTGGCATTGATCGTACTTTTAGTGTAGAATATCGAGGAACAAATTGCATGCCATACGTGAACCTTTTGGCCAAACTTTTCCACCTCAAACGACTTTTCGGCATGCTCACATCTTAGCCAATTACCTTGGTGTACAAAAACGGTCCTGGGAGCGTTCTGGAGTCCTCTTTCACATATGTTTCGTCATCGGTCAAAACGCAGGCAGACGGTCGATTCAAAAGTAGAACTTTCTGGCTCTGGTTTTGGCCCTAGATTTTTGCTCAGCTTTTTGTTTCGCTATTTTCTGCTTCTTATATGCCGTGATTATTTGCACCATTCCGCCGGAGGTACCAGACGTTTTGACCAAATTACGAACTGACATCGACCTTTTCCGAAGGATTAAGTTGACTACCTTCCGATCCAATTTTTGGTCAGCTGGACCGGGTTTTCTTCCTCTTTTTGGCAGCTCATCGAGCGAGTAGTGTTGACCTACACGGTAAGCTTCCTTTACCCATTAATGGGTACGATTTATTATTATTGTTATTCCTCCTGTGGAAATTTTAACCAATGTTACCGTAAAACGGCGTCTACCCATTTAAATGGGTAGACGCCGTTCTACGGTAAAATGGGTAAAAATTTCTACAGGAGGAATAACAATAACAATAAATCGTACCCATTAATGGGTAAAGGAAGCTTACCGTGTAGGACAGGACCTGCCAGCTCATAGAGAGATGACCTCTTATAAATTTATGATTGCTATGATACGGCGGTCGCTCCAGTGTTGCCAGATATGTTTAAACTGTAATCCCATTGAAAATAAAGTAATTAAAAAAATTTATTTTGTCGTTCGGGAAATGAAGCTGCATCAAACTAAACGTTAATTGAAACGTTAATTGAAGGTATCATTGAATTTCATTGATGCTTACGCTGCAAATTCTGCTGTGAGGAGAAAGCAGAATGTCTTCCTCACTTGCGTTCCCAATGCAGGCCTTCACCCACTCTCGGGAACCGATGAAAATGGAGATCCGGATGTGACACGTCACTGCGACCACAACTTATCGCTTTGCACTTAATTTCGAACTGATTTAAAATAAACCACTGCAAAAAAGAACTTTTATTTCCGCATTTGTTCTAGTTGTCACAATCGAAAAAAGTGGAAAAGCAGTGACTACTAGCAACACCGCCAAACCAACAACAAACTGCCTGCTTGTAACATAACTCGACTGAGGCGGCAGAGGCGGTTGTCAAAGCGACCAATAAAAAACGGTCTTTTTTGACAAGTAAATGGTCTTGTTTTTGCACTAACAGCTGGCAGGTCCTGTCCTAGGTGTTGACAAGTTTGATGATAGATTTTAAGATGTCGTGATGAATTCCGAAGCGTTTCGCTCTTTTGTTCAACGAAACATCCTTCTCACGAAGCCACGTGTCCACCACTTAAATTTTAACACTTCTTTCGATTCACGACATCTCGAAAACAATCACTGTTTTCCGAAAGTTCAGGAGCTGATCAAGTTGTTGACAGATGAACGCGTCGAATGTAGGTAGGCTCAGACCGATAGTCTTACGCGTGTATGTGTGAGCGCATCGTAAGCGATGGCAGTATATTTTCGATACAATCCTAAGAAGCTAGTTGGTCCTCCATCTGCACCAAGGACAGCTTTAACCTGACTCAGAAGAATTTTGAATAACATCTGTGGAGTCTTCTAACTGCCGCTTGGGGTTATCTAACACACCGCAGCTATTGGAGTGGAGCCACGTCTTACCTGTGTGACTGTCTGCGGACGAAAGAGGGCGTAACGGGTCGTCTTTCTTATGCCCCTCAACATCCAGTGGTATTTTATCTCGCGTCGATCAAAGTATTCTCAAACATCTTCAAGGACAACATTTCAAAACCTTGCTTCCAGCGTCGACCACCATGGTTCAATAATATTAAAATTCGACCACAGAAGGTGATCGAAATCACCTACATGATTCTCGTACCACTATTTCATGGATTTTGCCGAAGTTTCATTCCTGCTGTGTTCGCCTTGGACCCCCGGGTGACTTATAGACACAAAAATAATAATAATTGGTTATTTACTGAAAAACACATTTGTTGGCAGAATTCAAAAATTGTGTTTGAAGCAAAACCAAACATATGATCTAAAAAAAGATATTTTGCAAGAAACAGATACTGGATCCATTATTGGTAGGTTAAAATTCCTTCCAAGTTAGAATTTTCCTCATTTTTTATCTCTACCCAGGCTGGTTTCTAATCGCGTTAAAATGTTCGATTGATTACTATAAGTGCTTTTAGAAGTCTTTTCGACTCAGTTGGATTAATTAACGGATAATTTGTTTCAGAAATTGAATTTTTGAATAAGATGCATTATGAAATTATAGCTCTAAACTATTTCTACGATGTTTTCTGACAGTGTTTTATCCAAATTGTAATATCGAAAGTGTTATATTCACTGTAATGTTCAAATGATATACAAGGTTAGAGCAATACATTGTGAGACAGATTTATTAAAGTAATGAGGCACAACAATTTCATCAAACAGCATATTTTGAATATCAGTTTCAAGAATAGAAGGATCTTGCTGGTGAATAAATAATCTATCCAAAACAATCGTAAGCGCTCTCTTTTCCACCCACAACAACATTTACCTATCCAAGGTACATATTAAAAAGTAAATATAATATGCTTGAAATCTAACAAAGATAACCAAACCAAAGAATAAACCCAAACAAAACTTCAAGTTTTGAGTTCTGACAATCTGCAGTAGAAAATAGTTTACAATGTTATTATTGAATATTAATTCGTCAAGAAGAATATTTGACAACGGTTGAAAACTGTTAAGCAAATTAATATCCTTATTTGTGCGTTGGGACCAAAACCTCAACAGTAGTGAGACCTAGATTAAAGCTGATTGTATTGATTTTTTGAATGATATATTCAGAGGAAAATATTGAATTTGCTACAAAGATACGAAAACTTTATTTAGTCATGAGGTAAAGAAGGTATGGAAACCATTCGCTCTTTACCTAAGACATCCCAAGTTTGCGTTAAATCTGACCCAATTTTGAAGTCCCTCACAGTTTGCATACTTAAGCACCTCCTTCGTAATTCATTTAAATTTCATCCTCTTTAAAACTAATGTAACAAAATGTATTTCATAACTACACATAAATTTCTCGATGAACAGCTCAAAAGATCCATCAGCGTAGGTCGATTCATCTCAACTACTTACTAATTCTACTGCTGAAAGATTGAAAAGAAGGTTTTAGCCTACCTACTTTTATCTACTTTTCATCTGGCAATGAGACGAAAGAAATCCGAGATTTCGAAACAAAATGAATCTCTCTATGATGGATGGACGTTTGAAATGTTTACCAAGAATTGTTTAGGGAAAATAAAAACAAAGACAACACATACTATATTTACATTTTGTAAAAACTTATTTTATACACTAAAACACACTGAATAGAGAAGCTTCTATCAAAAACAATGATTGTCTTTCAAATTGAAATGCGAAAATGATACGATAATAGGAATCAAAATATAAAAAGTCGTCCAACGGCCAAACTCTGTAGCAAAGAAATAGGTACTTTCTATTTATGAAATCTTCAACTGAAATCACAAGGGAACAGACACGCAAACAACCATATCGATTTACACTGAAAAGAATCAGCCCAAAGTGAAACAGCTGATGGTGCAGTTTTTCCGTCACATGTTTGTATATTTACTGCTGTGTAGATTAAAAACTAAACTAGATCGAAACATATGCGAAACCGCAAACAACCAAATCAAAACATTAGAATTTTTAATATACCTACTAGCAAATGTTATAACCTAATCAAAATCCGAGTAAAAACATCTCCCAACCAATCAACGCAATAAAACAAAGGCACCACACTTAACTACTGCGAAACCCGTTCTGCACACAGCCTAGATGTAGACAGAATAGTAACCACCATCTTGGTGAGTAGCACAGCAAACCGTTCAGTCGAGAGTGAGGCCTAAGTGAAGGCGGTCGCAAACAAACCGGTAGCAAAGTAAGGCATAAAATCGAAAATATCACTGAGTTCACCGCGAGAGAAGGTAAGCCTAATTTTCGATATGTGTACAAGTATATTTAGGGAGTAGAACAAAAATAAAACAAGGTTGAAGTTTTTCGTTGCAAACAAACCAAAGTTAAATAAGAATGCATTAATTTGTTGAATCAAACCATAGTTTATGGAACGCTCGGTGGAATACCATGAAACACGAAGTTGAGGCAGGGGAAACATTGTTAAATGATTATGAGAGAATAACTTTATTTTTCAGTGAATTGTTATATGAAATACAAGGGAAAAAAATCATACTACATAATATAAACAGCAATGGAAATATTCAAACAATCATACTGGACGTAACACTATCAAACGAAATTGTAAAAGAATTATAAATAAACAAATCTTTATATCGTAAGTGGAAAGACTCAACCGAATATTACTACTTAGAACGTGTAGAGGTCGTATTTAAATTTATAGATATGGTGTATGGATTTCATGAGTAATGAATAAATACATACTGTAACTAAACAGTAATAAACGACTTTTGATTATTTTAAAATTTCGCGTCATTGTTTCTGATCGTAAACAATATTTTATGGGTTTTCGGAAAATAATATCCTTGAAATATTGTCTTTTAATTTACAACATACTACTAAAAAGCCTTGTAAAAGTCAGTGCCTTGAAACCTACACATGTGAGCGGCCGTTCGGACATAAGTTGGAAGAAACAAGATGTAACATTTAATCAAGCACACCATATATCGGTTTAGTTACCCTTCGCCAAACCACCCTTCAGGGAATTACATACATTTAGGCGAATTCTACAAAAATGAAAATTTCACGAATATATGAATATGGAGGATAACTATGACTATAATATACCAAGATTCTCGAAAATATTTCTATCATTATGAAAAGAATCATTTAAACAACATGCCGTTAAATGAAATTTCTAGGTTGTTGACCTTTTTTTTTAAGGGAATAGGGATAGCTTTAAAATCTACTTCGAACCGTGGTAGGTCCAAGTGGCATGTAACATTCGAATCAGATTGGTGGTTATGCATGTGTATGTGTTTCGGAAAATATGGGTTGATATTTTATAATTTGCCTGTACAACATCATGCGACTTCTCAAATAATACGAAAGTTCAATAAAAAGATCAAATGTGGTCATATTGAGTGCAAAGGTCTGAATCGGCAACATACAGGTAGTTTCCAGATATACCCACGGGAATAAACATTGAAAACCATGTGCAATGGTGATTAAATCTAAAGATGAATAAGAAGAATCCATTTGAGTCGTATGGTTTGTGCTTGAGCCCATTTTAGTTTTGTATGGTTTGTGGAAGAAAATTGTGAAAAATATATAATTCTTTGGAAAATTCAATCTTTTTTCACTAAAATGCAAAGGGTGGGAGTTGAGGGCTCGGTGTATTCTTGAAATAGCTTGGAATAATTTCCCGAGGACATGTTCGATGTATCTCAATGATCAAACTTGAGCCCATTTTAGTTTTGTATGGTTTGTGGAAGAAATATCTCCCCCCACCCCCGCCCCCCCCCCCCACACCCCCCCCCACACAACCAACCCCCCCCTTTAAAAAACACCCCACCCCCCCCCCCTCCCCCCCCCCCTCCCCACCACCCCACACGCACACCACCCTCCACCCCCTTTCCCCCCCCCCCCCCCGGGGATTCCCTTCCTCCCCCCGAAGAATTTTGTTGTGAGGCAGGTTATTTATAGATCATGGATTCATTGTGGTAACTAATGAGAACAAAGAAAGCGCAGTAGACTGCTTTTTTATTTTAGATCTAGTGGTCATAGAAAGAGGAAAGTGACAAATAGCAAGAAAGGGGACGAGCTTGGGATTGAACTCCCGACCATCTGCTCAGTAAGTAGAACGGGTAACTACTGAGCTACCGAGCCACGTCTGCATATCGAATGAATGTTTGAATGATTTATTCGAAAAGATAGTTGTTTTTCCTAACTGCTTTATGAAAGTCTCATAAAAATAAAGTGTAAATAATTGTAAATCAGCTTTTTATAATTGTTGAATTGGTTGGATAATGAATCTATTTGAAGAGTTCTCTTTTTTGACGTAGGACTACGTCTGTGTTTTCAATACTGGGGTACATGTTCGAATTGCGAAAATTTGGAGCGTCACGAAAAATATATAGGTTTTGAACGTTAATAACTAAGTCATTCCACGATTGATTTCCAAAATGTTTGCATCAATTTATCGGAACATTTTCTACGCTTCGATTTAAATATTTCAAACTATTGATTTTTAACATGCAACTAATAAAATTAACGCAAATATGAAGTGATGTCTTATAATATCGATTTTTCATAGTAAATTTACCTAATACACAGTACTTTCCGCGCACAGACTTTATATTTAAGTAAGGAACATCTCCTGGGCAGCCATGAATGTGATTTAAGGGGTACACCTTCGCATTTTGATTTAGTTTTCCGGCGGTCGTGGAGCTGTGCAGCGTAGGATCTGCAGTTGGATCGTAGTTGGCGGCAGCACTGGCGAGCAGTCGCTGCCCAGAGAGGCGTTGGTGCAGTTGGCTGTTGTTGCCGATGCTCCCGTCAACTTCGCTGCGAGAAACATTGCTGCTGAAGCCTACTAGTTGGCGGGAAAAAGCCGCCCGTGACAACGAGACAAGAATCAATCATCCCACGTCACCTGCAGATGGCCACCCGCAATGAAGATGAGATGAACCAAGAAAGAAAGT
Source organism: Aedes koreicus (assembly GCA_024533555.2). Taxonomy (NCBI): domain Eukaryota; kingdom Metazoa; phylum Arthropoda; class Insecta; order Diptera; family Culicidae; genus Aedes; species Aedes koreicus. The sequence continues at coordinate 748,413 of JAHHFK020000782.1, read as the reverse complement.
CCAAGTTCAATCGCGAACTGTTTCTCCCCGTCAACCCCCCCCCCACCAATTATTCCCAACAAAATTTTTTTTTATTTTTCTCTTGGATTGTAAATATTTTCATTTCCCCCCCCCCCGCACACACCCCTACACACAATCCTCCTAAAAAAAAACAAAGATGAACAACCACCCACAAGAATCACCCGCCCACCCGCCCCTCCCCACACCCCCATTGTTGAGTTCTTGTGTTCCTCCCTGCTTACAGATAGTTGCTGTTGGTGGCGCCAAAAAAAAAAAAGAAGGGTTGATAAAAAAAACCCCCCCTCCTGTAAAAAATTAAAAAAAATAATTTTTGCCGCGGAATTAAAGGTCGTCCCCCCCTTTATATTTTTTTATACATTCCCTGGGCTGGTAGCGGATATCTGGATAAATAATAGTGACTTTAGTGACTAAAATAATATAAATAGTGACCAAATAGTGACTAAAAAGTGATATCCAAATTTTAGTATTTTTTAATCTCCTATACATTTGTTGTATGATTACAGTAAAAATGAACTAAGTCAATACTCCCGTTTGCAAAAAAAAATGAGTAATACTGCGGCGCAGTGTCATTTTTTGATTTTTTGTTGTTAAGAAGTCTGTAATGAAGCGGCTTTTTTTCTCCACGACCTCCTGCACTTGAACCGCAGCTCGTTTTTGCGAAGCCTGTTCTTTACGCACGGTCGAAACGCCTTCTAGTATGGCCTTTGCTGGTATTACTTCTGACATGTCTTGCTTCTCAATTCCTTTTTTGAGCCGTTCCTATGTGATGCAGCTAGATCTGTTTTCACTACCTTAGTCACCTGAGGGTATACTCACCTACAGCCGTTTCTTAGTAAACAACTAGTTCCAATATTCCTCAATTCTGTACTCTGTACTCGAGGCCAACACTTCGCATTTTAACAAGTACCATTCATCAAGAAGAAGATCATAGTTGACCTGATTCGGAGTAACTTGGCGCTTTTCGCAATATACTTGGAAATTTCACTGGATGCAACGGCTTGTGGGTTGAAGCTTTGTAATATTTTAGAAACGAGTTTTGCAAACCAGACTTTTTGATTACGCGCTTACAAGCTTACTTAACAAGTTTTGCAACTTTGCCAAACAAAAATATTCGGTTTAACAGCAGTCAAGCAAAGTCAGAATTAACTTAAATAATTGATGAATTATGTATTTATAAAATCTTCTGTATCATAAACTAAGAATATTTGTCTTAGAAATTTCCTAGGAAAAATAAAAAACTTTAATGTACGAATTTTAATGAAACTTTAAAATCATTAAGATTTTGTACAGACCCTTGTCCACTTTATTCGCCGCAGAACGCCAGTTTGCCTTGGACTGTTTCTCGCTCACAACAGCTTTTTGAGTCTTTTTAAGGTTCCGCTTGACGATGGCCCAATATTTTTCAATTGGACGGAGCTTTGGCGTGTTGGGAGGGTTCTTGTCCTAGGGCACCACTTGAACGTTGTTGGCAGCATACCACTCCATGGCTTTTTTTCCGTAATGGCAAGATGCCAAATCCGGCCAAAATAGAACGGAACAAGTGTGTCGCTTCAGGAAAGGTAGTAGACGTTTTGTAGGCACTAGCTCAGATAAATTTCCCGGTTGACGGTTCCTGTCGCAATTTAAACGTTGCTCTTCTAGCCGCAGGTACAGATGGCCTGCCACACCAGATATTTCTTCGCGATCTTTGGCAGTTTAATGTGCTTGAAAATATTTGCCACCTTTCCCCGTCCGGTTGCCGTATAAAATTCCTGTCTAGGAAGCTGTTTAAAGTCTGCCTTGACGTAAGTTTCATCGTCCTGTACCACGGAATCAAACTTCGTCAGCATCGTCGTGTAGAACTTTCGCGATCGTGCTTTGGCCGACGAGCTTTGTTTATCGTCGCGATTTCAAGTCACCACATTCTTGTAAGTCGACAGTCCAGCTCGTTTTGTAGCTTTATCCACGGTTGATGGCGCCACTCCCAGCTTCTTTGTGACATCTTAGATGGAGAGGTTGAGGTTCCACTCGAAACAGCGGGCAACTCTTTTTGTCGTCGCTGTGGTCTCCGGCTTTCGATTTCCCCCCAACACAACTTTCCTGGCTGTCGAAAAACGTTCACCGAACACTTTTAATACGTTGGTACAGTTGATTAAGCCACATTCAACAGTTTCGCCAACATGGCGTGAGAGTAGTTTGGATTCGAAAAGCACGTGCAAAATTTTGATGTGTTGCTTCTCTTCCTTCGACGACATTTTGATAGTGCTAATCTCAAAATAAAAATAGAGGCATGATGCTACACGCACACATCTTCAAAATGAGGGGTGTGCAAACATTTTTAATGCACGATGAAAAGAAATGCGTCAAGTTTAAGTCGACCAAATTTTGATCGAAACACCCTTTACTTATGACCGAGTTGAGTTCGCTTGACTGTCGGGATACGAACAATCAAATCTAGATTCAGAATTACTAAGCGATTCTCCGAAAATGAGTCCTTTTTCTGATTTACAACAGGGTAGTCAGCTTTAGAAAAAAACTGAATCTAACAAAATATTTTCGAAAAAAAAGTGACTATAAATCAGAAATGACTTGATATTTTGATGTAGTTTCTCTATTGGACATTTTATTTGCATTTTGGATAAACGTTTTGAGTATTTTACTCATATCCCATCAACATTTGTACAATCCAACATTTTATGAGCGCTAATGCTGCTAAGATTTAACTCGTTTTCTGGTAGGGAGCAAACGATTTGACTTTTGGCATAGCTCGTTTGACAGCTAATCGATAAGATTAGATCGATTCTCTGTCAAACGGCCTACGCCAAACATCAAATCGCTTGCTCTCTACAAGAAATCGAGCTCAACCGAGACGGCCAATTCTATAGCCCTCGCGTTCTCTCCTTGTCGAATTTTGTTAAAAAAAAAACATTAAAGTGAAAATCTATCTTCTTTTTATAAATTAAATTGAATTGGTGTTTTGTATGTCACGATTTAACTCGATAACGGATGAACAGTTTTACAAGATTTTTTCTGCGTTCGATTCGTGATGGGGTTTACTGGGTTTATATGTATAGAAATATGAAAAATTGTAATGAAATAGCTGGAAAACAGTAAAAATAATGATGGATGATGTAATATATCCCTCGCATTCAAGGTAATCTTGAGTGCTGTGACGGACCAGCACTCTGCATTTGACAAGTTCAATTGAGGTAGAGGCAGGACAGCGTTCACCAGGGCATCTAGTTTGAAATAAAACTAATTAAATTATTACAAATAAATAGTATAATGCAACTAAAATGATTCAAATTAAAGTAAGTTTAAAGTAACTCACTATCGCATTAATATTTAAAATAAAATAAATAACTGACGCATCCCTGACGCTATATGGTGCGGTAAAAGCGTCATGAGCGTCCTGAGGCGTTTTATCACTGAACGCTGACGTTGACAACTGACACGACGAGACGCGAGACGCGCTATTGTGTGGCAGTATTTAGTCAAACTTGTGACCGCATCATGGTAAATGAATTCAAGAAAATTATACCAAAACTATCTCTGCGAAAGAAAATATTAATACGGAACTGATTTCAAGATAATAGTATCACGATTCACAGCCCACAATATTTTTCACTTTATTCTGCTGTCAATCAGATTGACACGTGGGATTATAAATACACTTTTTTGGTGTATATTTCTCGACTTTTATATAGTTTAGTCAGATCTACTGTATCTATTGTGATTTTTTTTAACTTTTTACAATCGGCGGTGCGAAAATAGTGACTTTAGTGACCTTTTCCCGAAAATAGTGACTTTAGTGACTTTTGGATGCAAATAGTGACTTTTTAGTGACTAGCCTCAAAATAGTGACCAAGTCACTAAAAAGTGACCAGCTACCAGCCCTGCACCCCCCCTTTCCCCCACCACCCTCCCCCCCCCACCCGTTCTCCCTCTTCCCACCACTAAACTTATTTTTAATATAATTTTTCCAACATTTTATCAAAAATTTTTTCACAAAACAAAAATTTTTTTCTCCTTCAATAATGTGGTTTCTTCCTCCTGAACAATCCTGGGTTTTAAAAAACAAAAAATGCGCACAACAGAAGGATAGTTTTAACTGTGGCGTATATCTGTTAAATAACGCTGAAATAATTATGAAAGGTATGTGGAAATGGCAATATTTTTTTATTAACAGTTTAAACAAAACAAAATTTCAGGCGGATCATCATTTACAAAAAATTTCAATCCAAATACAAAACGAACGACGTTTTTCCAATTGATACAGAGAGCAGTGGATCAACAAAACGTTTGCTATCGATGTTGTAAAGTAAACCAGGACATGGCTGGAATAACAGTTCGATGCAAAAAATGTGCAGCTAGAATATGCGAAAATTGCCTAAAAAATGACGAAAATATAAACATTGATGAAAACGTTGGCATGACATGTCCAGCGTGCGAAGCATAAATTAGAAAGAAAATAAACATTAAACATACAGAAAAACAAACATTCTAGAATATTCACAAATCATGCAAAACTAACATGGGCTAAGGTCTGATCCTTGACAACTATTGACAACATCTTAAAAAAATATTCTAAGGTATTAATAATATTCCATGCCCCCAACCTTCACCCTTTGCGTTTGATTGAGAAAATATTGAGTTTTCAAGAGAAATTTTTTTTTCTACAACTTTCTTCCACAAATCATGCAAAACTCAAATGGGCTAAGGTCTGATCCTTGACAAATATTGCGAATGCCCTAGGAAATTAATCCAAGCTATTTCAAGAAGATACCGAGCCCTCAATCCCAACCCTTTGCATTTTAGTGAGAATAAATGGAATTTTCCAAAGAATTATATATTTTTCACAATTTTCTTCCACAAACCATACAAAACTAAAATGGGCTCAAGTTTGATCATTGAGATACATCGAAAATGTCCTCGGGAAATTATTCCAAGCTATTTCAAGAATATACCGAGCCCTCAACTTCCACCCCTTGCACAAATTGACGTCTTGATTGGTTAGAAAAAAAAAGCTATTATATCGTGATAGTTTATGGCTTTTTCTAATGTATTTGTTTTTTAATTTAGTTAAGGTCAATTATGAATGCTTGATATTTCACATTTATCTTGCGAATGAATGAAAAATTGTTTTTCATTATTTCGCATTTTAGGAGACCCAAATCTCCGATACCAAAAATATTTCGTGCAATATTTCACTGCTTTTAGAATATGGATTCTTCTTATTCATCTTTAGATTTAATCACCATTGCACATGGTTTTCAATGTTTATTCCCGTGGGTATATCTGGAAACTACCTGTATGTTGCCGATTCAGACCTTTGCACTCAATATGACCACATTTGATCTTTTTATTGAACTTTCGTATTATTTGAGAAGTCGCATGATGTTGTACAGGCTAATTAGAAAATATCAACCCATATTTTCCGAAATATGTTCCTTAGGTATTTCCGGAATCGATTGATCGATTTTATAAGCCACAATACCTTTTATTTGTCGTTATTATTTCATTCAAATCGGTCCAGTGGTTGCTCTGAAACACGCGCTTCTCTACTTCAGCGTCACATATATACACACATACACATGCATACACACATACACATGCCCAACCACCAATCTGATTCGAATGTTACATGCCACTTGGACCTACCACGGTTCGAAGTAGATTTTAAAGCTATCCCTATTCCCTTAAAAAAAGGTCAACAACCTAGAAATTTCATTTAACGGCATGTTGTTTAAATGATTCTTTTCATAATGATAGAAATATTTTCGAGAATCTTGGTATATTATAGTCATAGTTATCCTCCATATTCATATATTCGTGAAATTTTCATTTTTGTAGAATTCGCCTAAATGTATGTAATTCCCTGAAGGGTGGTTTGGCGAAGGGAAACTTTTTACCCCCCCCCCCGCGTTGACTTCGGAAGACATAATTTTGTATTTTATTATTTTTATTAATTTTAGTTTCACGGCATAACGTCATTATGACAATACCTGATACACAATACTCCTCCAACGTTCTTGGTTCATGGCTGCTCCCCTCCAATTCCCTGGGCACCTTGTACTCCTTAGATCTTGCTTCATCTGGTCTTACCATCTTGCTTGACGCGCCTTTCGTCGTCTTGTGCCAACCGGATTCCTATCGAAAACTAGTTTCGCAGGAAAATTGTCCGGCATTCTCACAACATGTCCTGCCCAGCGTATTAGCCCACATTTGACCACCTTGGGTTGTCTGGGTTCGTCAGCGAGTTGCGCGAGCCCATGGCCAGATTTCGCCTCCAGACTCCGTTCTCCTGCACTCAAAGATGGTTCTTAACACCCTTCGCTCAAAAACACCGAGTGCTTGATTGTCCACGTCTCATGCCCGTACAGAACAACCGGTCTTATTAGAGTTTTTTTTAAAGGAGACACTTCGTACGGGAGCTAAGTCTGTTTGGCCGCAGTTGCTTCTGGAGCCCGTAATAGGTACGACTACCACTGTTAACTGTTAGAATTAAATCGTTTCGGTAATAGCGAAAGTATCAAAACACTCTTAACAACTTGTGTTTTAAAAATAATACATTTACTTATTTTTTTACTTAATGCTTCTTTTAAAGGGTGATACGGTCAAAATTTGGTCAAGGGAAAACGCGTGTAAATCGGTGAAATCGTTTATTTAAAAAATCAAATTAAATTTCTTTTCAAGTTCAATTAGTATAAAATTCAGGAAAAATATTCAGTTAGGCTTCCGCTTTTCCAAATCCGAATTGCCGGGCCTTACGCTTGACCCCTGCCATCAGATTTTGTACAGCCACCTTGTCCACCTTCTTCGCCGCAGAAAGCCAGTTTGCCTTGAACTGCTGCTCGTCCTTAGCAGTTTTTTTGGTCTTCTTTAGGTTCCGCTTGACAATAGCCCAGTATTTCTCAATTGGGCGGAGCTCTGGCGTGTTGGGAGGGTTCTTGTCCTTGGGAACCACCTGCACGTTGTTGGCGGCGTACCACTCCATGGCCTTTTTACCGTAATGGCAAGATGCCAAATCCGGCCAAAACAGTACGGAACAACCGTGTTTCTTCAGGAAAGGCAGCAGACGTTTATTCAAACACTCTTTCACGTAAATTTCTTGGTTGACAGTCCCGGAAGCTATGAAAATGCTGCTTTTCAAGCCACAGGTACAGATGGCTTGCCAAACCAGATATTTCTTTGCGAACTTTGACAGTTTCGTGTGCTTGAAAATATCTGCTACCTTTCCCCTTCCTTTTGCCGTATAAAACTCCTGTCCCGGAAGCTGCTTGTAGTCGGCTTTGACGTAGGTTTCGTCGTCCATTACCACGCAGTCAAACTTCGTCAGCATCGTCGTGTACAGCCTCCGGGATCGCGCTTTGGCCGTCGTATTTTGTTTATCATCGCGATTTGGAGTCACTACCTTCTTGTAAGTCGATAGTCCGGCTCGTTTTTTGGCTCGATGCACGGTTGTAGACGATACACCCAGCTTATTTGCGGCATCTCGGAGAGATAGGTTAGGGTTTCGCTTGAAACTACCGGCAACTCTCTTTGTCGTCTCAGCGGCTTCCGGTTTTCGATTTCCCGATCCAGACTTCCTGGCTGTCGACAAACGTTCCCCAAACACTTTAATTACATTTGTAACGGTTGATTTGGCAACTTTTAGCGATTTTGCCAACTTTGCGTGCGAGTAGCTCGGATTTTCGCGATGCGCGAGCAAAATTTTGATACGCTGCTCTTCTTGCTTGGACGGCATTTTGACAACTGAAGAGTGAATTCCAAAATCAAAATAGGAGCAACATTCTACACACACACACCTTCAAAATGAGGGGTGTTCAGGTTTTTTAAATGCAAAATTGAAAGAAATACGTCAAGTTGATATTGACCAAATTTTGACCGTATCGCCCTTTAGCCTTTTTCTACTGGTGTTGTTCAAGGTAGATAGTGGTAGATACTTTTATATTACTATATTTGGTTATATAGAAGCTTACTCAACATTAAATCACGAAGATGTGTTACTCGGGACATCTCTTGCGAACCTGTCATTTTTCATTTCCTGCACACGAGAAGCAATAATTTTTGTCAAGTAACTGGCCTTAAGTTTCTTCGACAAGTCTCCAGTACGGTGGAACTGTCTCCTAAACACATTTCTAGCACGCATTGTCCTTAGTAGTTCTTGGTCGAAATGAAGTTGATTACTTACTATTTCCACTCGGGGGAACATTCACTTTCGGCTGTAGCGATGGCTGCTTGCAGGTTTTCCACTGCCCGATCGAAGTCTTCTACGGTTTCCAGCTGCAACAATGACGTCGAAGGTTTACATTAAAGAGTGTCTGAAAAAGCGGATTTTACCCTTCATTCTGCAACACAAGACCAACGTTATGTTTTGGCCGGATCTAGCCAGCTGCCACTACTCTAAGGAGGTACTAGAATGGTATGCTGCAAACAATGTTAATTTCGTCGCCAAAAAAATTAATCCTCCGGATTGCCCTGAGTTCAGACCGATCGAAAAATATTGGGCAATTGTCAAGCGAAACCTTGGAGGATGCGGTAAAGAAGTGACAAATGCACAACAAATGCGTTTAGTGGAAAAAGTTCGCCGGTACAGTGTCACCAGCGACTGTGCAGATCATAATGGCATCGATCACAAGTAAAGTGCGACAGTTCGTTCGAAACGGTAAAATGATATAAGATACTAAAATTGTTATATCTGTATTATCCGTACGTGGGGTAACGATTATGCTGTAGAAGGAGATGTCCGCTCATCACCATGAGGCACCAAGAGTGGACAGTCATGTTTGCTAGAATGAAAGATATGAAGAGAAAGTGTTGAAATTTGCGTCAGTGTACGGCAGGTTGAAAATTGAATAGAAGTATTGAAAATTGAGCGAAAGGGCACGGGTAAAGTAGTTCTCGAACCAAGGACGTTACCATTGCCTAACATCCAACTGCGGGGTAGGTCAAGGCACGGACGAATCCGCCACTTCAACAGACCCTGTCATAACTGGTTATATATCGTTTGAAAGCTGAATAAATACCCTCTTGTTTGACGTTTTGATCAACCGTGTATGTTGTTTATTTCTTGAGTTATGATCCAAATCCGTCCAAATTTACTTTGAATCGGGCTTTATCTGTGATACCGCACGCCGAATCGACAATTAACCAGGAAAAACTATGAGCAAATTTTAAACCCCCTCATTCAATCATCCCTCGGCACGGGTCGCGTGACACCTTGGAATTGGGGTTGACTCGCAGAACGCCGGAGGGGGGGGGGGGCCCTGCTGACCCAAGCTGACCTTAGGTAATGCAATATTCAAGTAGGGTGTTGTAATAATAATCAAAGCGATTCCATATTTTTGGCATGTAAAGAATATAAATTTTTATCGAACAACCAGACATTTTTAAGGCAGATTGGTCGATTGATATTCAAAAGGTTCAGTGACTGTACCCACCTTCTTAAATTTCACTACAACTCGTTCCTTATCATCTTCGGTTTCAGGAAACATTATAACGATTTTGGAGATGTCGTAGAAAAAATCTAATAAGGTGTGGCCCATTTAGTATTGGAACAAACATTTTTTATTCTTACAGCGAACCCAAATGGACGGATTTGTAAAGTATGACATCTTATGTGTTCCCTATAACAATAACAACATCAGAAGTTTTTTTCTCAGTGCAGTTCGCACGAGTTTCTGAGAGATACAAAATGGAAGCAGAAAGCAGAAAAATAATAGTGCGCAAACATTTGGAAAATCCTTCGAGGTCTGGGCCAAAACTTGCTAAAGTGTTGGGTTTTCCCCCGAAATAGCGTGTAGCGTGTTTTGAAAAAGTACAGAGAAACTTTTTCGACGCATCGCAAGCCGCTAAGCAAGCGTCGGGCGGATACTGTCAACCGTCAACTGCGGAACAAAGTCATCAAGAACATTAAGGCAAACCCCAACATCTCAGACCGCGATTTGGCCAAAAAGTTTCGCACCGAACGCAGTACCGTGAAACGGAATCCGTCTCCGGGAAGGCTTCAAGTCATACCGTGCCTGTAAACAACCAAATAGGGATCAAAAGCAGAACAATGTGGCCAGAATCCGTGCCAGAAAACGGTATGATCAGGTGTTGACAAAATTCAATGGCTGTCTCCTAATGGATGATGAAACCAATGTAAAGGCCGATTTCGAACGGCAACTGGGACAAAAATTTTACTTGGCTACGGCTCGGGGAGATGTTCCTGCCAAATTCAAGTTTGTCTGCAAATATTAATTTGCACGTAAATACATGATTTGGCAAGACATCTGTAGCTGCAGTAGGAAGACCAAAGTTTAACTGATAAGACATTTAATTCAGAGCTGTACAGAACGGAATGTCTCCAAAAGCGAACATTGCCATTCATCAGATCCCACAATGAACCGGTTATTTTTTTCCAGATCTTGCAAGCTGTCATTACAGGAAAACAGTGCTACAGTGGTATCAAACCAACGGGATTCAGCTTATACCGAAAGAACTCAACTCACCAAACGCCCTGCCCTTCGGTTCGATCGCGTTCTGCCGGCTTGGTGTGTGAATAGGCAGCCACATCAGCGTTCAAAAGTGCCTGAACCAAATAGACTGCTTGTAATGATTACTTGAAGATGCGATGCGAGATCATTGCTCTGATATTCCCAAAATGTAGCACGTAGTTAAATGTTTCTTTTCTTCTAATATCTAAACGTGATGGAATCGAGTGAATGAGCGGAAATTAATCGGGAATGATCTCTCATATGCATCCGACGAACCATTCTGAACGGCCGTTGTGAGAATATCACCATGAAAATCTCACATGCGCATTGCATGTTACCAATTACTAATTCTTCCTCTCCTTTCTCCTTTTCTCTTCCCTATTCCCCTCAAAAGCAGAAACACCGAGACGACACCGAGCAATAAGTAAAAAACGGTATATATCCCTGACCAATTTTACTTTCAGCCAAATTTTCTAACACCAGGTAAGCAATCAAATGACCACAACAAAATACACAAATATTAAATAACACATAACGGGGAAAGGGAGAGACCATCAGGGCACCCAAGTGAAACGTTTTGGATAGGGAGCATGAGACTGCCTCCTCTCTATTGTTAACATTTCGCGGAACGAGGGCGGACTCTTCGATCCCATCTAAAGGGCGCGGGTGTTCCGATCAAAATTTGGTCAAACAGTAATGTGTGTGAATTTATCAAAGTTTTTATTACATGCCTGAACCCTCTTTTGGCAAAAATCTAGATTATCATTTGCCTGTCATTCTGCGAAATCTTAACCAAATTGGATGCCACCTTTTGCAAACGATCACAAATTTGTCCTTGTTTTTGATGCAGTATCTTACATTCCGGTATTTTACGTAGTTCCGGATATATTCAACCTTGTTCAATGTTTCTTTTTTCTGTGTTATTCAGGGGAACCGTGGGGTAAGTACCCTTCCCGAAACACTGACCAGGATCAAAACGGTACCAAAACATGGGTTGCGACACCTCAAACTTCATGATTTTGCAATATAAGACCATTGGTGCTCATTTTGGAAATATTCAGCCATTGTGGCCACTCCTGGTAGCTCTCCGGGAACTGGATTCCACCGGGAAAGCGGCCAGATTTTGAACGGCCCCAGAGCATGGCTTGCGACACCTCAAACTTCATGATTTTGCAAAACAAGACGATTGGTGGCCATTCTGGAAATATTCGGCCATTGTGGCCACTTCTGGTAGCCTTTCGGGAACCGGGTTCCACAGGAAAAGTGGCCAGATTTTGAAAGGCACCAAAACATGGCTTGCGACATAGGTTTTGCCTTCATGTATACCTTGGAAACATATTTACCCTGGAATGTTATCATCCGTTCATCGACGTTTATATCTCGTCCTGGAGTATATGTGTTTAGGATATTCTTATGTATCCGGTCCGCAACTTCTCGAATCAAGCGAAGCCGATCGTTACATTTGGGCATATCACGATTGATCACTTTTCGATCCCGGTTTAGGGAACCCCTTGCTGGGCACCTGCTAATGGAATCGTCAAATCTAATATACTTGCAGATGTGCTGAAAACTATTATATAAACATTATTTTATTTTTTCAATGAATCACCTATAGTCGTGGTATGGTAGTGGCGTTATGGAACATAATTGTAGAAACACTTAAGTACCACCACGAGTGGTCAAGGCGTCCGATGACCACAACTCCCGAACATGTGTTTTCGAGTCATGGTTTTTTTCCTGCGGCAATCAAAACACCTATCCAGGCAAGAATCAGATGTCTGTCAATGATTTCGAAATCCGGATCATGACTTCCTTCCGCATTGGTGAATTGACAAATGATATGTAAAATAGAATCACCTAAGAACAAGATTAACGCGTCCAGTAGGGTTATGATTGTACTCAAATCCACATTAAATTTTCGTGCACCATTAGTGAAATGCGATTTAACTACATTCGGACGATTAGTGCTCCATCGAATACAGCCACACTTCGACACGTATGTTTCTTCGCCGTTATCCTCTTCTTCAGAACTAAAAGGATCTTCTTCTACACACTCATCATCAACATCATTTTCCACACCGACCGCGTTTGGGTCGATGATGCTTGAAGCATCCGAAACAGAATCACTCATATTATCACTACGAATTTTTAATTATTGGAAAAAAAACAGAACTCTGCCAATAACCAAACTATTGACGTCACAAAAGAACAACTGATTCAGAACAACTAAGATTCAAATGATATCGCTACACAGCTTAGAAACAAAAACCGTTAGATGCTAGCAACTATGTTGATCCAGAATAACGGTACAAAGCGTAAATAAATTATGATTATACATACATGGGTTTGTGTGTGCGCGTGTGGAACGTTTAGAAATACATTATGAAATCCTTGGTTTGGGCCTGAACGACAGAGTCGATCTTGGAGTCGGCCGTTTATTTTCTTTGGAGGAGAATAACGTAGGGGCTCCTGGGGGTAAAAAGCACCCCCTGGAAAACGACCTTTTTGACTGTAAAATACATTTTAAACATCTTTGTGAATGATCTATCAAGAAACATACCTTGATCAACGTCTGAAGTAGCAATGCTGTATGAAAAATCCATGAAAATATACTGACAATATACTCGAAATGTGCGAAAAGTCATTATGCGGCGGGGGTGCATATTACTCTACATTTTGTTCTAGTTATTTTGAAAATCGATGAAAATCTCATGCTGCATTTGTTCGAAATTTCTGATATCTTACAAAATGACGTCTTACAAATGGTCTTTCCAAGTTCAAAACTTATTCCAAAGCTCTTCTTAATTTAATCGCTTTCCCCAACGGAATGAGATTTGTAGGATGTGCAAGCCATGATGATACCATCCGAATCTGGCCACTTTCCCCGTGAAAGCGGGTTCCCGGCACGCTGACAGCAGTGGCCACAACGGTTGAGTATTTTCAGAATGACAACCAACGGTCTTGTTTGATGTGTCGCAAGTCATGTTTTGGTGCCCGATACAAATCAGGCAACAGGAGGCATCCAATTCCAGGAACGCTACCGCAAGTGGCCATAACGGCCGTGTACATCAAGAATAACCACCACTGGTCTTACTTTGCAAAATCATGAAGTTTGAGGTGTCGCAAGCCATGTTCTCGTACCGTTCAAAATCTGGCCACTTTCCCGGTGGAATCCGGTTCCCGGAAGGCTACCAGGAGTGGCCACAATGGCTGAATATTTCCAGAATGGCCACCAATGGTCTTGTCTAGCAAAATCATGAAGTTTGAGGTGTCGCAACCCATGTTTTGGTACCGTTTTGATCCTGGTCAGTGTTTCAGAAAGGGTACTTAACCCACGGTTCTCCTGAATATATCTGGAACTACGTAAATTTCCGGTACTGTATCTAAAACGAGGATAAATTTGTGATCGTATGCATATAGTTGCATCCAATTCGGTTAAGATTTCGCAGAATGACAGGCAAATGAAAATCCAGATTTTTGCTAAAAGAGGGGTCAGGCATATAGGTGTTAATAAGTCAAATTCGTTTTCTTTTTCTGGTTCAGTTAATACAGAATACAGGAGAAATATTCAGCTAAGCTTCCTTTTTGCCGAATGCGAATTACCGGGCCTTTCGTTTAACACCTGCCATAACATTTTGTACAGTCTCCTTGTCCACTTTATTCGCCACAGAACGCCAGTTTGCCCTGAACTGTTTCTCGCGCACAACAGCTTTTGGAGTCTTCTTAAGGTTCCGCTTGACGATGGCCCAATATTGTTCGATTGGGCGGAGCTCTGGCGTGTTGGGTGGGTTCTTGTCCTTGGGCACCACTTGAACGTTGTTGGCAGCATAACACTCCATGGCCTTTTTTCCGTAATGGCAAGATGCCAAATCCGCCCAAAATAGAACGGAACAATTGTGTCGCTTCAGGAAAGGCAGTAGACGTTTTTGTAGGCACTCGCTCAGATAAATTTCCTGGTTGACGGTTCCAGTTGCAATGTAAACGTTGTTTTTCAAGCCACAGGTACAGATGGCCTTTGGCACCAGATATTTCTTCGCGAACTTTGACAGTTTAATGTGCTTGAAAATATCTGCCACCTTTCGCCGTCCGGTTGCAGTATAAAATTCCTGTCCAGGAAGCTGTTTAAAGTCTGCCTTGACGTAAGTTTCATCGTCCAGTACCACGCAATCAAACTTCGTCAGCATCGCCGTGTACAACTTTCGCGATCGTGCTTTAGCCGACGTGTTTTGTTTATCGTCGCGATTTGGAGTCACCACTTTCTTGTAAGTCGACGGTTCAGCTCGTTCATAAGCTCTATTCACGGTTGAAGGCGCCACTCCCAGCTTATTTGCGACATCTCGGACGGAGAGGTTGGGGTTCCGCTCGAAACAACGGGCAACTCTTTTTGTCGTCGCTGTGGCCTCCGGCTTTCGATTTCCCCCCGATCCAGCTTTCCTGGCTGTCGACAAACGTTCACCGAACACTTTTAATACGTTGGTAACAGTTAATTTAGCCACATTCAACAATTTCGCCAACATGGCGTGAGAGTAGTTTGGATTTTCGCCATGCACGTGCAAAATTTTGATGCGTTGCTTCTCTTCCTTCGACGACATTTTGATAACTGAAGTGATAATCTCAAAATCAAAATAGAGGCATGATGCTACACGCACCCATCTTCAAAATGAGGGGTGTGCAAAATTTGTTAATGCACGATGAAAGAAAATGCGTCAAGTTTAAGTCGACCAAATTTTGATCAGAACACCCTTTATTGGGTTTATTCTGTCAATCGAGGGCTCGATTCTAGCGCTGAGTGTGAACTTGCTTTTGGAAGGAGATTTTCTTCCCTTTCGCGTAAGTGACTTTGTTTACGGGACCACCCAAACGTTTTTGGCCCTTCATACAGCAGCTCGATGATCACAAACAACAATAGAATCCTGATCAAATCGTTTTTCATATTACTCCACTGCCATGGAAAGTTTTCTTGCTACAATAGATGGTAGTATTACATAATCTTCATCATCATCATCATCATCATCTGAACATCGTCGTCAAAGAACGCAACCCACCAAACTGTCCCCAGCTCAGCCTGATAGAGAGATTTTGGGCTATTATGAAGAGGAAGCTGAAGGTGAATGGCAGTGTCGTCAAAAACATCAATGAGTGGAATAAGATTGCTAAAACGATGGATGCGAATAAGTCCGCAAATTTCTTCGAAATCGAGATGATTAATTGTTTTTTGTATTTTCCCTCTGAAGTTCACATAAAGTCGAAAATTTTAGGTAAAATAGAATACTAGTTTGTTAATGTATATCCGAGATATTCTCAATAGTCTATGTTCCAATTCTAACTGGGCCACATCTTACTATATACCATTTAAATGGTAGAAGAATGTCAACTCAGACATGATGAACAAGTTACAAACCTCTCTGTACGAATTTTTATTGGCGCTGAACCTGTAATAGATATCCGGTAGTAGTAAATTATTTCAAACGAAACTTTAAAATTCTTTATCAAAGAAAAGCCAACATTTGGTACTTGTGCGCAATGCTTTTTCTATCTTTACCCTCGTTGACGTGGCAACAAGGTGCGCCAGCTAGCATTCAATCGCTAGCTTGCAAATATTGAGAACACCAACATGATGTGCTACTCCATTGTTACCAGTATATCAAGCTGAACAATGCATTAGGTCCTAAGCAACATTGAGAGATTCTCTTCGTCGACTTTCTCCTTCGTTCATAGTTTGTCTAGGACCTAATGCACTGTTCAGCTTGATTTGTCGAGATTCTTTAATCAAAACGAATATTGTTCATATGCACAATTTGCATATTTAGCAATGCTTCGTATAGCATAAGCCCTGTATAGTAATTAACAAGAAAGGCTGAGAAAGCACAAGAAAAGTGTTCATAAGCGAGATATTATGAAAATCTTGCGTGATTTTCGCCTCAGTGTGCGAAGAGATAAACAAGGACTATACTGAGAAGAAGAAAAATAAAATTGACATGATCATGACTCGTTCCATACACCTACCACTGGGGTGTATATGAAGCATGAGTGAAGGAGTCATATTCTATAAATAATAGGGTGACAGTGATATATGATTCAAATTATGACTAAACTAGGGGTTAATTTTTCAAATATATTATTTATTTTACATCATTATGATAGTTCAACAGATCTTTCTTCACAAAAAAATATCTGTAAAATATATCAACTTACACGTCTAAGATAGTATATCCATTAAATCACATTTGCTTGGTTCTTACTTCGTTTCAGCTGATTTCAGCCGCAGCTTGCTTTGTTCATGTATCCTTACAAACTAGGAGCTTTATTTCCTCTAGGATAAAAACCAAGATTGTTACAGATTAACGCTCCATCTCTCGTTAAATTGTTCCATCATTTTGTCTCCTCCTCTTCTTTTGAAAGAACGTGCCTTTTTCTGTAAACAAAGATTCAAACGACAATTTTTCAAATCCTCTCGCATTCTCATGGAAACTTATACCAAGCTTTGCGTAGTTGACGTTTGTTTACAAAATCACACACATCCTTTTATTCGAGATTCGATGTATCCCAACAAAAGGCGCAAGCACGTGCGAACTGCACAAAAACGTACGAGAAACCAATCCCGCTCTCATAACCTAACCGTCTTACAGTCTAATCGCAACTAACCCTAATCTAAATTCTTTAACTCTCCAAACAATTTGGAATACCTCTGGATTTCGTACCAAATTTCTTCGCGTATTGTTTCGATTGCCTTGTCTTTAAAACTGTGAACATTTGCTTTTCGTTTCTTTTATGCTGGTGTGCTGTTTTTGTATTGGTGGATTCTCCTCGACTAACATCACGCTTCACCTCCATTGGCCGCTAAAATTTGATACAAAATTTTTCTTAACCTTGTTCTTCGCTGCTCCGATTAACATTAGTAGTGTCTTGATACTTCCGTCTCTTTCTCTAAGATTACGTTCATAAATACACGGGAAGGGGATTTTGAGAAAAAGCTGAAGAACAAATAATTTAATGCATAATAGATTCAGTATTTTCATTGTATTCTAGTGTTTTCTTATTCATCACATTTCGAAGGTTGCTTCGAAGTTTATTTTTTTCGTTTTTTTTTTGGAATTTTGTTTTTGGTTTAGAGAAGCATCGGAATCACTAGCGCACGGCACTGTATGTGTCCCCAAATTGGACCGGGGACTCATGCAGTCCGTGGGTGTTCTGAGTCAGCTTCTCTACTAGTAAAGGGCCAAAACGAGTCCAGTCCGGTTTGTGTTTCATGGCGCACAGAAAACAAAACTAATATAATGAAAATGAGTGACGATGAATTATAAATATATTAGGATTTAATGAATATGTTCGTTTTACGTTCTGGATTTTGGGTAGACAGCGGTACCCCGAGGGCGAAGGCTTCCTGGCAAGCTTGGGCTGCGAGAGATCCTACCTGGTGTCCCTCCAGTCGGGCCAGGGCGAGCTTTGGCACAGCCCTCAAGCTTCCGTTCCGCCGCGCTTCCCACCTGGGTGTCCGGTCTTTGCTCTTAACTCTTAACCGCTAAAATATTGCATCTGGCATGTCGCGCATGACTTCGACAGCTACAAGTGTCTTCCTAGTTGCGACGCCGGAGTGACCATGAGTCCTGTGTAGTTCCTCGGTTATTAGTAGGTAGCAGTTTAACAGTAAGGTAGATGTAGTTAGTACACTAAATTAAAATCACAATCATGGGGTTTTTGCTGATGCGGCTGCTTGTCTTAAGTCTTGTCCTACAGCCTGTAGTCGGTCCGGTAGGACTGGACAAAGCTAGTGGCAGACGGCGGTGGAGAGGCAGTGCCGACCGTCGCCGAAGCAGCCGTATGGTGATCGTGAACTTCTTCATGCTGTTTAAGGCTGTCGTAGATTTGCTGGAAGGTGGGCATCTTGTCCTTGCCGATGGTCATCTCTTTGATGTCGTCATCTTTCGGTAGAACCTTGTGCTGGGGCTCTTCGACGGCAGTTCCATCCGGTCGCAAACGAACGACCATCGGTCCGGTCAGATAGTTGTTGTTCTGTTCGTATGGAGCCAGATTGTCAATGTGGGACGAGGCAGCTTCCTGGAACCGATGGTATAGGTCGTAGTTGGCAGCCAAGCCGGTTGGAGGTTGATAGCTTTGGGGATTTGCGTACTGAAGATCCTGAGCCGTGGCGGCATTGCTATAGTCATAGTCCATTCCGTACTTGTTGGCGCCGGAATCCTGCTTGCGATTGACAGTTTGCTGCTGCGGGCTGGGATCATCAAACAACGGGTTGGGTTCGTACTGACCGCTGGCGATCTGAACCGGAGCCACGGTCGTTGGTGGGATCTTCTTTTTGCCGTTCTTGGTATGGCCGTCCATCATGGCATCCCAAACTGGAAAAGAAAAAGAAAAGACAGAGAGAAACGCGTTAGTCCTTGTTTGTTTGTTTTTTTTTTTGCGTTGGTTGTAATTATTCACGCGATCATTCTGTGTGCGCAAGTAGAAAAGTTCGAGGTAACTTCCTGAACTTTTCACTCACAGATAGACTTCCTGGTTCGAGAACATCTTTGAACGAAGATCATGGAGATGACCTCTGTACAATGCATGCCGCCGAACACGATTGAGTGAAATTGAGGCGGATAGGATTACGATGAGCGGGCGAGAAGATCACCTAGCAGTGACCCAGTCGCGAAGAATCGATTGGGTCAATTCTCTTCACCCATTCGAAAGATCACGCCGCAAAAGGCGAATGAAGCCGCTCGCTTCACGCTTATTATCATAAATTAAAGTGTGCTGATGCTGCGCGGGATGATGCTCGTACGAGGCAAGATCGAGAAGTTCTCTCCATGTGCCACCAGGGTTGCCAGATTTGGCGTGGATTAATGGTTGAAGTGAAAACAAGAAGAAATGGAATCCGGCAACCGTGTCGAATGCATCCCAGCCTGTTTCATCCAGCCGGAGAAAGACAGGGGTTAAGCACGCTTCGATCGGTAAAGGTCGTTTGGTTTTAAAAATAGCCTTACACCATCGGCAATGCACGATGATGCCCCACGAATAGAATATTAAATTATAGCTTCTCCTGCACAGCAACTCAATTCTATTCACGTACAATCGATCAACCAATCGTACAGTGTCTGTGTGTAGCTACGAGAACTCGTACAATGAAAGCACAAACATTTGTCATGACTCGATCGTGCCGCAATTCAATGAAGATTTCAATGGAACCGAAGCTCTAATGAATATATTCTCGTACGACTGGGTCACTTCCCCAATCATTCAAAAAACAACCTGTCGAACACTTCCTCAATTGAGGACGCGTATTGACATTGACTCGAAAACGCTCTCATCCGGATGCGGCCATCAGAATTAAGACGTCAATTAGCAAATTAATAAAAAAATTACATCTCAATAATACTCACTTATATCGTGCGCACCGCGTTGGTACGGGTCCATCGAATCCAGGTGCGACTCGTTCATGTCCTGCAGCTTGTTGATGCCGTACATCAGGAGATTCCGCTTGCACATGTTGGTCGGCATGTCCTGTGAACCCTTGCAATAGCTGGATACCTGTTTGGCAAACATCGAGTACAGGTGTGACATCTGTAAATAGAAACAAAGCAAAGGAAATCGGAATCAGCGAGGATGTTACGGCGACGGAAAGCGAAAGCGTGTAAACAAATGTCCGGAGGGAAAGTGCGACCTTGACGAGCACGTACGAGAAGCGCGTAACTTGAGCCGAACGCAAACGGCAACGACGAACCCCCATTACGGCCCCATTACATTTCGGTAGATGTGTTGAATCATACAAACTCGCCCACCGCCGAGCTGCCTGCTTAATTAGCAAAATCCAAGGTTAAACAAGGTCCGGCACGAAGGCGAAAATAAAACCTAAATAAAAACGCTCATTCCATTTAAGCTCGTGGCGGTCATTGCGTGATAAGGTAAATTTTCAAGCACCATCACGGCGATGTCTTCATTTCGTAACCATGCGAGAAAAAAAAAATGGAATTCTCGGGCGTAATTTTTGTTTGTCTCCATTTGCCGCGTCACGCGCTGTGTTTTGAACTCGACGGACTGTGGGCCCTCAACAGGGGTCAACAGAGAAGATTTTGACGTTTGCTGAGCGATGAGATATGATGGGCACTTTCCGGTTTTCATGCAATGCTTGTTCGCCGACTTGGATGGGTCGGGTTTTGGTTTTTTGAATTGTTTTATCATGATTTAATTTTCGAACTTTTGGAACTGAGACATTGTTGATGGAGAGAGCAATGAACGGCTGAGTAAGGTGGGTAAGTGCTTTCCTTGGTTAAATGCGATTGGGGTTTAACCAAGGAAAAGGGGGTTGATTGTTTGTAAAATTAAACATTTGATTTGACCGAAATTCAACAGCAAAAGCAGTGATTAGATGAGAGAGTAATTAGAATGTAAATCGCATGGAAAAAGCTTCATGAAACTCGTATCAGTTCTTCGAATTTATACTTAACAGTTCTATGAATACAAACATGCCCCTTTTAGCTGGGCTACTCGTTGAGTACTACACAGTTAAAATTATGTTGTAATTTTCAATCTATTTTCATGCACATAAAAGGAGCATGCAAATAACTTCAAAATCACATGAGGATTCAAATTTACACGACTTGGAAATTACATCTTGTAATATTTGGTAAGTTGAATTTTACATGAACGGCTTCAGATGACCGCACCAATCCAAACATCAAGTGAGAGGTGAAATCGTTATGGTTAAAAAACGTCAAGATTTAATTCATTCCCTTCATCCCTTCAAATGCTTTCATGGGGCTGCGGGCCACCAACATATTGTTTCAACATTGAGGGCTGAAGGCTGATTACAAAAAAAAAAAAATTTTTTTTCAAAAAAAAAAAAAGGTAATTCAACACCCCACCCCTTAAAAAAAAAAATTTTTTTTTCCCCCCCTATAATAAAAGGGTAAAATTTCCCTTTATAATTAATTATTTTTTTCTGTGTAGTTTAATCCAAAATGACATTGTATTTTCATTCACGTTCTGTTCATGCATTAGAAATTATGGAAAAACTTAAAAACGCTTGCTCGCGAGCACAATGAATTCCTAGACGGCAATTCAATTAGTTCAATTCAATCAAATTGAATGACACGATAATTATTATTTCGTTAACTATTCATCACGTAACCAGGTGTAAACACCAGATTTGAGGTTTTGAAACTGCAGTTACAAATAAACGTTCTCTTAAGTCCTCTGCTTGGGTGGAGAATGAGAGCTAAGCAAAACAGTGGTTCTATTTAATACATTTCAATGGAAGTAGCTTTATATTTACACGATCGTGTAAATTGGTATGATACTAAATTGGAAAACGAGTGCACTGTGATTCATTATTTTTGCAACATGTACTAATGTATGAACCAATGGGAAGAGACGTATTTTTAAATGTTTATCAATGCTCCGATTTTGTGCACGGTTTTCAATTTAAATTTAAAGAACGCAATGCTTCACATTGGAATACTTTTACCATGCAAACGTTTTACATCGCATGTAATTTTGATATTTTTTTGCTGTGTACTCCGTTGTCGGCAGCAACCTAAAGTTTGGAATTTATTTGAGAATACGAACAAGAGAGATAACATTTAGATCAAATCTAGTTCCATGAGACTTCTTTGCTGAATATACGAAGAAGCTTATTCCGATTTGAAAGTTCATGAAAATCGTTATCATTTTTAACATACTTATTTTGCTTGCCTACTTGCTTGTCGGCAGACTTTTGCCTGATTCCAGAAGGTTGACTTTTTGTCTGATTCCAGAAGGTTATGGCATCGGTTTGGCACAGAGATTTTTTTTCTTTTCCGGATATGCTTTTGTGAAGCGCGATGAATAATTCATTTCTTTCCATATTGATCTACTAAAACCACTTTCCTAGCACTCAACGATCAAACAATATCACTTTCACAAATTAGATTACTGAGGCTGTGTTCCAATTCGCGAATATATTTTAATTTTACTTAAACTTGACAGATGGAAAATAATCGATTAATCGATTAAAATCCCTATGTTATTGATCAACAAGCTTTCGATAAGGTTTCTGTCAAAATTGAGTTGTCGTCTGTCAGAAATAAGTCAGCTCGAGTAGCAGACTTAATCGATTATTTTCCATCTGTCAAGTTTAAGTTGAAATTAAAATTTATTCGCGAAATGGAACACAGCCTGAATGAATGAAAACAGATGTCATTTTCCATTCAAAAACAAACCTCTACACGCTTACTTGAGAGAACCCATTGATGAGGAGAAATAACCCATTTTGAAATAATTTGGATTCATTCGTGAGTTTAAAAATAAGACTTTCGTTAGTGATTGGATGTTTAATTTTTATAGCCACGAAGGAAATGATCCAGATTTTTTCAAAAGGGGTTATTTTTCCTCATCAATGAGTTATTTTCATTTTCGATAGTTAGTAACTCATTTTTAGATAACAGATTCTCGTTGCACAGGGTTAAAAATATATCATTAAATGTGTCAAACTTGTTCACTTCACCATGGCTGAGATTTAACCCATCAGTGGTTGGGTTCTTTCAAGAAAGGTACACAAAAAAAAATGAATTTTAACAGACGCATACAATTTCCGCTCTTAACTAAAATTTCCCCTCGTTCACTTGTAAGCCAAAGCAAGTGTGTACAACGAAATCGCTTGCAATATTTAATGCAACAGACTAGATTCAGGCGTTATATGGCTTAAATTTAAAAGAAATATCCCATGAACTTATGCCAAATCTAGCATTCCATTTATGTACATTAGATCCTAGATTAGATCACAGAGAACAGACATTGATGTCCTTATACTTTTTCTTGAAAAACGTATGTAAAAGTTAATATGGGCAGGCGGTATAAAAAGCAAGTGCAGAGAAAAATTAACAAAAAATTTCAGGTTATGTACTAAGCTTTTTATAGATAAACATTTACATGACACTTATCGCACAACTGCAGCGCCGCCTACCAGGAGGATAACGACATACATTTGAAATGTCGGTTTAAAGTTTTACACAAGTAGCAGACCGAAGATGAACGTCTGTTCTCTGTGATTAGATAACACAAATATACTCGTTGACTATCAGAATATTAACAAGTTCAATTAGAAAATTAATCACTTTATCTTGATAACAAATCCACCCATGTGCACAAATTTATGGAGATAGTTCTAAAATATTTAATCGATTTGATGTGGCAGTCTCATTTTAAAAACTGAAATATTTCTTTTGCTATTGAGCTGAAGTACATGTAGTATTCACATGTAGTATTCATAGACGTTTTATGGCTTAAATTTAAAAGTAATATCCCATGAACTTATGCCAAATCTAGCATTCCATTTACGTACATTAGATAACGCAGAAATTTACATATTTCATTCAAACTGTGCAGATATATGAATATGTCGGAAAAGATTTTTTTTAACCAAATATCTTGCTGCAAATAAATGCATCAAATAAATTTAACTTTTCGTAACGCGTGCCAAATTGTGTACACAGTTTGAAAGAAAGATTTATTGTTTTTGCGTTATCTAATGCACATAAAGAGAATGCTAGATTTGGCATAAATTAATGCGATCTTTCATGTAAATTTAGGCCACATATCGCTGGTATCAGGTTTGTTGCATGGAAGATTGTAAACAAGGTTGTATGCTATATGAAAGATTGCAAACAATTACGTTGTTTACGCTTGTTTTGTCTTGAAATTCAACGAGGGGAAATTTTACACGTCTGTTAGAATTCATTATTATTTTTTTCTGGGTAGCCACTACGCTAAGTGCAAAGTTCTATAAATGAGAATTAATCAAATCCAAGCTAAAAATAGTTCAGTACAATTTTTTAGTAATATTTTTAAATAAGGAGCTATGTGCTTCAGTACATGCAAATTAAGATCAAATCAAACAGTTTTATTCACAGAAAAAAATAATGAATCTTAACAAGCGCGTAAAATTTCCCCTCGTTTAATTCCAAGCCAAATGAGGCGTAAACAACGAAATTGTTTGCAATCTTTCATGCGCCATACAACAAAGTTTGCAATCTTTCATATAACAGGCTGGATTCAGGCGTTATCTGGATTAATTTCACATGAAATATTCTATTATTTTACGCCAAATCTAGCATTCCATTTATGTGAATTAGATAACGCAGAAAATTCAATGTTTGTTTTTGTCTGTGTTTGTTCTCCATGTGACGTCACAAAACTTCTAATTCCCTTCCCCCTTCGACAAAAATCGCCACTGTTTTTTGAACCCTCTCTCCACCCTTGATGCGTGTCGTTCTTTATGGATGCCCGCTTACAGGAAGGTGTGAATGTGCTAAGAATTTCGATAAAAAGACGTTTCAATCTTCGTTTACAATAACAGATTCCACGTTTTGAAAAATCATGCCAGAAAATAACACAAATCTCTTGATTTCAGATGATCGTTTTAGTAAAAGTTTGCCAGTATCCTACACGCAAATAAAAAATCACATAATCAGTGGAAAATATCCACCAGAAATTCACATAACTTTCAGGTGATTCAGGACGTGGAAAATGCTTCGGAAAATCAATTGAATCTTATGTCTCCAGTGAAATGTAAATGATTAGTCAAGTAGAATTTTTTTTCTATGTGATGTTCATGTAAAAATTACTGATTTTAGTATTGGAAAATATCTAGATGTGTTTCCAATAGTAGCTAAGTGAAATATTTGTTCAGTGTACAGCAACGAAAAAGGACAATTTGAGGCTGCCTACATCAACCTGGGCTGCTTTGATGGTGTAACGTTCACTTTCCATTCAAATGCTTATTCGACAACTTATTTAAAACGACATATCTGATTTTGTGGACAAAGAGGGGATCAAAGATACGAACGTTAAATTCTTGAAACACTTAGCACTTTCACGCAAACTAGGACCACCAACACAAGGAATGCTAGTTTCCGTGGGGGTGCTTCGAGTTTTGTGAAATTAACGTTTGCATCTTTGTTCCCCGATCGATCGTTCTTTACAAAATCAGATACGTCGTTCAGAACAAGTTGTCGAGAAATCGTTTTATTTTATTTTCGTTTGATTGTCAATACTTTTCCTTCAAGCTCATCCAAAAATCAATTCCTTGCGGCTCAAAAAATATCCAAATTCCGGGTCATTCATACGAATTCCGCACCCCTTCCCGCTCTCGCGACATCCAATAAAATGGCTAATTTTATTCAGCGCCACTCTGTCGTCCCGGAACGGGAGGATTCCGGCTTCGAAGAGGAGCAACGAAAGAGACCGATCAAGACGATCAAAACAAGAAAGAAGAAATTCTCGGTGGTCTCGTCGACCTCCCTTCCTTCATGGCGGATCTTCGGAACGTTCTCGTCGTGCGCTGATGCCAAGGTCATGCAAGGTTATCGCAGTTGGTGAATCTCGCTGTCTCTCTCGCGACGACGACAACGACGACGACGACGATGCATAAAACATGAGCTTCGCGTTTCTAGGAAGGTATGCTAATGGCACTGCCCTATTCGTGTTTGACCTCTTCTAGATCGATCATCGACTGCCGCGCTTGGGATGGGCTGGGATCCCAGCATTGACTGTCACACAGGCACTACAAAGTCGATTGGAATCTACACCGGTTTTTCTCGATGCGATGCGATGCGACGAGATCGTGTACTTCCTCATCTTGCTCGGGGGGAGAATCGATCGATCGATAGACGATCGTGACGCTCCAGCTTCAGCTGCTGCCCGCCCATGGAATCAATTGAATCTGCTTCATTAATTAGCCGTGTGTGTGTGTGGATGTGGTTTTTTTTGTTGTTCGCAATTACATCACCGTCACCGGTGAGAAGTTGTAATAGGACTGTGAAGGTGTACGAGTGCTACTGCGGAGATTAATCAACGATTGACGTTAGGTTAGTTGGGGTTTTTTTTTATTTCGGACGGCTTGGAAGAGACCGTGGCTTTGGGGTGACTTCATCCCGTGAAGTTGGACCTTTTCTTGCTTGGTGGCAGAGGTCATGACGGTGAACCTGTACCAGCAATTGAGAATTGGCGGTGTGACGGGCTGAGAGGAATTCTCTTTGTCCACAAATGGCAGCGCTTGTGGGGCATTCGATGGCGGAAATATTTATTTATAAAATAATATAAACATTTGAATGGTGATGTGTTTATGCATGCCTGCCTGGCTGTGGGTTGCTAAGTCACGTACTCTTTTGAAGATGGAAAGGGTAGAAAATTGTTTAGAAGTTTCTGGCATAGTCAGATGCGATCGTGATGAGAGTGATTTTGAAAAATGTGGGATTATTCTGTTATTCTATCAGAGGGATATTTCAACTATTGCCGAAGACGGTCGTTCGATTGGATTGAAATAATGATGTTCAAAAACACAAGTACCTCAAGTCGTTTGTGCTAAATCAGATATCACACCAGAATGCTAACATTGGACATTCGATTCAAAAAGCTATACACCTTCATGTCAAAGCTGAAACAAACAATTGTTTGAAATGTTCTCGCATGTTGACGGCATTGATTGCACCCAATTTTGATATCTGTCAATTAATTGCATTTTGTATTAAAGGTATCACAATCTATCCACAACAATTTCAACAATGTATTTTTTTTTGTAAATATAAGCTCTTGTGAGTCATGGTGTAAATCAACTATTCAATTTCATAAGTGGTATCCGGCGGAGGAAAATGGATAGTATTTTTCTAAGTAATTTGAAAGTATTCTAATTAAGTCAAACTCACAACTAGATACAACCTATTTTGCAATCGGTGGCAGAACCATTCTAAGGAAGTCTAGGTTTGACTGAAAGTATAGTGTGATTTATTTCTTATGGACTTTGATCATACACAATAGACCGCAAAATTTAAACGGCACAGAATGACGTTTGCTTCTACTTGAACTTTGATTTGGGACGAATTTCATAAAAAAAAGCTTAAAAAATGCCAACTTGGTCCAATGTAGTCTTCAACCAAACGAATTTTCAATATCAAACTTTCAACGTAGCAGACTTCAGATCCTACAGCTCGTGAAAATTGATTTTTGGTCACTGTAGATTGAAACAAACCAAAAACATTCAACGGTAAATAAGTGTTTATCTGAATAATCATTTTTTTTCAGCCTCGAAGTTGTTTGCTCAGCTTTTAATCAGCGCAGGTTCTATAATGTTTTTTTTCACTCGATTCATGGTTTCTTTGATTTATGATTGTTGTTTGGGCACGGATCTCGGACATGACCTATGAGTTTCAACTGAATCAAAACAGAAACCAACTCAAGCAAAATGGTCCCCCACCCAGAGTTTGGGAAAATATTCTCAAATTTGATTCATTCGGACTCCTTACGTGAATAAACACATGTGCAAATAAGGCAACCAAATGCTTGAGATTCATACTCACAACGCCAAAAACTCATTTTTTCTTTATACACAGAACAACAACTTAAACGAAACGATACTGCATGTTTATGCAGGCCATGTCATATTTGTTTACAGTAAAAACAGCAATGATAATCCACACCCAAAGACGAAGCAATGAATTTTCAAAAAAGAAAATTCATCGTCTGTTTCTACATCGATGAATTCGTCAAGGCAAAACATAAGGACGCATAGAGTCACGCATGAATTTTGAGGATTTGAGTCCTTCCGACAATTCTACCTCTACCTGATGGGGAACAATTTTTGAGAAATGAACCTTATATGGAGAAAGAATTTCCACATCATACACTCGTTCGAATCGATTTTCGACTCTTGCCAAATAACAAAAAATGATTTTTGAACTCATAAACTTCATCAAAGACCATTTATGGTCTTCAACCAAGAGATTTTTCACTATCAAACTTCCAGCATAATGGACTTCCTATCTAGAAAATCATTGTTTTTTGTTTCAACTTTGAAGTTGCTTATTCAGCTGTTAATCAGCGCAGATTCTATAATGGTTTTTTACTCAATTTTTGGTATCTTCGATTTATGAAACAGCATTTTTATTTTGTTTACTAATTAGATTGCTGTTTAAGGTCGGATCTCGGACATGGCCTATGAGTTTCAACTGAACCAAAACCAACTCAGAGAAGTGGTCGTCGACTCAGTGTTCGGTAAAACATTCTCAAATCTGATTCATTGAGACTCCTTGATGCTCCTACAGCTTGTTGTTTTCTGCAACTGATGAAGAAATCTTTTCCACTTCCACGACTCATGAAAAGCGTTTTTATTTTTCAACTATGACCTACTTTTGGCTTCTAATGTGATTAGATACGATGTTCTACGAATTATCTACGACAGTTTTCTGAAAATTAGCCATTCATCGCTTTCTGTAGCTAGCTAGGATCCTTGTTTGGCTGCGTTGACTACTGGATGTCCAGATGTCAATAAAATTCCATGTTATTTGTCGTCCATGACGTGTTTTGTTCGTTCCAAGGATCTTTTTTAACCATTCTAAACTTATGAAATCTGCATCTGATTAGGGCTGACTTTCGGCTATGTTATTGCATGTCACCAGTTTTCTGGGTCCTCCCTAAAATCATTCAATAAAGGCGCTGCTACAAAGCAACACCAACCAACGAACATTTTGAGCTGATTAAAAGCTGAATAAGTAATATTTTGATTGAAAAAGCAAATTTTCGGCTGTATTAGCTCTTGTTCAACAATGAATGTTTGTTGAAAATACTGTATGGTGGCTGGGTTCGATTTCCTGGTCTGGTTTAGAAATTTCTGGTAAGGAAAATGTATCTGCTCGAGTAAAGGCTCATGCCAAATTGAGTACAAATTATGAGACCAGATTAACATTGTTTGAATACTGAATATGAATATTTCAACTAGGCTAAACAAAGAGCCAAATTAACAAAAGAGATAACACAAATATAATCGTTGAATATCCGAATATTAACAAGTTTAATAAGAAAATTAATCATTCAGAAAATTGTGACGGTGCGCAGGAAATTACTCAGCGTTTTTAAAGATCCAATTTTTCCAAAACTTAACCGAAACAGACGTAAGATGTTAACGATTAACAACCCTGGTTAGAACTGATCATAATGAGATTTGATGTACTTTTCAGTAGTTGTACATCAAATCTCCTTATAGTCAATTAAAACCAGGGTTGTTATTCGTTAACGTCTTATGACAGTTTTGTTACCGTCTTGCTGATTCCCATATACGACGTTATTGAAGACGCACACAGACGTTAACGATTAACAACCCTGATTGTTACTAAGGATCTAAACCTCGACAGAAGCTTGTTTATCTGTCCACTCAAGAAAAGTAATTTTACGATGGTTTCGTTGATAATTCATGAAAATATCGTACATTTTTTTCAAAATAGCTCGTCTCAAAACTTATTCTGCACAACCAACTAATTGCAACGTTGCAAAAATAAGGATGCGATATAAATTAACACAATAATCACTAACTTTTGAAATCAGTTAATAAGTTGGGTACCAGAGAACTAAAAAAGAAAAACGCTGAAGATGATATACAACTTCATACATATTTGCATGTGTAATGTTATCAAACCACCTGCTATTGATGATCGTTGACATCAAACGTTAATATTAATACAAACGTGGTACAGGCATTGAATGCTCTCAAATAATAACTTGTGAGTTCAGACCATTAAATAGGCTAGTTGTGAAAGCAATAAGCTTAAAATGCTAAGAAATAAGAAAGAAAGATACACAAATAAAACCGTAACAAGTTCTCTTAGCACAATTTCAAATCGTCTTTGTGAGACTTTTTTGAAATTTCATTAAAAAATAGATCCATCCAGCAAAATTTCTCCAAATTTAACACACTTATAAATTATGACTATTGAAGAGACGTAATTCGCCTTCGACATACATCGAGGAACGTAAACAAAGATTCCATGTAAAATTAAGTAGCCCAAAATCGAAACACACACAATTCGACAGTTCGGTTGGATTTATTTTCTCGTCTTTTTCAGCTCATTCATTCTACATGTATCGGTCTCAGTGCATCGAATCATTTAACAAATCATTTAAGAATACAGAGAATACCCATAGAATCATGTTCCCATCATTTTCAAATAGGTGAAATATGGAACAAATCTTACGTAAAAAATACTGTGAATGTAATTAAACTTACATATATCCAAAAAAAATATCCTTTTAAACACCTATAGAATGATTTAACACCGATGAACTCATCAAGCAAGCCTAAAAGCTTCGTTTGTCTTAATTTAATACATGGAACTCCGGCTCCGCTGACGCGATTGAGCCAACCAAATAAACGAAAAAATGTATGGAACTGCTCTTCAAAAATCAGTTTGAAGGAATCATATTATTTTGTACGTTATCTGATGCACATATGTGGAATACTAGACTTGGCATAAATTCAAGGGATATTTCATGTAAATTTAAGCCAGATATCGCCTACATCAGGTGTGTTGTATAAAAGATTACAAATAACTTCGTTCTTTACGCTTGCTTTGATTTGCAATTAAACGATGAAACATTTTATGTGTCTGTTAATATTCATAAATATCTTCTGTGGATATGGAGACAAATAAAAATAATCAGGTACATTCCATAGAACTGAACCAAAAACTAATCCAAAAGTTCTTGCAGATCTTCGAATCAATACCCGTAGCCTGTTCACAAAGAACCTCATCATAATGAAAACAACTCTATTCAAACTCCTCTCTTCAACTCGACCTTGAGCAGCTTTACTGCCATTTGATAGCGTTGTAAAAACTCCCCCTCAGGCCAACCGAAGGCAGTTTAAAATATTGATCTCGCAGCAATCCACAACAATGTATCGTCTGCCCTCTCTGCTCTGAAGCTTCCACAACCCAACTCGTCGAGATAACCCGTTGCACTTTTTGTTTTGTTGCTTCAACAAACGCTCGCTCGCTCTCCGGTGCAAGATGAACATGGTCAGATAACGCTCCGTTTTCGAAGAATGCACCACCACCACCACCACCACCTGGCCTCAACGCAATCATCACGCAATAACACATTATCACCGCGCAAATGCACAGCTGTTACGTTTTCGCGGAGCGCACAACTTCCCGGAATCGGAACATTCACATGTCACTACACTCTACTGAATGCAAAACCTACCTTTTCACCCCGGCTGAGGAATTCCCACATGGGGATCGCGGAACCGGAACACTGCGTCGCCAACGCCGCCAGGGTCATCACCGTCAGGGCCAAGCCCAGCGAAATTCTTCTACCACGGGCCATCTTCACCGAAATCACTTCCTTTCTCGCACTTCCTTCCGTAATGCTCCAATTAAGAGAACCTTCACACTCTCTTTGCCACCGTGCCAATTTTCCGGGCCTACTTTGTTTTTGTTTTGTTTTCTGTTTTTCCTTCCCCTCACTCACTCCGTTTTTCTCGGAACCAGCTCAAATTGCCCACTCACTGTTGCCAAGCACTTCTTCGCTCGAAGTTAACAATTTCACCTTCTTCAAGATCACTCACTTTCGGAAAAACTTCCAATCTTCCAACTTTGCTGTTTTGTTTGCGTTTGAAATCTCTTTCCAAATTGCTCTCGTCGTCGCTTTTTGAATGCTTTGTGTGTGTGTGTTTTTTTTTAAATTATTTTCCAACGTTCAGAATCGTGTCAAGTCTGCTCGAGGTATCGTGTACGAATAAACAGTGCCGCCCGATTGGGTTTCACCTTATATACGGCGGACGACTTCGGCTACAATGACGTCATACGACCGAAGCGCGACTGGACGCGATCGGCGACGACGCCATGCCATGCGATCGTTGGTTGTTTACCTCAGCTTGCCAAAACCGCGAAATTCTTTCGCGATCGCGATCGCATTTTTGCAGCGCTTCGTCGTAGTTGTTGGTTCTTTCTTTCTTTCTTCGGCGCTTCTGTGCAACGCGACGGGAATTGTTTACGTTTTCGCGGGCCATGTCACCACCGCCGACTGACTGTCCGGCCGTGCGTAATTTTATCGCTCAGAAGGTGGCAGAGCATGGCGTCGTGCGCATAAGCGCCTAATTTATGATGCGATCACGGATATCCCGCGTGGAGGGAGTGGTGGTGGCGACGGTGGAGCGAGGCTCTGTTGATTGGGCAGAGAGAATTGTTTATCGATTCAATTTGGCGTGGCGTCTTGGGGTCGAAATTTTTCCAGTGGAATCTAGATCGTTTAATGTTGTTTTTGTCTGCAAAGGTGTGTTTTTCCCGGTATTTTGTTTTCCGATGTTTGTCGTGTTGGATAATGACGTGGATGAGCAACAGTTGTGAGATGGTGTTTTGATTCGATACTTTTGACTCATCATTGGTTGGCGTATGCCAAAAGAATGTGATGTGAAAAACCTAATGGTGTTATGATGGCTTGACGCATTGCAACTTTTATAAACTCTTTAGTTTCTACGTTACATAGTCAAAAGACACATCGTTGGTCATCTAATGATCAATCGTGGATGTTTATTATGCGCTTATTGGAAAATTCCCACATCGTGACTCTTACAGAGCTTGCGCATATTGGTTCCATACTAAGACGAGGAAAGTATGGGGCCACCCATATACCACGTGAATATTTCAGGAGGGAGTAAGACGTAGGAGTTTGAAACCGTTTTTTTTTTTAACATTGTGTTTGTGAATCTAACGATGCAGTTTGAACGCATTTTGTTAAGAACTATTATATTGCCTTGTGTATTTTTGTGTTTTGTGACCGGATTAAACTTTTCTAGTTATAAGCAAATCCAAGTTACCTTATGATTCTGCAGCAACCTCTACCCTGTGAGTACAGGGTGCGGCAGAAAATTATGCGAAAATTTGTTCTATTTCTTTCAAATCCCATTTTCAACTAATTCAAGCCATAATATCAACATTTTCGAGTGCAGTTATCTTTATAAAGTCCTTTTAAACAAATTTATTCAATGTGTCCTCCATTTTTATTAATAACATCCTCGAGCCGACGCCGGAAGCCAGCGCATGCCTTTCGAACGTAGTCCTACGACATTGACTGCCATGTGCGTGTTATGGTTGACTTCAGGGTTTTCACACTAGGGTGTGATGTTTTGCAGGCTCGTGCCTCAACATATGTCCAAATCGAATAATCCAACGGATTAGGATCTGGACTGCTAGGGGGCCACAAATCCTTCGGCCAAAACTTCATGTTATCGTTCAACCATTGTTGGGTTCGATTGGACGTGTGACACGGCGCTCCATCCTGCTGTAGGACAACGTTTTGGTCCTCGGAGAAGTTGGCCTTCACCCAGGGAAGCACTTGGTCCTTTAAAATACCGATATACACTTCGGTATTGATTTTAACTCCAGCATCAATGAAAACAGGCGGCATTTTCAAACCGTTGGACGCCACCAAGCCAAACATCATGACACCAGCTGGATGTTTGGTTTGAAATTTGAATTTCACTTTTTCTGGAACGTTCTCCATTTTCTGCGGTGAAATGAACCGGTCCGTGCGGCTGTTGGCCACAGCATCGATGCTGAAAAGCTTTTCGTCGGAGAACAGGATTATCATTTTTTCCTTCTTCAACAAGGAAAGCAATCTCTTGGAACGAGTTACTCGTAGTTCCTTGACCCGGTCCGTAATCAAGTGGCGTTTCACTCTGGCTCTGGAAGATGCATGCAGGTCTTCTTTGATGATTCTCCGCATGGATTTCTCCGAAATATTGGCTTCCTTTGCAAGTTTTCTTATGGAACGCACCGGGTTGCGAGCAATTTTTGCACGGACCGATTTGATCACGTTCGGCGTGCGTGCAAAGCGCGAACGTCCGCTTCCCGGCTTCCGCTGCTTAGGACCATCCTGCAGGGACTATTTTATGCGGTAAACTGTTGCCAAATGGCACCCTACCACCTTGGCAATCTCTTTCGGCTTCTTCTGGGCGAGCAACAAACTGGTGATCACTTTTTTCGCGAACATTTTGACGGATTTGCAATAAAACAAATAGAATGTTTGGATGCAGCACTTGACAGTAACCATAAACAAATACACTTTCGACAGAAATTAGACACTAGCTACACGAATTAACCCAATACTCAAGGTTGACCATTTTCGCATTATTTTCTGCCGCACCCTGTAATCTCTTTTTTCCGCGAATGTCCAGAGTCTGATCGGAACCACTCATTCCAGCCACAACCATCAGTCTCGCTATGCGGCTGATCAATCGGGCGCACATCCATCTGAAACAACGAGACGAACCGTTACGCCATCCGAGCCGGGAACTGCAATTCCCATGACTGCGTCCCGAGGAAGAAAACCTGCAGCTGCTACCTCGAATGTCACGATTTACTACCAAAACGTTGCACAGTGATTCCATTCCATACAAAAGGCGGAAAAAAGTCTTAAAATGGAATTTACATAGCTACGATATAGGTTTCCAAGTAATTTTTTGCCGCTGATTTCAAATATGTTATCTAGTCGTATTAGGCCACAATTTTGAGATATGGCCACTTTATGACCTCCTGGATTTTCCGGAACATCCGATAAAATGGTGAATTCATTAGTTTCGTCCTAAAGCAATACGATTCTTTTCAAAATAATTTGTACATAAAATGTAAGAAGTTAAGCGATGTGGAGAACAATATACGGCTCTAAGAGGCCGTGTCATGGTCTTCCGGAAGTTCCGAAACATTCGTAAAATTTGATAATTCAGCAATTCGAAACCAAAAAGATGAAGTGGATCTTAGAATTCTGCAATACTAGGTAGGTTTGTTCCTTTTCGAAATATATATGACTCGAATTTTTCTTTTTTTATTAGGGTGACCCATTTTCAATAGGGTGGTCCAAAAAACGAAATTTTAGAAAATATATATTTCTCAAAATATTATAACTTTTGAACCATTGGACCGATTTTCAATTTTTTTATGATGAATTGGCCCTTAGCGATGGTTGCTAAGACTTTTACGCTCTCACCGAGACCTGGCTTAACGGGAATACTACGACGAATCAACTCTTTGATGATTCCTACATCGTTTATCAATAAGATCGGTCACCTTCTAACAGCAACAAGAGTATCGGGGGCGGCGTTCTGTTAGCTTTTCACTCTAGATTCAAATCCCGTTCGGTCAATCCTCCCAATAGCTCATCGGTGGAGCAAATATGGGTTGCATTGGCTACCGACGAAGCTTTGCTCTACATTTGCGTGGTTTACTTTCCTCCCGACCGAGTAAATGACTGAATTCTGATCGGAAAGCATCTTGATTCGCTGAACTGGGTTGTTTCGCAGTTGAATCCTCAGCGATTGGGCACGATTTCTTGGCAGCATTCTCTTGGGCACTACTTTCCATTCGTTTGGCCTGACATCACGAGAGCTGCTTGACGCGTATAGTGTCGCTCAACTCAGGCAGCTGAATGGTGTTCAAAACGAGAATAATCGCATGCTTGATCTGTGCTTTGTAAGCGACGAATTGTGTGTGAGGGTTGTACAGTTTTTGAGGCTTCAGCACCGCTAGTTAAAATCTGTCGGCATCATCCACCATTAGTTTTGAAACATGCGATTAATCCATTTGGTCGCTTCCGTGATTCTAATCTGTTGTGAGGATGAAGCTAGAATCGACTAAACAAGCTTGATCGAATTCCGCTCTCAAGCGCCTCAAAAGAGTGAAGCAGGCAGCTTTGAAACGACACGAGCGAGCTATGTGGAGGCGAATGCTGAGTACAAGAATTTGAATGATTATCTCTATAACGCCTATCAGGACCGTCTACAAAAAAAAACCTTAAATCTAACCCCAAAGGTTTTTAGTGTCACGTTAATGACCAGCGGAAGGAATCTGGTTTGCCCTCCACGACGAATGGTTTGCTTGAAGCTGATTGCATCACCGGAATTGCCGATATGTTCCGTTTCCAATTTAGCAACGTTTTCTCAGACGAGCAGCTCGACTTCCAGGACATCGCGCTCGCCTTCTGTAATGTGCCCCGTTTTAGTGCCTCCGGAATGCATTTTGCCATCACCAATGCCATGGTTATTGTAGCTGGCAAGGAATTGAAGTCTTCAACGGGATATGGTCCAGATGGCATCCGATTGCTTGTACTAAAACGAAGTGTGAATATGCTTGCGTCTCCGCTAGCAAAGGTGTTCAATCTTTCGTTGTCTACCGGCGTATTTTAAAACTTCTTGAAGCAGTCATATGTTTTCAGAGTGTTTAAAAAATGCTGCAAGAGAATGGTCTCAAATTACCGGGGCATAACTGCATTTAGTGCAGTATCTAAGTTGCTTGAGGTGATTATTCTTCAAAAGCTAGTGCAGTGCTAAGGCCTGTACTCGAAAAAAAAATGCACCAGACAAAAGTGTTCCCCAAAAATTTATTTTAAGTCGAATTTTCTTGAAACTTTCAGGAAATGAATTAATACATATGGATTATGTTTCGGCATAACTACTTTATACAATTTCCTTTCCATCGCTGAAAGCCCGCAATTTTCCCTTAAGACCCCTCATTACATTTTGTGCAATGGTGGAGCCGACCTTTTTGGTTACTTTCATCCATTCTTTCTTCAACTCCAGCTCGTTCTTAAGCACCATGGATGATTTTCGACCTTGGCCTTCATTATGGTCCAAAATCTTTCCACCGGACGAATCTCTGGTGAATTTGGGGGGTTGGCGGTTTTTGGTACAAAAACAACGTTATTGTCTCTGTACCAATCCAACGTCGATCGCGCGTAATCGCATGATGCCAGGTCCGGCCAAAATAATGTCTCGCTTCCGTAGGACCGCAGGAAGAGCAACAGACGCTCCTGGAGGCACTCGGTGCGGTAAATTTCGCTGTTGATGGTATCCGTTGTGATGTACGGTTTACTCAGTTTACCGCATTGGCATATGGCCTGCCAGAGCAAGTATTTTTTGGCGAATTTGTCCACTTTCTTCTTCCTTATGTCTTCCGGAACATTAAACCGTGATTTGACAACGTAGAACTCCAGCCCCGGTATCTGCTTTGCGTCTGCCTTGATGTAGGTTTCGTCATCCATAACCACACACATCGGTTTCGTTAACCACTCGCGATACAGCTTCCATGCGCGGGATTTGGCCGCCGTGTTTTGTTGCTTACGCCGGTTCGGTGCCTTGCGGACCTTGAAGACACGAAGCCCAGCTTGTTTCATGGTTTGCTGAACGAACCAGGCGGGACACTTTGCCTTCAGAGCCGCGTCGCGAATCGAAAGGTTCGGATTACACTTGAAATAATCCAACATCTTCCGGGCCTTCACAGGTTCAGCTGTCTTCGGTTTTCTTCCACTTCCAGCCCACCGCTCGGTCGTTTAGGACTCCTTAGACGATTTTACCACCCGAGACACAGTTGTATGGGTGATTTCCAGTTGCCTTCCGATCCATCTCATGGTCGCAGTTGGATTTTCTATGACGGCGCGCAAAATTCTCCGGCGATTTTCTTCTTGTTTCGATGACATCTCAATAACCACTGAGCCGATTGTTATGAAATTTTGCCGTTACACAAAGTTATGGCCTAAACACAATGATAGCGGCAACGGAAAACGACAAAGCCCGATCAGAGTAAGCCTGCTTGCCGGAAAGAGACCAGGCTAAATCCAAGCTGATTCTAATTGGACATATCGAAGTCATTTGCAACAACTGTCAAACTTGCGTTTTCCGTTCCGTTTCCGTTATCATTGTGTTTGGGCGGTTACACGTTATTTGAAATGTTCTCTGTATTTTTCAAATGGAGAAGATAGTTCCTCGAATCTTCCACTCCACCTCTAAGCCTCTTATTATGAGGTATCAAATGGGTCTCCACCAATTGCCTGTCGATCAGCCTAAATTGGAAGACATCTGCATAGGGTTATCTCAAATTATAATAATCCGTCGTCAATTTCGCAAAACATTGCGATTGGTTGACCGGATTGGAGATAATGAAATCATTGCGTAAAGGATCAAGTCTCCCCCGGTTGGTTCTAAGCCGATGAGCTTGGACATCAATAGAAGCATACAGTTGCCAGAAGGCACAAAATGCATCTAAACACTGTTATTTTTATCAAATCCCTCAATCGTATTTTAAATAGATCAGCAAAGATCTTAAGAAGCTTTTACTTCATTGATACAGATATTAGTAATAGTAGTAAAATAGTTTGTAGCATGCAGTGTTAAAAATTGAAAGTTTACGAAAAAAAGAGTTTGCTTCGAGCATCGGCTGTGAACGGTTGTTTCGTTGCTTTATTGCAACTATTTTGCTATCGGGCATTGCGTGGTTCGTATTGTTTCGGTTATCTATAGTTCGGTGGCGCGTGTGATCTAGTAGTCAAAGTAAAACAACAAAGCTGCTTTCTGGTGAGATGTGGTAGCTCGTCCGGTGTGATGGGCTGGGATCACAATTAATTCTAATCCATAATATTGGTTCACAGCATTAATCTGAAAAAAAAAAAAAAAGGAAAATTACATTCGATGTAAACCAGGTCAAATTGAACAATATACATTTACACCAAAATAGTAATCAGTTCAAGGTGCAAAATTGCAGTTTGTTTCAAAGGATCCGAAGCTTAAGTGTTGAGAGAGGTTAGCGATAACGACACCGATAGAAAGAAACATTTAATTTTCTGTGTTATTTAATGCACATCAAGGGAATGCTAAATTTGACAGAAAATAATGGGATATTGCATGTATATTTAAGCCAGATAACTCCTGATTATAGTCGGTTGTATGAAAGATGGCAAACATTCTTGTATGGCGCTCATGAAATATTGCTTACAATCTCGTTGATTACGCCTTCTCTGTCTTGGAATTAAACGAGTGGAAATGTTATGCGCCTGTTAAAATACATTATTTTTTTCTGTGGAGAGAATATCGTTTAAAAAATGAGGTCGTCGAAACCAAATTTTAAATTTTTTTTGGTGATATATATGTTCACATATTGTCATGAACAACAATCTCTCCGAAAAGCCATCCCCTAATATGCAGATGAATCAAGGTATACGGGATGTTGGACATTTTAACAAAGCAAGTATGAATTCAATTTAGTTTAAAACTACATCAGATGTTAGCTAGTCGTGTAAAAATAATTGTTGTTGTTTTATATTACCACCCTATTCTTATTGTTTTCAAGTATCACAAAGTATAAAAAAAGAAAAGAATAGTGTTTTTTATAATAAATATAATACAATTACACCAAGTTTTTTTTTTTTTTTTTTTGGTCCCCCCCCCCCCCCCCCCTTCCCTCCCCCACACACACAAAAAAAAAAAAAAAATTTTTTTCTTTTTTTAAACACACAAAGAGAAAAGGAAATTTGGCGAAAAAAAAAAAAAAAATTTTTAAAAAAATTAAACCCCAAACCCCCCCACCCCCCCCCTTGTATAAAAAAATACAAAAAATATTTTTGTTTACCCCCCCTTTGGCTTATAATTCAACGAGGGGAAATTTTACGACCCTGTTAAAAATCATAATTTTTGACGTAGGACTTACGTCTCTCTTTTCTATTCCTGTATAGGGGCGCCGTTCTAAAATTTCTGAAATCGCAAGCGTTACGCGGGTTTGGAGACTTTGAACGATAATATCTCCTCTCTGGCCCACAGACATTTTACGATAAGTATTTCATTCGCAAGGTAGAACATCAACGTTGAATCCCTGTTGCAAACATAATTCATAATGTTTGTTTAAACTAATTAAAATGTACTTAAAAGAAAAATGTCTAAACGCACAACGCTATTGGTCGAAAATGACATCATGTTTGCGCCTCGCTCTGATTGGTTCATACTGCCACAGTTACCGTGCCAGCGAATTTCAAACATGTGGGGACGACCGACCAATCATCAGTTCTCGCTGTGCATCCGCATGCGACAGACGTGTTTGCGGAGCACGTTGGTAGAAAACGCCGCCCGTGAAAACAAGATGACCCGACCAAGAAGAATCATCCACGTCACCTGCAGCTAGCCATCCGCAACGACGAGGAGCTGAACAAACTTTTCTCCGGTGTGACCATTTCACAGAGTGGTGTCCTGCAGCCCAAGAAGACTGAAGAAAATTTCAATCGCGAACCAAGTTATCAAATAAAATCCGTCCTTTTCAGGACGATCAAATCAAGTTGCACTAAAGAGTATGTTTGATAGAAATTTCTCTTGAGTTCATCGAAATTTTCATTACCACGCACCGGCTCAATATGGCGTTGAAAAAGCCGCGTCTCGGAGATAATGGCCAAATCAATCGCCCACATCATCTTCGTGGTCAAGTGGTTAGCGGCGTCGCCCGTCGTTCATTGCCATGAAGTGAGGGTTCGATTCCCGCTCCAGCCGGTGGAACTTTTTGCAAAACGAAAATGTCCAGTCTAATCCACTGGGTGTTAGGTTAAGTTGTTCGTTGTAATTCGCTCTATGGTCAATGTTCAGTGTGTACACTCTCGAGTGAAAGACGTTGCAAATGTCAATTTTTATCGTAGTATTACGTGCTGCCAAACACTCAAGCCATCCTGCTGCCCAGGAAGATCGAGAAGAAAATTTCAATCGCGAACCATGTTCCCTCCGTTAACAACTAAAACCCTGTATTTTCAGGACGAACAAATAAATTTGCCAACTAAAGAGTATGTTTGATTGAAATTTCTGTTGATCTCATCGAATTTTCATTACCACGCACCGGCTTAACATGGCGTTGCTTGAAAAGCCACGTTCTGGAGAAAATGAGCAAAATTTTTTATTAGTATCCACATATACATTTCTATTTTCCATGTTTAAACTAGCAAGCACGTTGGACATTCAATAAACGAAAT
The DNA here is from genome assembly GCA_024533555.2 of Aedes koreicus. Taxonomy (NCBI): domain Eukaryota; kingdom Metazoa; phylum Arthropoda; class Insecta; order Diptera; family Culicidae; genus Aedes; species Aedes koreicus. The sequence goes on along the minus strand of JAHHFK020000782.1, from coordinate 707,359 downwards.
ATTAACAGTTAATTTGAGCTGAACTGCAATACGGCAGACCAATTATGTGTTTCACATATTCAGTGTACATAGGTACATAGTGGATTAGTTGCAGATAATAGATTAGGTTAGTTGCAGGTAGTTTTAAAATGTGAGTTATAATTTTTCTGGCCAATATTTAAAAACTCTTTTGTTTTGCAGTTTCAGAAGCAAGTGTATCTAAATCTCAACTCTCTTTGGATGGGGTTTTGAGGCCCTGACAAGGGCCGTTTTTCTGTTGCCTGAGTTGAGAAGATGCGAATTTAACCACCGAAATCTCTGTCACGCTAATAAAATAAATGATTTCATTTCCACGCTGGTGTCTGTCGTAACTACTGAGGCCCGTCCCCTTTTGTAAAATTTGATTCGCATTGCCTTCGTTGAGAACTCCCTTCCTGTCATGTAATGGTATATGCCATTATACAAAACAGGCCTGGCATGGCGAACAGTTATCATTCGTTATTGGATCATTGACACGTTCAGACGTGTGTATCCCGCTCTCGTGATAAAAAAGCGCTTTTCCGAGTTTTTCGCCCTGCTGCTGGAGATCGAGTAGACGCCGCCTGATGTGGCTGGTACGTCCGCTAGACGAGGCAAGCGGAAGAAGCCCGACGTCGACGCTGACGTAAATCATCCTTACGTAAACAACTAAAATCTGTCCTTTTCAGGACGACCAAATCAATTTGCCAACAACTAAAGAGTATGTTTGATTGTTAGCTTTTCTCTTGAGCTCATCGTAATGTTCATTACCACGCACTGGGTCAACATGGCGCTGCTTAAACTGCCACGTCCCGGAGAAAATGGCCAAATCAATCGCCCACATCATCTTCGTGGTCAAGTGGTTAGCGGCGTCGCCCGTCGTTCAAGCGGTTGTTGTCATGAAGTTGAGGGTTCGATTCCCGCTCCAGCCTGTGGAACTTTTTGCAACACGAAAATGTCCACACTGTCTAGTTGGTGTTAAATGAAGTTGTTCGTAATTCGCTTTACACCCAAACTAAAAGAGTAAAAGATTGTTATACAATTTTGCTTGATTTTGTAACTTGATCGTAACTTGGATGAAAAATCTAACATTAGTTGTGGACAAAGAGCAATTCGCAATGAAAAATTGAACGTGTGCGTGAGGTTTTGCGCAGTGATGCTTAGTTGATGAGTAAGAGATGAGTACCCGAAAGTCAGATAGCTCACAAATTAAAATGTGCATATCACAAGATCGAGATTCAGACACCGGGACCGCTAGGGCGGCGGCTCTTGATGGCAACCATTCAGCCACATTAACAAACTAGGAGATGGGAATAGAAACCCTACGGTTAGTTCTTTTGGCGAGGAACTCAGGGTACAGCAATGAAGCAAATGGACATATTTTCCACCAAGCTATGTGCATCCTGTCGTTTACAAACTTGCATGGCATTCTAGAGTTTTTTTTCATTAGGGCGAATCTACAATTGAGAGATTCTCTTTGGGCTCGCTCTCTTTCATTCATTACAGCGCCATTATAAAACTTTCGAGGGATTCTTCAGTACAGATCGAAACACAACAGTGCTGGCTAGCATACTCTACAAATAGTAGAATGAAAAACGTAGAGGTGAATGGAATATGAATGAAAGAGAGCGAGCCCGGAGAGAATCTCTCAATTGTAGATTCGCCCTAATGAAAAAAAACCCTAGCATTGTTTATTTCATAAAATGCTTTGTCGATGATCAGTGAGAACAAACATAGAGCACTTGACGGCGGCAATACAACAGTGGCCAATAGCGTTGCGGCATTTTGTGATATCGACTCATCCATATTGTATATTGATATGTTGGTGATGATTGAATAAGGATTCTACAGCGATAAATTTGTTTCGAGCTATTTTTGCTTGCCAGTCGCTTGCACACACTTGCATGGCTTGATTTGTACCATAAAACGCTTTGTGGATCAAAATGGGCAAAATTGCCTTTTCTGAATCATGCGGATTTCTCAAGATATGATTGCAAAACTGCAATTGCATTATTTGCAATTCAACCTTTACAACTTTTGGGTGTTACTTCATTGTTCAGTCTGTACAATCTCGAGTTGAAGACGGTGTAAATGCCTATTTTTATCGTAGTATCACGTGCCGCCAAACACTCAGGCTGTCATGCAGCCCAAGAAAACTGATAAGAACATTTCAATCGCGAACCATGTTCCCTCCGTAAACACAGGATCCATTTCACACTTACAAGCACGTTGGACATTTTAGTGCCAACATTTGCTTAGGGCGAATCTGCTTTTGTAAACAAACACTTTGTCTGCTAATTTATCGGAAGTTATATACAATTCCTTCAAATTGAATATATCAGCGGATAGAAATAAAGCTCTTCTTCCTTAAAGAGCGCTTAATTTGTATTTGTGACGTTTTGTTCAAGAGCAAATGACTACGAAAGCCATTGTTTACAAAAGCAAATTAGGGCGAATCGAATGTTGGCGCTGATTTAACAAACAAAATATCATTAACAGTCAATTCGAGCCGAACTGCAGTTTCTATAAATTTTCGTGAAGAACCAATAGCGGAAGAAGAACCGGAGCCTCACTCACCAATAGCATAGGGTTTCATGGTTCTTTAGACTGAATAAAATATAGTAGAAATTCATCAATTCGATGACATCAATTTCGTCCCATCAACAAGCAGTCCTACGTCAACTTTGCAGTTATGACACTGACATAACTCATCCTTTCGTTTTTTCACAACAACCCTAACAAAACACCCTCCCCCCACCAAACAAACCCCCCCAAAATTTATTTTCTATTTCTTCACCCATCAATTAAGCGTCTGCCTGGTGGCGGCAGTTCAGGATTATCCGATGAAAGTTGGGAAGATTCCAAAAAAGTGGCGTTTTTCGGTTATACATTCGACCTTCATAATGCTGAGGATGGAAAGAGGGCAAATATTTTCTTTGCTTTTCGGTAGCAATACTTAGATGGCAGATGCTGATTTGAATAAAACCTGCCTCCTTTGCACCTTACCTGATCGAATTAGGATGGCAGATGGACTTTGGACTGCTACCTGAATGAGCTTCGTTTTGAAAAATGTACGGCTCCACTAGCACAACATGTCAACTCTCAACAAAAGTGTAATAGACGCTATAACACCCATTGTGGAAATGGAAATTGAGCCCAGCGGCTTCGTCGTGGTCTTGCTTTACTGACTGGACTAGGAAAGATCTTCTCTTGCCAATATTGTTGTTTATTTGGCAAAGAAGCACTTTTGTGGCCAAAACGGCGTACATAGAAGCAAATATGAGCTGATTTAAGGCAAATATTTGAATCTTAGTTGGCAATGGAATTTGAGTAGTCAATCAGGAGGAATGTTTATGTTTAAATAAGTGTCAAGAAAGCGGATTTGAGACTAGCAATGCAAGTTATCTTTGTAAGGTATTCCAATTGGTTTAATAATAAACAAATAATTACTGAACTGTTACAATTTACAAGAGTCTTCAAATCATTCTCTTCAATCACCTACAGCAACTCTGCACCAATCTGAAATTCGAAAGAATTCCAAAGTGTTCCATGAGAGCCAATTTAAAAGCCAAATTCAGCATGAACTTGACTTGTTAACCTCATAAGAGAAAAAAAAGAAGTTATTTAACAATGACATCATCTCCGGCCGGAGTGCAAGAGTGTTCTAATAAGAACCAAACGAGGGAGAGCGCATCAATCACACCATGAGCGGCACATCCGCGTCAAATTAATTCAAAGTCATTCAAACAAATAGCTGCCAACCCAGCTCAAGTGTCTGCCCAGGTCCGAAAGAGAAACAAATTATAATAATTACCTCCAGCACCATCAACCGGAGCTCCACCGACCAGCTCTTTGATCCGGACGGTTGTTAGACGGACAAAAGGCAAAACTGGACAAATCTAAGGGAGAAAAAAAATCATCCACTATTTTCAAAGCCCCACTTGTACACAGAAGATGGTTTATCTGGCAGCGCACTTTAACAACCCGGATTTTTTTTCGGAATTTTGTTTCTCCACTTATGTATGGGGAATACCCAGGAAAGCCCGCTTGAACGCCGATAAGCACATAATCTCGCTCAAAAAAGCGATGAGTAATCTCCGGGTCCGGTCTGGCCAGTCGCAGTCCAGCAAGCGCGCACATCTCTCAGTGCCTCTCACTCGTCGCAAGTGTTTCAATTACGGCAATGAAAAGTAAGCAAGCATGAGCCATTCAACGCGTCTGTCTCAAAACGTGTGCCATTCCCCAATATGTATTTGAAGAATATTCTCGGAGTGTTGCTCAGGAAGCTCCTTACAGCCCCCGCTCTTCATACGAGAGCTTCGTTCAACGCCTTATGAGGAAGTCCCCGATCTACCTAGCCCTCCTACTGATCGATGATGATGCTGCTGCTGATGCTATTACAGCTGGAGCCGGATTTTGCGGAGGGAATATTGCACGAACCTACGTCATCAGTAGTTGTCTAGAAGATGTGCGTCACGATGATGCGCTTTGCAATGATGATGGGCGTTGAAATGTTCATATATGGGTGGTTGAAGATGAGGATGAGCTGGTGGATCATTGGAATTAGGTTTCATTTCAGACAAAGAACTCCAATCCGGATAATTGGTTGTGAAATATGGAATTACATATTTATATGGTTCTTTTTATTTTCTGACTTCCAAGCTTAAATATTGTCATAATAAGTTCATTGTCTCTTCTCAAGATCCCTGAGCACTGGCAAAACCTTGTGGTAGTTTAACTTCAACTACCAGGACCCAGGGCTGGTCTGGTTCCTTGCCATTTTGGAAAGAGGCACACAAGTGTGGCCAGATCAGTGGAAATGCAGCCCAAAAGTGCTTCTGAAAATCCTTTAGAACTTCTTATCGATAAATATTATAGTTCTGAGATGGTGATCAAGTACAGTATTTTCAAATAATAGAAATGCTGTATTTGATCTTATAGAATCAGTTGAAAAAGCTGAAATACTAAACTGACGCTAACACCTTCTTGGCCGATTTGAGCATGAGCATGAGCATGAGCATGATTGACCGCCCGAGGTTGCTACTCCGTTGTTGCCAGATCAGCTGTTATTAAAGGGTGTATTCGATAAAAATGGCACACAGAAAATCTTCTGTAACTTTTGAATCGTATGAGTAAAAAACCTAGAAATTAGATCTTATCCATAGTGTATTATTTACATCTGCCAAGTTTCATAGTTATACATTCAGTAGTTCCAGTCATGTCGTCGAAACAAGAAATTGTCCGTGAGAAAATTATGTGCACTCACAATCAAAATCCAGGGGCGTCCCACCGGTGAATTGCTAAAAGGCTTGGAATTGCAAATACAACTGTGTCTCGTGTAATAAGAACCTTCAAGGAGCGTCTGAGTGTCCAAAGGAAGGAAGGGAGTGGTCGTAAAAGTGGTCCAATGGACAGTAAAATGGCCAGGAAAGTCGTACAACAATTCAAGAACCGTCCAAACATGTCAATTCGAGATGTCGCTAAAAAGTCTAAGGTGTCAGTCGGTTTTGTGCAGAAAACCATGAAGCGTGCTGGGTTACATGTTTACAAAGTGCAAAAAGCCCCAAACCGGAATGAAAAACAAAACATCACTGCGAAAACCCACGCCCGGAAACTTTACACGAAGCTGCTCACCAAATCCGGTTGCATCGTGATGGATGACGAAACATACGTCAAGGCCGACTTCCGTCAACTTCCTGGGCAAGAATATTTCGTTGCCAAGTCGAAGTTCGATGTTCCGGAGGATGTTCGAAAGAAGAAACTATCGAAATTTGCAAAGAAGTTTCTAATCTGGCAGGCGATTTGCGGATGTGGTGAAATAAGTGCTCCCTTCATCACTTCCGGAACAATAAACGGTGCGATTTACACGGAAGAGTGCCTTAAGAAGCGTCTCTTGCCATTCATTAAGAAGCACAAAGGATTAACTCTGTTTTGGCCTGATCTAGCATCCTGCCACTACGCTCGAAACGTATTGGAGTGGTACCGAGCCAACGGAGTCAATTTTGTGCCAAAGGATATGAACCCACCAAATTCACCGGAACTTCGTCCAATTGAAAAATTCTGGGCAATTATGAAAACGGAACTTTGCAAACATCCCAAAACTATAAAAACAGAGCTAGAATTGAAGAAAATTTGGGTAAAAACAACAAAAACACTGGGAAAATCGGTTGTACAAAATTTGATGGGTGGAGTGAAAAGGAAGGTGCGGGCATTCGGGATGGGAGACGAAATTGAATAAAACAAATGTTGTAAATCAAAACTCATTAGTAGTTCTTCATTCCCTGAAAATTTCAAGAAAATCCGATAATCAGTTTAATTTTGATGAGTATATATTTGTGTGCCATTTTTATCGAATACACCCTTTACACAGAGAATCAACAGATCATGCTTGGGACTAACATACATCTTCAATGTGTAAAAACTGGTGATCCCAATCTAAGGCAATACCGGCGCTGGCCTTGCCCGAATGCAGGTCAAATAGGGAATGGGTAGGAATATGGCGACGTGATACTCGCTTTATCAGAAGCCGAGAACACCTCTGCACTTCCACGAGAAATCACTGGGATTTTGGATAGCAGAATTGGGTGGCAGCAGGGTTCGTTTTGGTAAACGATAAGGTGTCAAGTGTAATTTGTACCGATTTCCGATTTGAACCGATTTAAACCAACAGTAAGGATGCTATTGGGACCACTCACAAAGTGTGATTGTGGTTTTTCATTGGGAAAACAAAGTGATATTTAATAATGCTGAAAAGCCGATATTGACCAGTACAGTACAGTAAGGATGCTATTGGGGTCACTCACAAAATGTGATAGTGGTTTTTCATTGGGAAACTAGGAGATGTTTTATAATGCTGGAAAGCCGATTTGGACCAACAGTAAGGATGCTATTCGGGCCACTCACAGAGTGTGATATTGGTATTTCATTAGGAAAACAAGGTAATTCATCTCAACGCTTGAGTACCAACTTGGACCGATCTACACCAACAGTCCGGATGACGCTGGAATCCCTTACAAAATGGGACAGTGATTTATTTGTGATAGGGTGGCCCGACGAGTATGGCTAACGAATAATTTGAATCACAATTAATTATGTTCCTCACCACCGACCGATCTTACCCGGCGAACCACGACTTCTGATGCTCACTCGATCACTCGCGCAACGAACAATAGGCAACCGAAACAATAGACAAAACGCTACGCCCGATAACAAAATATTGCGGAACAAAGTATCGACACAACCGATTCAACCGGTTCAACCGATGGTCGACGCAAACCTATTAAAAATAAATTTTATTAATATAGATACAATGGGTAACAATTACCTGTCTTGCTCCACGTTCTTGAAAGCACTTACTACCTCACGAGTCGCCTGTACTCAACTCCGTATGTGTCCGTCAAGTTTCCGGTACATTCATTCATTTTTATGCCTAACTTTAAAAGTTTTGAGACATACAGAAATATTACATATTGTCTTCAAAATTTGGTAGAAATAAATTATTTGTTACCTCAAAAGAAACAAAATTAACAACACAGATATAAGTAGAGTCCTTGTAGTCCCCCGGATGTTTGAAGAGCTTAGCAATTTCTATGAAAAGATACAAAGAGTTATTGTTGCGGGCTGTCGATGGTTGGTGATAACTATGTGTTGAACACAATTGGCTGAAATGAGCATTGAATGAGAATAGTAAGAACATTTCATTGAATAAATGACTATAATACTAAGTTGTTTATTAAGCTGAAGCCCATTCGAGCTGTATCTGATGAACTCAGTCGGCTGTTCTACTAACGAAAGACATTCCCACCGCCTAACATGCAAGTGAGCGGAATGTTACAACTTGGAAAAATTGTTAAAGAAATCGATGAATCAACCCTCTCAGATTTATCGCTAATATACTATTATGATAAATTTACAAGCTCATAACTGCATGCTAGTTTGTGAATTGAAAAATGTCCAGATTCACGAACAAAAAGTCCGGGCACTGATGCAGCACGGTATCCGAAGTTTGGATTTGGAAATTTGTGTCGCTTAACAAACTTCAAACAAATGTGCAAAAGCACGTTGGCCAATATTTAGTGTCAACCAGTGGGTACGTCTGCTCTACTCCAAGTTCCCCTTCTTTCAAACTCACCTTCAGTTCAATTTACCCAGTGAGTAGGACACATCACAATAGAAAATATTGTGATGGAGCACGGACGTTAGGTTACTAGATGTATGAAAAATACTCTATAACCTATTTAGGCTTATATCTGAAAAATCCCAATTTGGCCAACACCAACCGCTAACACCTTTTTGGCTGATTTCAGGACATGAACTCGCTTCGGAGCCGAAGTGCCTGGTTCACACCACTCCTTAGCCTCTTGTTTTGATTCAGGATCTTGGTGGTAGACTCAAGTCTCATCCATAATGATGAATCGACGAAGAAAATCATTTTCATCCTTTCGAAATTGCTCCAAATGTTGCTCAGAAAGTCACATTCGAACGTGTTTCTGTTGCATTGTTAGCAAATGCCCATTGTGCACACAGTTTTTTAAACCAAAAACTTCAGCCAAAATGTGCCATATTGTTCCATGTGAGATGCCTATGGTGTCAGCTATCTCACCCACAGTCGATCGATGATTTTCCAAAGCCATATCCTGTATTTTCGCTATGATTTCTGGTGTTGATGGCACTTTTTGGACGTCCTGAGCGTGGATCGTCTTCAACGTTTGTACGAACACGCCTCAACTCCAAAACCCATCGTTGAATTGTTGGAAATGAAGAAGAGACTCCTTTAATACTTTCACCATCTTTGCATAGATCTCAGTAGTCGTCAACGTTCCGAAACAAAGAATTTAATTACTGCACGATATTCGGATTTTTCAATTGTTAATAAATACACTACCACGTCAACTTTAAATGGCTTGTAAACAAAGAATGATTTGACAGATCAAAATGACAGATCAAATTTTGAGTACGTTCTTATGAAACATTTAATATTAAAATGGCGTAGAAATTTTGGTTTTTCTACTGCTCCATAGATGTCGCTATCAACATTTTGTTTTGACTAACCTAGTAGTTTATTATCACAAATCAGCACACTTTAGGAAAGCATTACCACATAGGCGAACTGTTCCATTCCCAGTCAACACAAAATCGCATATGATAGCGCATATGAGTATAACGTGGAGGCGATATACGTTCATTCGTCCATTTAACTCCATGTTGAATGTACGCATATCGCCTCCACGTTATACTCATATCCGTTATTATATGCGATCTTGTGTTTACTGGGTTGTTCATCTCATGATCCATTATTCATATTAATCGGAAATGTAGGTTTGATATATCAATCGATTGATTCTTTTTGTGGCTTGCTTTCAACAACATATAAAAATAATTAAAAATAACTATGAATAAAATGTACGATATCAGAAATGAGATGAAAATGGGAAAGGTAACCCTAGATGCTATACTTTTATCGAGGTCTTATAGCGTCAGACGATTTCGCTTATATAATTCTAGGAACCCAGAATGGAAGAAAACGCAGCTTTTAGAGTCTGCACCAGCAATTTGGCTTTTATCAACTCAACAGAACAAACAAATGATGAAAACCAAACCAACTACTCAAATCACGACGACGCAAATAATAACGTCGTAGAAGGAAGAGAAAATCCACATATTGTACCGAATTGGCTTAACAACAGAGCCATTAACAAGAAAATTAGAACTGCCAAACGGAACTATCATATAGATACATTATCGTATAGAAGTGATCACGGAAGTATACTAAAAACAGCTCAAGAACATAAAGTACGAACAGCATTATTATTTATTTACATGGCATAACGTCACAATACTATAGCATAGCCTGATACACAAAATCCCTCCATAATGCCCGATTCGTGGCTGCTCCTCTCCAATCCCTTGGGCACCTTGTACCCCCTAGGTCTTGCTCCATCTGGTCTGACCATCTTGCTCGTTGCGCCCCACGTCGTCTTGTACCAACCGGATTCCCGTCGAACACCATTTTTGCAGGATAGTTGCCCGGCATTCTCGCAACATGTCCTGCCCAGCGTGTTCTTCCAGTTTTTGCCACCTTATGAATACTGGGTTCACCGGCGAGTTGCGCGAGCTCATGGTTCATCCTTTGCCTCCATAGTCCGTCCTCCTGTACTCCACCAAAGATGGTTCTTAACAGCCGTCGCTCAAAAACTCCGAGTGCTCGCAGGTCCTCTTCAAGCATGGTCCACGTCTCATGCCCGTAGAGAACAACCGGTCTTATTAGCGTTTTGTACAGGATGCACTTCGTACGGGAGCTTAGTCTGTTTGACCGTAGTTGCTTGTGGAGCCCATAATAGGCACGACTTCCACTGATAAACCGCCTCCGGATCTCACGGCTGTTATCGTTGTCCGCAGTAACCAGTGAGCCGAGATAGACAAATTCATCGACTACCTCAAACTCATCGCCGTCGATCGTTACACTGCTGCCCAGTCGGGTCCTGTCGTGCTCGGTTCCGCCTGCCAGCATGTACTTCGTTTTGGACGTATTTATCTTCAACCCAATCTTCTCTGCTTCGCGCTTTAGTCTGGTACTGCTCTGCCACCGCCTCAAATGTTCTGCCGACAATATCCACGCCATCGGCAAAGCAGATAAATTGACCGGATCTGTTGAAAATCGTGCCTCGCATGTCAAACGCCGCTCGTCGCATAACACCTTCCAGAGCAATGTTGAACAGGAGGCAAGAGAGACCATCACCTTGACGAAGCCCCCTGCGAGCCTCGAATGAACCCGATAATCCACCCGATATCCTCACACAGCACTGGGTTCCATCCATCGTAGCCTTGATAAGTCGGGTCAGCTTCCCCGGAAAGCTGTTCTCGTCCATGATCTTCCATAGCTCATATCGGTTAATTGTATCATATGCGGCTTTGAAGTCGATGAATAGATGATGCGTTGGGACTCTATATTCACGGCACTTTTGGACGATCCGCCGAAAAGTGAAGATTTGGTCCGTTGTAGACCGTCCTTCGATGAAGCCGACCTGATAACTTCCCACAAATCTATTTGCTAGTGGCAACAGTCGCTGGAAGATGATTTGGGATAATATTTTATAGGCGGCATTAAGGGAAGTGATCGCACGATAGTTTTCACAGTCCAGCTTGTCGCCTTTCTTATAGATTGGGCAGATAACCTCATCCTTCCACTCCTCCGGTAGCTGTTCGGTATCCCAAATCCTGACTATCAGTCGATGCAGGCAATTTGCCAACTTGTCCGGGCCCATCTTGATAATTTCTGCTCCGATTTCATCCCTTCCAAACGATTTGTTGTTCTTCAGCTGCTTGATGGCATCCTTAACTTCACCTATAGTCGGGGGTGGCACATCTCCGTCCCTTACTGCATCGACTACGTCTCTTCCATTGCTGTCTTGGTCCTCTTCCTGTACTCCATTCAGATGTGCATCGAAGTGCTGCTTCAACCTTTCGGTCACCTCACGATCGTCCGTCAGGATTCTCACATCCTTATCCCGACACATTTCGGCTCGCGGCACGAAGCCTCTGCGGGATGCGTTGAGTTTCTAGTAGAACTTTCGCGTTTCATGTGAGCGGTGCAGCTGTTCTAGTTCCTCACACTCCTCCTCCTCCTGGCGGTGCTTTTTCTCCCGGAAGAGTTGGGTCTGCTGTCGCCGTTTCTGTCTGTATCGTTCCACACGATGACGGGTAGCTTAACGCAGCATAAGTGATCGCGCTGCGTTCTTCTCATTCAACACCTGCTGGCACTTCTCGTCGAACCACTCGTTCTGTCGGCTTCGTTCCACATAACCTAAGACGTTCTCCGCCACGCTGCTAATATCTGTTTTCACGGTGTTCCAACAGTCCTCGAGAGGGGTTTCGTCGAGCTGGCCCTCTTCCGGCAGCGCAGTTTCGAGCGATTGCGCGTAGATTGCGGCAACGTCAGGTTGCTTCAGTCGCGCGAGATTGTACTGTGGCGGGCGCCGGTACCGAAAGTTGTTCACTACGGAGAGTTTATGGCGCATCTTAACCATCACTAGGTAGTGGTCCGAGTAGATGTTAGCGCCTCGGTAGGTTCTGACGTCGGTGATGTCTGAGAAGTGCCGGCCATCTATCAAAACATGGTCGATTTGTGATTCCGTTCTATTCGGTGACCTCCAGGTGTACCGATGTGGGAGGCTGTGTTGAAAGAAGGTACTACGTACGGCCATGTTTTTGGAGGCGGCGAAGTCGACCAGCATATTCATGGCAAAACTGCATATGGCAAGACATTGAGAGCAATGGAATTCATATCACTGAATGGCACAAAGCGGCTCTAAACAGAAATGAAGAAATTCCTAAACTACAAAACTGTAGCAATCGTGAAGAAATAACGAAAATAAGTAAAACACCTTATTAAATTTATAAACCTTATTAAACTAACGAACTAAATAACAAACAGACAAAAAGACGACTCGACACCATACAAAACCGTTGACGTGAACATTAATGAGAGAAAGGGAAAGCAACTTGAAAATGTAACACCTTTTGAGGCAGTTTCAAGAGCGTCTCTATGGACGACATGATCCTAGCACGGCTTGTGAAATGCTTCAATAGGAGTTTACATAAGTAACAAATTCAATTTTAAGGTACACTTGAAAAAGTTTTCAAGGCTCATTTGATAAAACCACGCATAAAACTAGATATTCTACATAACATCGATAAAACAGCCATAAAACCCTCATAAGTTCAAAAAGGCCCATACTATAGGAGGTGCTCAAGACTATTTCCCAAGAGTAGCTTAAACTTTGATAGTTTTATCGGTACATACTTGTAATGACATTCAAGACATGCTTAAAACTATGATAAAACTACCACAAGTTTTGACAGTTTTATGATTTTCCTCTTTAAGAACACTTCCAGTCCGTCACAAATGTGTTTCGAAGATTCCATTTTTCGATTCGTTCTGCTGAATGGGAACTTTTTTCTGTTTATAGTTGAGCGGAAGCTATTAAAGATAAAAAAAAATATCGATATACATATGTTTCTTTTCCAAAGTGGATATGTATGTAAATTAATTGTCAAATTGACCATAAATGCATGAGTTTCTGGCCTGCAATTGATAATTTTTTTTATTCGACGTTCAGTTTATTGGCGTTTTATAACATAGGAGCTCGAAAATTTTAATGCGCCACGGAATTATTGCTAAAACATTGATTTATTTAAAACATAAATAATACTTGAAAATTCAACAATTAGGTGACAAGGTTAATAAATTGTTAGATCTTAGAGAAATTGTGTCTACAATCCATTTTAAGTTTCAAAATGTATTTAAAATAGCAGAAATTGTTCGTAGCTTTCCAAAAACGAGACTTTTGTTGCATATAAACGTCAATGGCTACCATTTCGAGGGAATCCAGAATAGCAGCGCTCGACATATTTTCTTGCACAAGAGTAATAAGATTTTTTTTTTGTGTGCGATAAGTTCATCTTTATTTGTTCTATTCTTGAAAAAACTGAGTTACGCTTGAATAAGACTTGTTTGAATTGCACAAGGTAAACAAGTCTTTCGTTAGATAGCTATAAAATCAGTGTGGAGAAGACACATCATAAACAAAGAAATGTGAGCGTTCAAATCAAAAGTGCCTATGCATAATTGTTGTTCTTAGTCAAAATTCCAGCTTATAATTTATTATTTTTACTCACCAGCAAAAGCAAAACCAAAAAATAAAAAAAAAAAACTCTAACTTGAATATGCTACCCATGGTTTTGGGATGAAGAATAGTTAATAATATTGCGTCGACGGCTGAACATCAGTTGAGCGAAAAATGATTTTTTTTCTTGATTTATACGCTATACCTAACGTCGGAAGAAGTGCGCTGTGAAGTGGATCACTGAGCGATTTCAGCGCACTACTATCGACTTTAGATTTAACGTATAGATCATGAGAAAAATCGGTTTTCGCACAGATGATATACCAGTTTTAACTTGCAACGAGTATAAATATTGTGTAGCCTAATGGGAACTGAAATGCACGACTCGAGAGAATTTAACATTAACATAACATTTTACTATCGTAGTGCACTATCGTAGGTTGTTATTGCTTGAACGATCCATTAGTTTTCAATTTCTTCCACCTATGAGCGTCTATTGTGACAGTTTGTTTATTTTTCACATAATGTTTTTTCTCAAAGCTTTTATCAGGTTCTATGAATGTTGCGAAACGATGTCCTGAGAGGGGGATCAAGTATCTTATAAAATTACTGATATGGTGAAATACACTTATAAATGATGTTTTATGTAGGTTTCTTCAAGTGTTCTTGAATAACACTTAAGAACTGTTTATCATTTAAAACCACCTTAACTTGGAAAATGCCCTGAAAATACCGGATGAACCCCATAATGCTTGAATAAAACTACCATAAAACATGAGTAAAACCAATTTGCATTTGAATTATTACCTTGGAAGTTATATCACTCTAACGCACAAGGAACAATACAACAACATTTTATTTTTGGTTCAAGAAAACTTCTCCGGAAGACTCTCAGAGCATATTAAATGACACACCAACGGACAAAACTACAGAAGAATAAAGAAATTACGAAACGCCTTATTAAACTTATAAACGTAACACTGACTAACAAAATAACAAACAGACAATTGAAGAAACAGACGAAAGGACTCAAAAAACTTAAACGTGGCTCCTTCCGAATCATTTGCAACAGCGTCTTCTTGGACGACATGTTCCGTGTACGGCTGTAAAAAATATTCGAAAGTAAATCCAACGCAACGATATCATCAAAGGCCTGGCGTAGAGGTTTCTACTCTATTCAGAGTCCCGCCAGTAAACCTTCATAAAAAAATTAGATGTGGGTTATATTAGGGATATAACCGCAAGGTTAACGTAGGGCCGCGTTGGTGTGTCCATTCTTATGAAATTTTCTACATACTGAGCCATTGCTTACGTTTGCCAGTTCAGGCTTAGTGAAAAATTTCTGCCGAATTTACCACTCATGACTTAATGCCTCAAACAAACCAAAATTAACTATTTTTGATCATATGCAATGGTTGTTTAGGATAAATTACAATCATTTCACTTAAACACGCTCTTTTATTGTAAAATTTAATTGGTCGTCCTGAAAAGGACGGTGGTTATGATACGCGTTAGAAACTAATTTATATTTTCAGCTTATTTGACCAGCAGGATACCATCATGTGCTGTACTCAATACAGCATGGTAGTTTATTAAACTCCTCGTCGCAGTGAATGGCGGACGGCAAGATACTTGGAATGATTCTGGTAATCTAGTTGTCATAAACATCGTTTTCCGCTGGGAGGTGCCCAGCTCCGGTATGGTTTCGGAAGCGGATGCCACCCGCGTGGATTATCGATTTTCACGACCCTTTGCCACGGCAATAGGTCGAGCGGGGAAACTTGCAAACCTTTGCTGCGCTTCTTTTTGGCTTTTAAATGAGCAAGCACAGGCGATAATTTGCGAGCCAGACGCGTAATCGCGAGAAAATGGACGAGATAGAAAAAATCTTCGTAACAGGAGAGCGAAAAACACAACCGTACGTGCCGCTCAATCGAACTTGAAAATCCCAATGAAATCATTTTGGTTCGAATCGTGTGCTTTATACTGGCGTTGATAGCATTGCCTACACTGATAGGCAAAATAAAGTGCCCAATTTCTCTCATTTACTTGGTTCAAATTAAAGTAAACACACTGTATTTTTTTTTATTATCTTATTTTTTATATTCTTTTTAAGTTTCACTTATGGAATACTAAAAAAAATGAGTTTTACTTAAAGAAAAAAAAAATCAATTTGTGTTGAAAAAAAAAACAGTGACAAAATAAAGTGCCCACTTCATTTAGGCTACAGAAAACATAAATTAAAGTAAAATAAAAGCATTTCAATAATTGATGTGTCCTCCTTTGGCCTTCAGGACCTCCTGCAGGCGCTTCGACATGCTCTCGACCAGGATCTTTAGGTGCTGTGGATCTAGCTCTTCCCAGGCGCGCTCCAGGGCTTCAAAATAGTTATTTTTATTGGTAACACCAGTTTTGTCAACCCTGGCATCGAGAATCGCCCACAAATTCTCGATGGAATTGAGGTCCGGGCTTTGTGGAAGCCATTCCAGTGGTTTGATCCGACTAGACCGGAAGAAAGACTTGTTCTTCTTGGCAGTATGCTTCGGGTCGTTGTCTTGCTGGAATACGAACTTCTCTTCAAGGCCCGTCTGGATCAGCGAAACCTCCAGATTTTCTCGCAGGATGTTGATGTAAGAATCTGCCGTCATTATCCCGTCGATTTTCACAATGCTTCCCACTCCACCCCACGAAAAACACCCCCAGACCATCACATTTCCTCCTCCATGCTTCATCGTGCCTTGGATGTGGCGCTCCTGAAGCTCCTCTCCCGATCTGCACCAAACACGAACCCGCCGCTTTCGGTTAAACAGCTCGAATTTTGATTCGTCCGTCCAGAGAACTGTTTTCCAGATCAGCATGCTTCTTAGCAAACTTAAGCCGTTTGGCTTTGTTTGCCTTGCTGATAAATGGGCGCTTCCGGGCAAGTTTGCTATTCAACCCCTGTGCTACGAGACGGCGACGAACAGTTCGACCGGAAACTGATAACTGAAGGGTTTCCTGGATCTCGCGAACAGTTACCTTCGGGTTCTTCTTGACTTCGCGCATGATCTTGGTGTCCGTTCTCGCATCCGTTTTCCGCTTCCTGCCTCTGCCAAGGCGATCCACCACTGATCCAAACGTTTTAAGCTTCAGAAGAATTTTGCCAACCGCTGCCTTACTGATACTGTACTTCTTAGCGACAGCCCGGTGCGATTCACCGTTTTGCACATCACGAACGACCAATTTTCGGATACACAAGGGAATTGCTTTCGAAAGCACTGCGTTCTCCATTTTTTTTTCAATTGAATCAAATGCGATCACGTATACAAATGCACCAGGTTGAGCCGTTTGCTTCAAAACATGTCAAAATATCAAAACATAAACAATCGAGGGGTCTTCCAATGGAAACTTATCGAAAACATATCGATTTTTGAAGTGGGCACTTTATTTTGTCATTGTTTTTTTTTCAACACAAATTGATTTTTTTTCTTTAAGTAAAACTCCTTTGTTTTTCAGTATTTCATAAGTGAAACTTAAAAAGAATATAAAAAATAAGATAATAAAAAAAAAATACAGTGTGTTTACTTTAATTTGAACCAAGTAAATGAGAGAAATTGAAAAAACGAAGAGGTGGGCACTTTATTTTGCCTATCAGTGTACAGAGAAGAGAGACCCGAAAAGGCAGAACAAAAAAATTTCAAAAAGAGAGGACGGGCTTCAGTTAAAAAACCCAACACAAAAAAAAACAAAAAAAAATTGCAACTGAGAGGGGAGACTATGGCTGTATTAAACATGGAATGAGACCTAAAGAAAACAAAAGACAATTTGAACCATTTGTCACCCGTTTTTTGAGCACCCGGAAAGGGAAAACCATATTTTCAACCGGTTCATATGCAGATTTGAATGGGATCAAAAGTAGCTAATTTTTAAGTAAAAAGTTGAACCACTTATACTAATAGCACTTTATTGAAAATTTAATCAAAAATATTTGTAAGTTTTTCTGATCAAACGATGTATAAATAAAGTGATTCTTTTCAGTCCAACAAGAGTTATTAGCGTTCAAAAACCTTTCACTTTTGCGTAACGCTCTCATTTTTCAAAGTTTTGAAATGACACCCGGTATAGAAAAGAAAAACATAGTCCTACGTTAAAAAGGTTCACTGTCTCTTCTCAAGATGCATTCCCATAAACCTTTAACAGGGACTTTGCTGTATCCATTTTTTGGATTAATATTATTGAGTGGCAAGTACAATGAGGCTCTAAAATGTCTAAGGAAATTGTAAAAGTTTCAAATCCAAGAATGTTCAACAAAATTAAAATCAAATCTAGAAGTCTTCATTAAAGCTTTGCTTTGAAGCTGTGCAAATTTTAAAAACTGAGTACGAGTTATCAGGGAGGTAGTCGGACTTTATGCGTGAGAGAGGAAAAGTTGATCACGGAATCATAATATTAATTGCAACACCACCTAAATGTTCATATTTTAACCTTTTGCAGGAAATCAAATTTGATGAAAAACACTTATCAACAATTCGCTCTCATTAAGAAATTAAGTCGAAAACCGATTGGAGCTTGCCACACAATCAAGACGAACTCTTAGCTTTACAATGGCGCACGTGATGGTCGCACTACCATGACAGTTCACTCATTTATTGAGTAATATTTGTTCCTTTTACGAAATGTTTCGAATTTGCACTTGCCGTTCAGAACTTGTGTACGACGATTGAAGCCTGCCAGCAGGAGGAGTACTTGATGGGCGACAACTCCTCCTGTTGAAGCCTGCCGTGTTTTATCTGCTTGACAATACCTTGACAATTTCTATAGTTCGTACAACTCGTGATTCATGCGGCGCCGCCAGATGTCATCTTCTTGTTTACCGCCTTACGCAGCACTTTACGTTCAAATACCTCGAATGATTTTACTCAGGCAAATAAACTTAAGAAATTCATAAGGTACAACTTATTTTATCATGCACGACGTTGCTGTTGTAAAGGGCGAACACGAAATTATTGCGACACCGAAAATGTCATGCCAATTTTCTTATAATGTTTAGAATCAAACCAAAATTTTAGGGTAGTTTTATACATATATTTGAAGTAAATATCAAGTTAGATCAAAAGAAAAGTTAATCGATGGAGCCTTGAGTGTTAAATTGAACGCATTTTAGCTTGATGCCCTCCATCAAAGCCTTTACAGTGTCATCCGGTACCAGTTTCTCAGGTTTTTTTTTTCCATTTTCTTAACATGTCCTTCTCGTCTTTGACTGTCTTCTTGCTCTTCCGAAGTTCCCGCTTCATCATTGCCCATTACTGCTCCACCGGGCGCAGCTCCGGACAGTTTGGCGAATTCATGTCATTTGGAACAAAATGGACAGAATTGGCCTCATACCACTCCAGGACACTTTAAGAATAGTGGCATGATGCCAAATCTGGCCAAAATAGCGGAGCTTCGTCGTGCTGCTGCAAAAACGGCAAAAGGCGCTTCTCGAGGCACTCAGATTTGTAGATCTCGCCATTTACTGTGCCCTTTGTCACGAAAGGCTCACTCCTCAGTCCGCAAGAGCAGATGGCCTGCCAAATGAGATATTTGGAGGCGAACTTCGTCATTTTCTTCTTCTTAAATTTGTCGTCCACATAGAACTTGCTCTTGCCGGTGAAAAACTCCAACCCCGGAATTTGCTTAAAATCGGCTTTTATATACGTTTCGTCGTCCATCACACAGCAGCCATATTTTGTCAGCATCTTCTCGTGGAGCTTCCGTGCCCAAGTTTTAGCCGTCGATTGTTGCCACTCTACGCGGTTTGGGAAGTTCTGTACCTTGTATGTATGTAGTCCAGCTCTCTTCTTTGCATTCTGGACGTAGCTCTTTTAGCCAAATCACGGCTTGAGACGTTGGGATTTGCTTTAATCATCCGCTTCACCTTTCCCTCCGTCTTTTTGTTCTCCGGTCCCGGTTTTTTTCCAGCTCCTTTGCCCTGGTCCAACGTCAACCGCTCCTGGAACCGCTTCAACACTCTGGAGACGGTTGAATGGTGAATGTTCAACATTTTTCCCAACTGCCGGTGCGACAGGTCAGGAAATTCCAGGTGTTTGGAAAGAATTTGTTCTCTCGACTCGCGTTGGTTCACCTCCATTTTCGTTGAATCGAAAAACACGACTTCGAGTTTGACAGCATGTAAACAATACACATCAATGAGAAAGTGTGCAAAATTTGGTTGATTTTTACCCAATGGTAAAAAAGTTATGCCCTGTTGAATGTGTCGCAATAATTTCGTGTTCGCCCTTTACGCCTTTACCCTTAGTAGTAATAGTAGGCAAGCCACTGGATCCGTAACCTCAACGTTCAAGGTTGCTCCTTATATATACATCATTACACAGATCAGAGTTCTCTTCAAAGTTGGCAAAACGCGTGGACAAGTAATTCTCTTGGGCGGTGGTTACATTCCATTATTCCAAATGTTTCGTCGAGATCGTGGTTCAAAGGTCTGGATGTAAGTCGCGGTTTCATTCGTGTGATGTCAAGACTTATGTCCAACCACTACTCGCTAGACGCACATCTCTGCAGAATTAACCTCGTCGATAGCAATGTATGTAGGTGCGGAACCGGTTATGATGACATCGCTCACGCAGTTTGGCATTGCCCGGATAATGATGCCTCCAGAGCACGACTATTGGATACCCTTGTGGCCCGAGGTAGACAACCCTTCCGCGAAGTAAGAGATGTTTTGGAAATGCGTGATCTTCCCTACATGCAAGCGATTTACGAATTTCTTTGTTTGTCTGATCTAAGAGTGTAATGTCATCACCCCCTCCCTTTCACTCTAGTAAATTCCCTGCCATTGTGTCCCAGTTATATTATCCTTTTGTTTCCGTGCTACTTGTACCTGCCCAGCAAGTTGTGGTCACCCATCTGCAGCTTAGTTCCTGTAAGGAACTACAGGGACCGAGGATCTGGTAGATGTCGCAACCATGAGCAGTAACAAATACCTGAAATAAGTTACCTGCCTAGCCCCTTCCAAACAATAATGTGACCCAGTAACCTCGAGCTAGCCACGAGTAATTGGCTTTACTTTACTAAAATCAAAAAAGAAAAATTGTTAACTACAAAATTGAATATCGGCTCCGCAAAGTGTTACACACGCCTGAGCCTAATAAATAGACGAACTGATTAATAAAAAAATCATTACACAGATAGAAAGAAACATGTAATTTTCTGCATTATCTATTGCACATAAAGGGAATGCTAGATTTGGCAGAAAATAACGGGATATTTCATGTTAATTGAAGCCAGATTTCGCCTGAATCTAGTCTGTTGTATGAAAGATTGCAAACAATGTTGTATGGAGCATGAAAGATTGTAAACAATTTCGTTGTTTACGCTTCCTTTGGCTTGGAATTAAACGAGGGAAATTTCATGTGCCTGTTAAAATACATTATTTTTTACTGTGTGTATTTCATAAGGCAAATTTATGAAATTTATACTGATTTCTTGTGGCAAAAAATCATAACGTAATCTTATAAATATCGGATGTTTATTTCACTGAGTATTAGTTTCAACAAGCGACACGTACGGTCGTGTTTTTCGCTCCCTGTTGTACCTGCGTCATAATGGACGATGAAACTTATGTGCTGGAGGACTTTAAGCAGCTTCCCGGAATGTCATATTATACTGCCATGCAACGAAACGGCGTAGAGGAGCATTTCAGGACGATGGAAAAAAAAACAAGTCTCCCAAAAAATATTTGGTTTGGCAGGCAATATGCAGCTGTGGTCGAACAAGCCAAAGCTTCATCACTACCGGAACGGTAAACAAGGAAATTGACCGTGAAGAATGCCTAAAGAAGCGATTGTTACCATTTCTACGCAGCCATGACGCTCCCTCGCTATTCTGGCCTGATTTGGCATCTTGTCACTACGCCAAAGATGTTATGGAATGGTATAAAGCGAATGGAGCCCATGTTGTGCCGAAAGAGGCGAATCCACCTAACTGCCCGGAGTTGCGACCTATCGAGCGGTATGAGCTCTTGTGAAGAGAGAACTCTCTCAATATAAACAACAAGTTACAACTATAGAACAATTTCGAAAATCTTGGACAAAAGCAGCTTAATCGGTTGCAGAGAAGTCTGCACAGACCCTAATGGCTGGAGTAAAATCAATAGTTCGTTGTTTCTTCATGCAGCCTAATTAGGTAACTGTAATTCGTTTTAAGATGAGTAATAATGCACAATATGCATCTTGGATTGATCTAACAGCAAATTTGTTTTATTCCAAATTTAATCTGTTCAGATTGTGTCGCGAACAAGCCTTAATTAAGCGTGTTTATATGTCAATTTCAGTCACTGTGCGTTGATACAAATAATCAATAACAACAAAAGAAACATTCGACTGCAGTGCAGACCGCGAAGCCTACTGCATTCTATCGCTAATAAGTGGAGAGGGTCATACGTTTTGAGATCTTAGTGTTGCTCAAGTTTAAGTCTTACTTGTTATTAACCTAAATGGTTCTCATTAACTCATATGTTTCTACTTATCAAGAATCATAAAATTGTGGTTTTGTTTTGTTTTTTTCTAGTCTTTACTAATTCATATAAATTCAGGTAACCTACTTAAAATTCAACAATGTTTAAACGATCAGATTCCTATCTTACCTGGAGTCTGAATGACTATCACCGATTGTCACAGATTTACTAATTTCCGGTATTGCCTTTGGCTGTATTACAAATAGGTGTTTACTTGATGCAATTTGCATGGCGGCGTCAGTTGGGACCGGTTTTAACAAATGCAGAAGACACTGCATGCAAGTCATGAATGATTTAGGAAACTTTCAATTAAATTCCGACTACTGTAAACGGCCAACTAGTCTATTTCAAAGTTGTCAGCTTGGTTCGAAATAGTTTGACTTTGCCATGAATAATCCAACGAAACAAGATTCACTCCGAATTATCATGCTCTACCGAAAGGAATTACCAGTTTACCGCTTTTGAGTGCAACACATTATCGTTGACTCCCATCGAAGGCATATTTTATTCGTTTCAAATTCAAATATAGTTCACAACAGCACTTTCAACTTTCGAAAAACCGCTCCCTCGATCTGAGCGCGAAGGTACAGTTTCTAAAAGCAATCGTCGTTGTCAAAACTGCGCGCAAAAAACATACAGTCAACCACCGATCGATTAGCGTGCAGAACCCCGAGAGGAGACCCCTGAAAACAGCCAACAAAAAATTGACCGTTTGTGTTTGTTTTTCTTCTTCTTATTCTTCCACTGGCCGGGTAGTGGCGGTCATTGGCGTCGCCAAGTCGCCACGCCAAAATGTTGTTGGTTAGCTAGATGTTGATGCCCGCTGTATTACTCTGATGTTTATTTGTCGCCCCAAAATTCCCGTCCGGCGTCTTCGTTGGTCTGTTATAAAATTTATGCAAATGAGACGACAGACGCCAAGGCGATCATGATCATCATCATCGTTATCATCATCGCTATCATTTGCGGCACAACTTCGCAGCGAGGACGAGGTCGCCATTGGGAGACAACCTACGTTGGAATGCGGGCGATCCCGCAAACCTCTGGAGCTTCTTCCTACCCGCCCGCATCAGCATCTCTGTTTTGAATTGATGATCTATCGATTGGCACTCGGATTGGAACGATGGGAGCGGCGGTCCAAGAGAAATGCGATACTCAATTTATTTATTTTGGTTTGTTTTTGCGCCCAAAGATTCTTGTTTTGCCCAAACAACCTTTAAAGGTAATCAACAGCGGTCATTCGAAGCGTGGTTGTTTACGTTTTGGCGCACCAAAAAGTATTGATGGCGATGTTTTTTTTTATGGCCGATCTTCAACTTCAGTTTAACTCTGAAAAAAGCGTTTGCTAGCAGTTAGTAGATACAGAATCTGCTTCTATGTAAATGATCGTTTCGCAATTAAAATACCATGCCAAATTCCAAGAACTCACTTACCCATAGCAAGCCCCATAGACGCAGACCCAATTATCTACCGAACCGGACCAATCTAGAAGAAATCGAACTTTGCCCAGTTGGACCAGGTTTTCTTCCCCCACCTGACGCTACGAGGCTCCGATGAGCAACGATCCAGCAAAAACCAGAAAAATCCAATCCACGACGCCGCCATCTGCCGTCCGAGGGTACGTGGTATTTAGGATGCGTTATTAGTCGTTATACTGGAACGACGACCAAGTGGCGACGACTTTCTGGAGCCCACGGGAAATTGAATATTCATAAAACCTGCAAAACAATAAAGTTCAACCGAGCAGCGAGACAGTGAACGCAAATTTGGGCTGGCGCGCAAACGAAAAAACAGCCAACAAACAAACAAACAAACAAACAAACCAAAGTGGACCACAAAGTGGAAAAACTGCATTTCTTCTCCGCTCACGTACCGGTTAAATTTGTTTTCGTTTGTGACACGCGATCGATTGTGTTTAGTTCGAGATTCGGTTTTCTACGCGTCAACGAATTTCCAAGACGACCCCCTGGCGACAAAGCAGGCCAAGCACCGATGATGAAAATCATAATCGATCCTACCCGTCTCAGCAGGGAAATTAATTAATTAGGTATAAAAAACGATGTTACGTCCCAGGATGGGACCTCAGATTGGAAGCATCTGGAAGCTTCTTTCTCGAGTGTTTAGACGCTGGTCAGTTTTATGATGTAGAAAAACGGGCAGCATCTGTCCGGATAGCTCGTGCTCGTTTGCTCCATGTGACTTTGTTTGTTTGCCGAGGGAAAAAGTCAATCCAATTTGTTCGTTTCGTTGGCGGATGTTTGCGCAGTTTTATCTGGAACGAAGATTTTATTTTTGATTGTTTTGAATATTTTCAATATCTGAATGCCTCCGAGAAAATGACTCATGTGGATTGAATTCCAGGTGGATTATTGCTTCTCGAAAATATTCCCATGCTGATTTTTCGTATCAGTGACTGACGCGTTTGTTATTTGCATGGGAACGTTTATTCATAGTGAATCAGTGCAGCATATCGTCATGGAGACGAAAATAAAATGTTATTTCAGATGAAGTTTGCTTTCTACTTAAAATTCTTCATTTTTTTTTTGTGTGTGTACTGTCAATGAGCAAACCAATAAACGATCTGAATGTTTAGTTAGAATTATATGACTAAATATAAATTTAAAAAGAATTCCACTTTTTAAGAGAACTTACTAACCTTCTTATGCTGGTTCAATGTCCCACACCGAAAAAAAAGCGCCCGAAAATGAAAACGGACCGTGAACTGGCTCACGTTTTCAGGATTTTTCCCTATAAACGTTATTTAGTTCATGATTACGTGATTCAGTTCACGGTGTATTTTTGCTTGTTCTCGAATTCATGACTGCAGTTCACGGATCTAAGCACGGATTTTTTTCCGTGTATAAGGATGTTGCAATGTAAATGGCGCACCTGCATCACTATGTTACTCCAAGAAACTCGGGCTGCTTGTCTCCAATTCTTTGAATGTCTCACACGGAAAAAAAAATGAACATCATCATTTACAGACGCACTCCCCTCGTTCAATTGTAAGCCAGTGCAAGCGTAAACCAACCGTAAAGATCGAGATGCTCCACCACTTGGACCGTCTAAAGACTGTATTCGATGAAATTTGGACACACGCAATGGTTCGTAACTTTTTAGCGTGTGGGTAAAAATTATTGAAATTTTAACTGAATGTATTTAATTGTGTAATGAGTTTCGTGAAAGTGATTTCAGTGAAGGCTTCGAATGAAGAAATAGTGCGCCAACAAATTTTGGGCACTCACTTCGAAAACCCAAACGCTTCTCATCGATGGATCGGAAAACAGCTCGGAATCGCACATTCAACCGTATCTCATGTGACCGTAAGACAACCAAGCGGAAAAATGGTAGTGGCAAAAAACGTGGCACATAAAATCCGGAGAAGACCAGGATGGTATTGAACCATTTTAAGCGTTATCCCAACATTTCGATCAGGGATGTTGCGAAAAAGGCGAAAGTTTCAGTTTGTTTTGTGCAGAAAACAATGAAACGTTCTGGATTACATGTGTACAAGGTCCAGAAGGCACCGAACCGGAGCGATAAACAGAACTCGGTGGCCAAAACTCGTGCAAGAAAACTGTACAGGGAGTGGCTCACAAAACCGTTTTGACCTACATTAAAGCCGACACCAAACAAATGCCAAGACAGGAACACTACGTCGCCACCTCTAAGTTGGCCGTTCCGGAGAGTGTACGGAAGAAGAAACTGTCGAGATTCGCCAAAAAATTCCTTGTCTGGCAAGCGATCTGCGGATGTGGCAAAATGAGTCAGCCCTTCATCACCTCTGGGACCGTCAACGGACAAATCTACAAGGACGAATGCTTCCAAAAACGACTTCTGCCCTTCTTGAGATCTCACGATGGCCCGACACTGTTTTGGCCGGATTTGGCATCTTGTCACTATGCCCGGCCCGTCTTAGACTGGTACAAAGATAATAATGTAGTTTTTGTACCAAAAGACGTCAACCCTCCAAACACTCCGGAACTTCGCCCAATTGAAAAATTTTGGGCAATCATGAAGGCAAAGCTCGTTGAAACTCCAAAACTGATAGAAAATAAACTTGAACTAAAGAAAGTGTGGTTAAAAGTAAGTAAGCAAGTCGGTCCTATCATTGCCAAAAATTTGATGAAAGGGGTCAAGGCAAAGGTGCAGGCATTTGGGTTGGGAGAAGAGGTTCAATAAACCAGTAATGTCTAAACTTAACCATTTAGTAGTACTTTATTCCCAGAAAGTTTGAAAAGAATCGGGCTCAAGGAAAATTTTTGGTGACCTATTTTGTGTGTCAAAATTTCATCCAATACAGTCTTTAGAATGTTCTTCCGAAAATATCCACGTCTTAAAAATTCTTGAAATAGATCCTGTGTTTGAAGTTGGCCCAGAAATTTTTTTTTTTTTTTCCCCCTCCCCCCCCCCCCCCAAAACCGCGCACCCCCTGGCTCCCCCCCACAAAAACACACCTTTGTTCCCCCCCCCCCCCCCTCCGCCCCCGCCCACACCCCCCGAGGAAACGAGGCCACCAAATTTCCCCCCCGTAGAACCCTTTTTTTCCCTACCCCAACAAACAAAATACAAATCTACCCCCCCCCCACCCCCCAAAGAAGGTCTTCCCTTTTAACAAAAGCCATAGTACCCCCCCCCGTTTTGGCCGGATTTAGCGTCGGCGCATTACGCCAAAACAACTCAATTGGCTCACTAAAAAGGGTATGGATTTCGTTGAGAAAGGCATCAATCCGCCAAATTGCTCTCAGCTTCAGCCCATTGAACGCTATTGGGCGATTGTGAAGAGGGTCTTCAAAAAGACTGGTAAAGCAGCTGAGAATATGGAAGAATAAAAAAAAATTGGGTTAAGGCGTCCAAAAAATGTGCTGAAATTCTTGTCCGGAACTTCATGAGAAAATTTTGTGAAAGAATAATATTAATTTCATCCGGTCTTCACAATGTACATGTTCAATCCTGTACAGTAAAGAAACATCCATTTGTTTGAATAAAAAAAAAAACTTTGTGAATTTTATTTGTAAGAATAATATGTGGATAATTTATTTCCGATACAGTCCTTATGTGAATAGTTAATTTATATCGTTTAACTAGTTTTTGGATACCTAGGGTGTATCACTCATCATATCAGTTCAATCTAGCCAAATTAAAGTCATTTGAAGATCATGAAGACATTTTTTCTGCTTAACCAGTGAAACCATGAGACTAAAAGTTAAGGAAATCGAGAATATTACTCAAGTATGTAACTATAAATTGATGAATAATGTCTCAACTGCTTCAAAATCGATCGACATAATACCAACATGAATTTGACAATTATCGCTGGGTTTATGACGTATTTGATACATAGGCCGAATGAAGGAGCTAGGCTAACATTACATCCCTACTTTAACAGTTAAGTGAGCAGAAATACACCCTATCTTGAAAACCAGGATAGAATACTCGCCATAGTAAGTGTGACCCCCTCTCCACATTCGACATCAGGTCTGGAATGACTATGGTGAACGAAGGCAGTGGACAGCATGACTGAGGCAGAAAGATTAGCGGCACGTTCAAAAATCTTGGTCCCGACCCATGTATTGATGGGTTCGATATGTAGGGTCTACGTCGTCTCCTTGGCGTGACGAACAACCTCTAGCTGAAAGTCACGTAAATAAGAAACAACAACAACAAATACAACAACAAACTGTTTGCATCTTAAACAGAGTGGCATCCCTCGGAAAAAGAAACAACAAACTCCGCAAACAACTCAATACCGACTGTAGAGCCCAATTAGACAAATTGTCTAGGGTATCCTGTAAGGGTCCTTACAAGTCGACTACATTGGGACCCGTGACAGACACTAGGTCGACATCTGCAAGTTGTCTCAAAGAGTAGTTGCCACTTACATTAACAATAATGTCTTTGACATGAAAAATGTACAAAAGGGGGCTTAAGCATCATTCCTCGGAGAGAATCATGCAGCTGAATCGGGAAGCTGTGGATTTTCCATGAGAAATATTCAAATGTTGCCGGTTCTATAACGTTTTCTGGACAGACAATTCCTGAAATTACCCATTTTCTGAATTTATTTCCTTTTTTTCGGGAACTGGCCTTCCGTTAAATTTTTTGATAGCAAATTTGAAAAAAGTTAGTTACTGGTGAAAAACCTCAAACGGGAAGTTTATCTCAAAGGACTTCAACAGATACTGAATCAAAAGATCCCTTCATATCCAAGCAAACAGAAGCTATTTGCTCTTTTTAAGCAAGAGTCGATTGATATCTGTGAAAAGCAACGCGAAAAAAAAAGAGTTTGTACCCTTACCCCTATGGGAACTAAATGTATCTGAAAGTAGGTTGTTCGCATCAACCCAACAAACATTGCCAAAACCATCCAGCTTTATTAAGTTTTATTAGGGTTTTATCAAAGCCACTAGAAATCAATTTTGTTTTATTATGACACCAAGAGGTGCCAATAAGGTTCATATTTTAGTCAGGTTTATGAGAACCTACACAGCTTGTTTAAAACGATCTTAAGACCTCGTTTTCTCTAATTCCTTTTACTCCTATCGAAGGTTTTATTTCGACTTTGTGAACTCATGAAATGCTGTTTTGAAATGCCGTTTTAGGACACATTCATATTATCATATTATGGTCAGTTGAACAAGCATTTTAAAACCATTTTGCCTCCAGTAAATTTATTAAACGCCAAATTGGCATTGAGGAAAGCACCAAATGACCAAAAAGTTTTAAAGTAGTCATTGCGAAGATAACTTGGCTTAATGGTAGAATTGTGATTTTTTTCCAATCGCCATATTGAAATATAAGAAATGATTGAAATGTGGAAAAATAAGAGCACCAAATTTTAAATGAAATGCCAATGAACTGTAGATCGGAGATCAATTTCTGCATTTTCTTAGATAACCTTATTGAATTCCATTAATTTTCAAGAAATTCGTGATTAATTTACCGAATATATTTGTTTTAATTTTGTAAAGTCGCATAATTTCCGAGGCGCATTCATTTTCGGCTCTTATCGTGCCAATATTCACCACAAAATTAAATGCGCATATGATTTGGAGCATGATACGCTGTAAAAAAAACTCAATTTGTTTTGGATATTTTGCTATGCTATGCAACACCAGACCTTTTTTCTAAGATATTTTTTACTGCTACATGAATCAGAAGAGCAGAGAAACGAACAAAGCGGAACAACAAAAACCAACCACGATATCACAGTTAAGTTTGACAGCTGTGGCCATTTGGCCGTATGCTGGTTTTCATGGCAGCCAATTGGTTTTATGGAGGTTCTTAAGTGGTCATAGCATCTAACACTAGAACATTTTCAAAATCTTTATGGTCTAATAAAGGTTTTATGAACTTGTTTTCACAACCGTCTATAGAGTGGGCCACTTTGTACAAATTTCGGCTTTAAAGAAGCATAGTGGAGGTGTTGGTAGACAAAACAGTTTTGAATGTAGTTTTATCACCAAGCCGGGAGGAATGCTATACGGCTGGAATAAAATTCAATTGTTACCCATTTGTCCAGATGGAAACAGAAAATCTTCTCCAACAGTTTTCGTATTCACGATAAAATCGTGATGGGTCGATAGGAATTGTGGTTTCCAGGCAAGTTAAAGGCAATAAGTCTCACCCATCTCCAACCATTTGGAATAATATTGAGCTCAAGAAACCTCCTAAGGTCGTGACGTTTGTGATCCTATTATCGACCTCAATCATTATCTCTCAATTCTTCTCAATCTCCCAAGTATTCACTATTGTTCGGTTTGATTTGTCACAAAACATCTATCAATTCATCAATTCACTATAAAGTAAACAATCCTTAAGTTGTAATCCATAAACGTCTATGTATACAACAGACAACATTTCTCATTGATTCAATGCATGGAAAATCAGACACAACAAACATCAAAATACTTAAGCATCATCAATTATCGCATTCACTAAAACAAACATTGCCGTGTATCGAATTATTCAACGATTCTATTGATGAATGTATTTATGATTTATGAAAAACAAACCTCTAAACGTCTATCGATTTCCATTAATCATTTGTCGACATCCCTTTTAAAATCAAGAAAACGCCTTCAATACTAGATTTCTGCGTCCATCATAGTATCTTGAACAACAACACAATAAATCCAACTTACCCATAGGAGGGGCTTTCCCAGACAACCCACGTGGATTCATTTCACAGAAGACGACATTGAATGGAATCCACGGGGACAGGTGTGATAGCAGAAGATATGATGTCGCTTTGTCTGCGTTCGCTAGATATACGGAAATAATTACGAATCGTGTAGGTTCTCATACAGGTGCGCGATATGTGGTGGGCTCCTTCTTCCGCACGAATGGAAATGGGTTCTTTGACGAGGTCACCCAGTTGATTATTCGACGTGATCCACGAGGCGCCTCTTCCCTGTGAGTGTGAGGAAGCACAAATCCACTTCAACAACGGTTGTTATGGCGCATTGGAATTTGGATCGGTTGTTGTCCCCTCGCGGTGGTCCAGATTCAGAATCAATCGCTAATAAATATGCATAAGTTGACTAGTTAAATATGAATTTATGGAAACCCCCAACTGGTCTCGAAGGTAAACAAACGAAATTCAACCAAACTATAAAGGATAGCTGAAATAGTCAAACTATTGATTGACTGCAAACCAAATACTGTTGGACTATTGACCTATATTGCTCAATGAAATTGTTCGAACATGCGTAGCATATTAAAATGCATTCCTATGATAACACTATAGCAACTTCAACGCACCAAGCCCCAGTGAAGAAATAGCAATGCCCCAGCAAGACACGAACCCTACATTATAATATATAAAAAAAAAGCTAATTGTGCGTGAAAGCAGCTACACTGCAGCAATGAATATCATTTCTAAGCGAGCACTCACCTTCGTCGACCCGATTTCAGCGAAGCACCGAGAGCCATCGGTGCAATCATCGGCTAATTAAAAGTCTAATCGCGTTCAACAATTCACCCATCATTATCAACGCTCCTAAACGCGCTAATAGCTCTCGGATCAGCTAAACCTAGAGAAATACACCACCCCCTCATCGCGATTCAACCGCGCGGACGGCTCAGTTTCTCCGCGCCTATGTAGCATGAAATCATAATGTTCTTTTTTTTTCCTTCTCGAATATTTACCACCTTCTGAACCTTCTCGGTTGATCTTCTCTTGCCACGCTGAAGGAATGCATTGAATTCAACCTGGCTCGATTGAAACTGCCGACGAGCCGCCACCGCACCAACAAAAACAACAACAAAGTGAGCAAACTTGCAAAATGTTTTACAAATGTTAAACAAGAAACTCTTTGACTTGACTCTTTAAAAAAAATCAATGTGATTAATCCCCTTAGCGGAATGTAAAAGGTCTTTTTACGATTTGTGGGCGTTTGTTTCCAGATATGAAATTGTGTATAAATGAGAATTATTTCAAAAAACCTAAAAAGAGTTGAAATTTAAAGGGTCTCATAACTAAGACGAATGTACCACCTTTCGGGCATAATGGAAGCAGTGCTAAATACAAGTAGTACCTTTACCGAAACAAATATTTCATTGAGCAAATCGGAGATCGCATTTCACGCTCTCCGAACCGTCGGCCCGCCGCACAACAATAGCTTTGATGAGCGTTTCTTCCAGATTGATGGAACAACAAGTGGCCGGGTGCACCAACAGCAACAATCTTTTGTTTGCAATAATTGTGTGCAAATGAACCAGTCAGTTCGAAGATTGTGTGTTGTGCCCTAGTCCGACTGCTTTATGAGCCGATGGCCTCTACAGAGGCCACCACTGCAATAACTGTCTGCTGAAAGATTTCTTGAGTATCTTCTCACGTGCCTACGCTATCTTCTTTCTGATGTAAAGGGAGAATTATCTGCAGGTGTCGGAAATCTGCAGAGAAGTGTTGGGAAATGACCTGCATTGCTAAGATTTCATTGCTAGTATCAAAAGTATCATTAGAGAAGAAGATGACAAAAAAGCTGGAGGGTGGTGTCCAAGTTCGGAAGAGATGATGCTACCCCTGAAAGGTGTTTATTCATTGATGATGACAATAGAGAAGAGAATTTTAACGGACGAAGTGGAGTCGATGTCAACAAATTCGGAAGAAATTCTTGTACGGCATCCAGTAGACTTTCAGATTATGGCAAATTCGTCTAGCAGAGACGAAAACGGACTACAGATTATAAGTAAGATTTAATTTAAATGACATACACGTACGAAAACTATAAAAACTATAAAATATCAATTTATAGTTATGAAGGAATTTCTTTTAATGACAAGCCCTTAGTTCGTAATGATTTTATGGAGCTATATAAAAGCTAATGTAAACCTTTCAATTTCAATTTGCCTGATATTCGTGTGTCCCAATATTAGCAATGGAACTTTTATATATAAATCGATCAACCGTGAATTATCACCTTCTTCATTGGTGTTGCAAACATTTCCATCACTGTTTGCACACTTAGATTTTTTTACAGAAATCTGTAAAAGTTTACCGAATTCTCAACAGCTGAGCGTTCGGTAATCCAATTTACTTCAGCCTGCAGATGAAAATGCGGTATTTCAAACCATTCTTTCTTGGTAACAATGAAATCTTTCAGCTGTACTTTTCGGTTGTGTGTTCGTTCGTATCGCGCTTACATTTCACACTCCTGTATTTCTTATGTAAATATTGCATGGTAGTACCAAATAAATAGTAAACAAATCCCCAATTATCAGTCATTTGACACTTATTGTCGAGAGAGATGTGAACTTATCACTATCGACCATTTAAAGATTAAACTGCAACAAATACAGGGTGCGGCAGAAAATAATGCGAAAATGTTCAAACTTGAGTATTGGGTTAATTCGTGTAGCTAGTGACTAATTTCTGTCGAAAGTGTATTTGTTTATGTTTACTTTCAAGTGCTGCATCGAAACATTCTATTTGTTTTATTGCAAATTCGTCAAAATGTTCGCGGATGAAGTGATCACAAGTTTGTTGCTCGCCCAGAAGAAGCCGAAAGAGATTGCCAAGGTGGTAGGGTGCCATTTGGCAACAGTTTACCGCATAAAAAAGTCCCTGCAGGATGGTCCTAAGCTGCGGAAGCCGGGAAGCGGACATCCGCGCTTTGCACGCACGCCGAACGGTATCAAATCGGTCCGTGCGAAAATTGCTCGCAACCCGGTGCGTTCCATAAGAAAACTTGCAAAGGAAGCCAATATTTCGGAAAAAGCCATGCGGAGAATCATCAAAGAAGACCTGCATGCATCTTCCAGAGCCAGAGTAAAACGCCACTTGATTACGGACCGGGTCAAGGAACTACGAGTGACTCGTTTCAAGAGATTGCTTTCCTTGTTGAAGAAGGAAAAAATGATAATCGTGTTCTCCGACGAAAAGCTTTTCAGCATCGATGCTGTGGCCAACAGCCGCACAGACCGGTTCATTTCACCGCAGAAAATGAAGAACGTTCCGAAAAAAGTGAAAATCAAATTTCAAACCAAACATCCGACTGGTGTCATGATGTTTGGCTTGGTGGCGTCCAACGGTTTGAAAATGCCGCCTGTTTTCATTGATGCTGGAGTTAAAACCAATACCAAAGTGTATATCAGTATTTTAAAGGACCAAGTGCTTCCCTGGGTGGAGGCCAACTTCTCCGAGGACCAAAATGTCCTACAGCAGGATGGAGCGCCGTGTCACACGTCCAATCGAACCCAATAATGGTTGAACGATAACATGAAGTTTTGGCCGAAAGTTTTGTGGCCCTCTAGCAGTCCATATCTTAATCCGTTGGATTATTCGATTTGGGCATATGTTGAAGCACGAACCTGCAAAACATCACACCCTAGTGTGAAATTTCTGAAGTCAACCATAACACGCACATGGCAGTCAATGTTGGAGGACTACGTCCGAAAGGCATGCTCTGGCTTCCGGCGTCGGCTCGAGGATGTTATTAATAAAAATGGAGGACTCATTGAATAAATTTGTTTAAAAGGACTTTATAAAGTTAACTGCACTCGAAAATAATGAAATTATTGCTTGAATTAGTTGAAAATGGGATTTGAAAGAAATAGAACAAATTTTCGCATTATTTTCTGCCGCACCCTGTAATTGAGAATTACACTAGATGTAATCCGGAGGTGTTTGAAAAAAAAAAAACAAAAATGCACTCCCAAAAGTAGTTGAACTGTCAATTGAAGTTCATGCACACGAACCGAGTATTGGAAAACATTTAAAAACACATGCATTTTCAATGAAATTCAGCAATTTAATAAAATACAGATATCCCAAGTAACATTGCCAAAACCATCCAGCCTTATTAAGTTATATTAAAGTTATATGATAGCCATTAAAAATCAATTTGGTTTGATTTTGGCTCCAAGAGATGCCAATAGGTTTCATATTGTAGTCAAGTTTATGAGAACCTACGCAACTTGTTTACAACGATCTTAAAACCTTGTTTTCTCAAATTCCCTTAACTCCTATCAAAGGTTTTATTTCGACTTTATGAACTCGAAAAATGCTGTTTAGAAATGCCGTTTAAGGACTTTTATCTAATTATGGTCAGTTGAAAACTGCATTTTAAAACCATTTTACCTCCAGTAAATGCATTAAACGGCAAATTGGCATTGAGGGAAGTCACCAAATGACCAAATAGTTTTATAGTAGTCATTCGAAGATAAATTGACTCTTTGGCAATACTAGGATTTTTTTCCAATCGCCATATTGAAATAATTGAAATGTGTAAAAATAAATGCAACAAATTTTAAACATAACTTCATGATTAATTTATCGAGAACATTTGTCCTTAATTTTGTTTTTGTTGTTGTAAGCTCGCATAATCTCCAAGGCGCATTAATCGCACTCTTATCGTACCAATAATCACCATAAAATATGGTATGATTTGGAGCAGGATACGCTGTAAAAACACAATTTGTTTTGGATATTTTACTATCAAACAAAATTTCCCGCAACATAAGCTCACAGATATTATTTACTGCTAAATGAATCAGAAGAACAGTGAATCAAACAAAGCAGAACAACAACAACCAACCTCAATATCACAGTAATGATTGACAGCTGTGGCCATTTGGCCGTATGCTGGTTTCCATGGCAGCCAACAGGTTTTAGGAAGGTTCTCAAGCGATCATAATTTTTTTTTTTGCTTCTGCGTCATTGCCCGCAGACTCCGAAACTAGTGGACGCAACTTCCGCTTCCTGACATGTATGTTCATGTTCGCCAGGTACTTTTTCACTGTTTGGCCGGTTGAACCGATCTCCCGACCAAGCGCATGCAGCGATGAAGCCACTTTTCCCTCGGTCTTCCTCTTCAGCATCCTTTGGAGCTTCTTGTCGCTCAGGATCGTCGGCCGTCCGGAACCGGGCTTTCTTTCGATGCTCTGATTGTTGTCTAATAATGCCAAGATGTTGTAGATGCTGGAACGGACGTATCCGGCATCCACAAAGTGCTGAACGATGTCCGTTTTCGACGCGGCGGGGTGCCGTTCTTTGAACGCGCACACTTCTGAACGGAGTTGCTTCACTGTTTTGCCATCACAGTTAGAGTTCGACTGATATAGCTGTCAAATTTTGTCTGTAACCCATGAGTCAGGTTACTATGATTGATGCTGCATGGGCAGCCTTGCGGGGTGCCGTTCTCTAGCAACCTTGGTTTGGAGGTTGCGCCGACGTTCAAGACTCGAAACTTCCTATTGTGTAGGAAGTTTTCCGCGTAAGTCAACATGCGCCCTTGGAACTTCCATTTCTTGAGGGTAGTCAAGATAGGAAGCCTCCATGTCATATCATATGCCATGAACAAACCGAGAGATACTACATCAACGTGTAACTAGATTCTCCGACCCATAGCCGCATCGAATGCGTGCTGCTGTGGATGGATTCGTTCTTGCCTCTTCAGCTCTGTTGACAGGCGACGGTTAACCATCCGCTCGAGTGTTTTCCCCATGCAACTCAACAACGTGATAGGGTATTATTCTTTCCAGGTTTGGGAATAGCAATGACCAACCCTTCTTTACACACGTCTGGAATCGTGCCGGATTGCCAGACTTCGTTCAACGTGTCCAAAAAGGCTAACCGACCGACAAGTGGCAGTTTTCTCAGGAGAGGATATCCAATATCGTCAGACCCTGCTGCTTTGCCGACACCACGGCGCAGGGCTCAGATGAGCTCCTCTAGGTCGAAAAGACTGTTGTAGTTTGTGGTGTCACTACACGGACCTTTAGTGGTACTACGGTACCTCCCCTCCGCAAGTGTCTTAACACGACGGAACTCATCACTATGATTGCTGTTTGCCGACACCTTGGCAAATTGATCAGCAATGGCCTCGGCGATGAGTTCCGGTTGGTTCGTGTAACCGGTGTAAAAACATGGTAGTGCTATTCTTGTTGCGCTCGAAATGGACTAAGGATTTTCAAGAAATAGAAGAAGCCAAAACGAAGTGAAAAACAAGTCACATCAGTCAAACCAAGGGCGGCCCGCAAGCTGTACAATAATGGACAATGAAACCTACGTGAAATTTGATTATAAGACGCCTTCGAGTGACCAGTTCTACACCGTCCGAGCAGGTCAAATTAAAGATGTAGTGTCAATGTTTACAGAAAAGTTCGGTAAAGATGCAATTTGTGAATGTGGAACCATTTTTAACAACGGATACGATGACAATTGAGGCTTACGTTCGGGAATGCTTAAAACGGCAACTGCTGCCCATGATCCGGAAACAAAATAATTCAGTACTGCTTTGGCCGATTCTGGCATCCTGGTACAAAGCCAACGGTGTCTAATCCATACCCAAGAAAATGAATCCTTCAAACAGTACCCAGACAAGACCAATTGAAACTTTTTGGTTCCTGACTAAGGCATATTTGCGGAAACATGTTCAGGCAGCGGATTCCAGAATAAAAATCAGTGGGGTTGTGTTTTCAGTGATATCAGGTTTACATTTAAATGAAATATTCCATGAATTCGTGTCAAATCTAGCATTCCCTTTATACGCATTAGATAATGCAGAATATTAAATGTTTATTTCAAACTATGTTGCAACGCAAGTACTATTCTAATCGGACGTTGGGTTAGCATAAGTGAGTAAGTATGTAAATCTTCTTCTTATTCTTTCTTAGCGTTTCAAGCTTATTGCTTTCGCAATTAGTTTATTGTTTGCTCTCAACTTAGTATTCTAAATGCACTTCCAGTTATTAATTGAGAGCTTTCGATGCCATTTTTGCATAAGTGTGGCAAATACAATCATATCCTATATGTCCAGGGAGTCGAGAAATATTCCTTAACGAAAAATGTCTAAACCAGACCGGGAATCGAACCCAGCCCCCTCCAGCATGGTGTTGCTTTGTAGCCGCGCCTTTACCGACTGAGCTAAGGGAGGACCCTGTATGTTAGTATGCATTATGAAAATTAGGAAATTCTATTGTTCACTCTTCAGAAAGGTTTAAATGATGATACGGCCTCAAGTTGAAGGCCCTTCTCCAGCATCTCAACCAGTAGTTGGCAACGTTTAAGTTTTGCCTGATAATCACGAGTTCACTCGGCATCGGTACATGGTCGGAGGATTTTCGATATGTTCGATTTTAACGAGCTTCCGAAATTTTTCGTGGCGGCAGCCATTTTAAAAATGTCCACAATGCTCAAGGTATGCAACGAAGAGGAAAATGCACAGTGGGCCAGGAGACGAAATTAGCAAGACAAAACCTCTAGCGCTTTGAGCATGCATTTTATCAAGATGATTGCTTCAGCATTGTTGCTCAGTTTTATCTGCGCCACAATTTGGTAATAAAAATTAGTTCCAATTTTCACCGCAAGGGCGGCGCTGCGATACTAACTTTTTTATTTCGCCTTCTAGCGGTTTGATGTCTTCGGCAAAGTTGTAGAACATAAAATAATAAGAAAGTTTGCCGAAGACATCAAAGTTCTATGTCTACAAATAACAAAGTTACGATTAGTTTTGTAAAATTTAACTGAAATTTACGTTTTTTCTACTAATTTTCATATTTTCGTCAAATATGTTATTTTTGGTACCATTTATGTGTTGAACCTTATAATTTGCGTATGTTTTGGAAATGTTCGCATAGTTTTGGGACATAACAAGCGAAATATTAGCCAAAACTTTGAAAAATATCATGAATTTCAAAATTAATTTTCTCAAAAAATTGCAAGTTGTTGCAAAAAATTACTCATGTTTCAGAAAGTACCATATGTGACCTTTCAATTCTGAAATTATGCCCGATACATATTTTGATATATTTGAGATATCGTATTTTAAACTTTTGATGATTTTAGCCCGAACTCAATGCTATAATTGATTGCTTTTTGCGTATACATACATATGCATTCCATTGTACAAAATCTGATATGTTTTCATGTCAACATGTCAAATGGAATTATTTTTTCACCTCGAATATCTTTATTTTTAATCTGTAAAAGATAGTGTGCTATAAAAGTCAATTGAAAATAAGTATTCCTCTGCACTTGTATTCGTGTGTCGACGAATACGATTGATCGCTGACACACATACTTGTTTACTTCACTGTCAAAACCAAGGGGTCATCATCGAAGCAAATGTTGAAGCATGAGCCTGTGCACGCTGCCATAATTCTATTGCCTTTTTGATATTACTGTTAGCCGTGTTTTGGTGTTGCCTCACTCATTTCCACGAGAATATTGAAAACGTGCCTCACAGTAATTTTTTCTATGTCCATGAGTGCACGGATGTTGATGAAATATCAAAGCAACCACGACTTTCCCCATTACATTTGAATACGCCTCAAAACTTCAAATCTCAAACGTCAAATGTCATAATAATTGTGTAGTTATCAACCGTTTGGAAGCGCTGGTTTACCCTTTTGGTTCTTTCGGCAGATTACTTCTAGTTTGTGGTTGGTGCCTTCTACAGATCACTATGGCTCAAGGTAGGTTATTTTAATTAATCCAGTAGGAATTCATTCAAGTAATTTTATTATTAGCGTGCAGTATTCGCGTACGAGAAATAGTAGAATTATTCCTACAGAATCTTCCACTTGGTGATGTGGCATCGTATGTGAAGAAGAAAATAACATGTCCTGATAATAAAATGTTTTCTGATTCCGTTCAAAACTCACTACGTTTGCTACTATCAAATATTGAATCACGATACGCAAAGTGCCACCGCATAAAGAGTTTGTTTTTCCTGAAACATTCAAAATGGCTGGATTCAAACTTTAAAATTTTGAATAATATTCCGAAGAAAAATGTTGGTGGAAGGAAGAAAATATCTTTTGGTGCAGAAACCCCTAGGACCAGGCTCCGTAAAACCAAAGATTTGCGAGAAAAACACACCACAGCAGAATTGGTTTCAGCCACGGTAACGGCATTAAGGACTGATGGATATCGTTCCGTTGCTTGGGTTGTCGAGCACCTATTTGCATTTCCTGAGAAAGCTTCCCGTTTCAAAAAACTTGCTCTATCTGTTGAACCAGAGATGAAACGTTTTACAGTCGACGATGCATTGAGGTTTTTATGTGAAAACGATCTAACAAAACAACAGTACCAAAACATAAGGAACATGACGCTAAAAAAAGGATATGACATTTATCCAGCATACAATGACATCCGCGATAATAAAAGTACTTGTTATCCACGTGGTAAGCACAAATTCATTTAATTATGTTCTTGTCTAAACAGCTTCCAATAGATCGATAATTCTTTCAAGTTTTGGATTTTGTGGTGGTTTTGAGTCGCTTTTTTAATAATTCTAAATTATTTCAAAATTACTTTAACTCTCCAATTGAAAAAAAAAATATTTCCTCAAAAGTTTCGAAATTATTTTTAATAAAACCAAAAAATTTAAAAATTCGAACAATTCCCAATTGATTGGAAGCTGTTTCATGGCGGAATGTGAGCTGTATCAAAGTTTATTTGCAAACTATATTGGGCACGCAAATGATAATAACCTTACAATAGTTTTAATTTTGTTTCTTCTGAGTTAATTTTGAGTATGGTCGATGGCAAAGTTATTAACAGCTTCACAGGAACAAGTTCCCAGGCGTGCAATCTTTGCGGAGCATCAGGCAAAAAACTCAGTAATCCCATCGAAGCCCAAATATGTGACGATCGCAATAAAATTGAAACCATTCCTGTTTTGCATGCTTACATAAGAAGTATGGAGCTTCTGCTTAATGTTTCGTACAGAATCCCACTCAAAAAATGGCGTATAAATAAAGGAAACGAAACCTTTCTTGAACGGCAACGTGCAATTAGAGAAGAATTTAAGAAGATTGGGCTGAGAATAAGTGAACCTTTGCCATCCGGAGGTAACTGCATTTTTCTTCTTTATCGGGAAGTAGATCCCTTTATCTTTATTTTTTCATCAGGTAACACAAATGATGGCAACACTGCTAGAAGATTCTTTCAAGATCCAGAAACAACGGCAAGAATTACAGGACTTGAGGTGGACATCGTTCGTCGAGTCGCTACACTTCTTTGCGCGCTATCATCGAAATTAGAAATCGACGTCAAATCAATTCGAAACCTATGCAGAAGAAACTAGAAAGTTATATGTCCATTATTATGATTATTATCCCCTTTCGCTTTCAGTTCACAGGATCTTGGTACATGGATCTGAAATAATAAGTCATTGCGAAATTCCTATTGGACTATTGTCGGAAGAAGCACAAGAGCGTCGGAACAAATCGATCAGAAAATTTCGGGAGCACCATTCTCGACAATTCAGTCGCCTACGAACATCGAAGATGTATTTAGAAGACTTTTGCTAACCTCTGACCCCGTGATGACACTCACAAAACAGTTTCCTCAAACCGATAAAAATCAATTTCCAGAATCCGTACAAAACCTGTTGAAATAATAGTAAATATAAAATAAAAAATTGTTGCTAGATCAAAAATATTAATTATAATTAACCCAGATATCTCAAATGTATCAAAATATGTATCGGGCATAATTTCAGAATTGAAAGGTCACATATGGTACTTTCTGAAACATGAGTAATTTTTTGCAACAACTTGCAATTTTTTGAGAAAATTAATTTTGAAATTCATGATATTTTTTCAAAGTTTTGGCTAATATTTCGCTTGTTATGTCCCAAAACTATACGAACATTTCCAAAACATACGCGAATGATAAGGTTCAACACATAAATGGTACCAAAAATAACAAATTTGACGAAAATATGAAAATTAGTAGAAAAAACGTAAATTTCAGTTAAATTTTACAAAACTAATCGTAACTTTGTTATTTGTAGACATAGAACTTTGATGTCTTGGGCAAACTTTCTTATTATTTTATGTTCTACAACTTTGCCCAAGACATCAAACCGCTAGAAGGCGAAATAAAAAAGTTAGTATCACAGCGCCGCCCTTGCGGTGAAAATTGGAACTAATTTTTATTACCAAATTGTGGCGCAGATAAAACTGAGCAACAATGCTGAAGCAATCATCTTGATAAAATGCATGCTCAAAGCGCTAGAGGTTTTGTCTTGCTAATTTAGTCTCCTGGCCCAGTGTGCATTGCCACAAATCGTGCTCAGACATACTGGGACCTCCTATACTTCCATAATGTTAGAATAATCAAGAGGGGAATGGCTCTTCCTCATTTCCAGTTACCGGCGATGCACAATAGAACGAATGTAAGGTGTTAGTTTAAACTAACATACTGGATTTATTGAAGGACGACCGCTTCGGAGTTTTTACCTACTCAAACGGGTTCAGGGGATGAGTAAAAGATTCCAGTTGATGGATTTCCTCAATCGGATTCCGACTGAGGAAACGCTTATAAGTAAAGGGCAGTGTTTCAACAAACACTTAAACCGTTCCCACCAGCAGCATCGTCAACGAGAATGCTCCTCATCTCGAGGTGAAGGTGAATCAATTTCGATTGCTTTCGAGTACCATCGATCGGTGATTTCGTTCAATACCGAGCATTACAACATATCGCACCGCGGCATCATCATTAGCGTTGATGATGCTCGCTCCATCGATTGTTGTTAATGGTCATTGCCGTTGGCCCGGCGGATCAACCGCTTACGACTTACGACATGTTATTCATCCTTTTCCTTTAATCCAATCAAACTTCATAAAAATGGCTTTTTTCTCACTTTGAGTTCGTCCGCACTCTGAAGAGTAGTTTCTATTCGTCACCTTGCAATTGTATGGCGCGAGGAGCGGGTGGGTCTTCTAAAACACACATGTGGCAATATTGGGAGGACTCTTTTTTTAATTCCTCGCCGTTCACAATGCCAGCCGAATCACGTGGGCGATTTAAACAAAAAAAATGTTAGCGGCGATCGTACAAATATTTAAGCAGCAAAAAATCCTCTAAATTACCACTACCGACTTTGATGGTGGTGAGAAATTTTCTCATACCTGCGGAATTTGCAATGTCGGAGCAAATTATCCATCTCGAAACCCAAATGACTGCAAATGAATGGAAGCGGTGACGTCGTTGTTGAGATTACTTCAGCCAGCCAGTTCGATGAGCCCCAGCGGAGGCCCCGGCACCGGTAGCGGTGGGATCTTCAGATTATCGCAATTGGCATCCGACTGACAATGATGACGACGGCGGTGGTGTTTGAGCAGTTGAAAACCGAAAATTGCACAAATCCATTCCATTAATTATATTTCTCATTTCATACTGGTGTTTGGTTCAGTGGTTTGTTTGCATTTCGGATTCCATTCATGTATGGCTCATCGAAAGAAATAGGCGAAGAGTGGCCCCGGTGTTGGTAGCCATTGTGGAGAAGTATTTCTCACTTTGGTTCACAGGGGCATCACTTTCATATGTATATGAATGGAATAATTATGGTGCACATTTTGTATCACTTATGCAAAGAGGCAATTCTGTATTATTATTTTTTCTGAATCAGACATCTGCAATTGGCATGGGAAATTGGCATGGGTCTAAATGGGTAGATTGTTGGGTAGCTTGCT
Organism: Aedes koreicus; assembly: GCA_024533555.2. Lineage (NCBI taxonomy): Eukaryota > Metazoa > Arthropoda > Insecta > Diptera > Culicidae > Aedes > Aedes koreicus. The sequence goes on along the minus strand of JAHHFK020000782.1, from coordinate 664,312 downwards.
TTGAAATTGATTCCAATATTGCATGTTTTTGGTGAGGTTTTTGGCTTGATCTATTTTTTTAGGTATATACAACATTGCTACATTGAATTGATATGACCTGCCAGGCAAACGATAATATAGTTTATTGTTGTTTTAGACTTTGTCCAATTGATACGACGAATCAAAGGTTCCTCATCAGCAGCATTTTAAACGTAAAACTACACACTACCAAAATGTCGTGTAAATTGATGAGAAAATAAATTCAATCAAACACATCTTGCATCCAGTTGCGTATGTGTCAGCTTCAGGAGACATAATTTTATATGAAATCCTTCTTTACGTTCCCAGACTTTTTACAAATATGAATTACGTCTCATGTAAAATACATAATTTCTAAGTGTGTACGTTACTTTTTTGTATACTGGGTTTCAGTTAAATATAAAAAAAATGATAGCTTTACGCTACAAATGGCAGGTTTTTGATCGCTAATTACTCTTGTTCGATTAAACAGAATTACTTCAGTTATACAGCATTCGGTTGGATTAATTAACTATGTGTTCGAATAAAATTTGTTTTGAGTGTACACTGATAGGCATAATACAGTGCCCACCTCATCATTGCTTCAATTTCTCTGTAGTCTTTTTTGATATCTAATTTTTCATATTCTTTTCAAGTTTCACTGATGGAATAATAATAAAAAAAGAGTTCGACTTGAAAAAAAAATCAATTCGTGTTGAAAAAAAAGTGCCCACTTCATTTTGGCTCCCGGGAAGATAAATTTAGCCAAAGCCGCAGGCGCTTCGGCATGTTCTCCACACAGGCGCGCTTCAGGGTTTCAAAATAGTTGAATTAATTGGTAACACCAGTTTTGTCAACCCCGGCATCTAGAATCGGGGTTGAGGTCCGGGCTTTGTGGGGGCCATTTCAGCGGTTTGATCCGACAAAACCGAACAAAAGACTTGGTCTTCTTGTCACCATGCTTCGGGTCGTTGTCCTGCTGAAATACGAACTTCTCTTCAAGACCCGCCTGGATAAGCGAAACCTCCAGATTTTCTCGCAGGATGTTGATGTAGGAATCTGCCGTCATTATCCCGTCACTTTTCACACTACCCACTCCACTCCACGAAAAACACCCCCAGACCATCACATTTCCTCATCCATGCTTCACCGTGCCTTGGATGTGGCGCTCCTGAGGCTCCTCACCAAATCAGCACCACACACGAACCCGACGCTTTCGATCAAAAAACTCGAATTTTTATTCCTCTGTCCAGAGAACCGTTTTCCAGAACTCTACCGGTTTATCAGCATGCTCAATAGCAAACCTGAGCCATTTGGCTTTGTTTGCCTTGCTGATAAATGGGCGCTTCCGGGCAACTTTGTTAATCAGCCCCTGTGCTACAAGACGGCGACGAACAGTTCAACCAGAAACTGATAGCTGAAGGGTTTCCTGGATCTCACGAACAGTTAATTTTGGGTTTTTCTTGACTTCGCGCATGACCTTGGTGCCCGTTTGTGTATCCGTTTTGCGCTTTCTGCCTCTGCCTGGGCGAATTTTCCCTACCGCTGCCTTGCTAATACTATACTTCCTAGCGACAGCCCGGTGCGATTAACCGTTTTGCACATAACGAACCACCAATTTTCGGATACACTCGGAAATTACTACGTTCTCCATTTTTTTTTTTTTTTCAACGGAATCAAATGCGATCACGTGTACAAATGCACCGGGTCAAGCGGTTTGCTTCCAAAACAAAAAAGACCTAAGAGAGAGCGAATCCGTTCGCTAAAGGCGGCCTAGTGAGGTCCCCACCGCGTAAAACGGTGGGATCGGGCGTGAGCGACACCTGCGGTAGTGCTACGGCATCGGAGGCAGGTGGCACCAAGCTAGGCGTGGCCATGGATGGGCCAGGACTCATCCGGGCCATGGATAGGATGCGGGAAACCCTTCCTAAGGTGATGGAGGTCTCGGAGCAGTTGGATGCGATCATCGACTTTACGTCGTCGCGCAACAACATTGCGAAAGACCTAAAGTTGAGCCTTCTTAGGCTACGCATGACAGTGCAGGCTGCACGCAAGGAGAGGGAGGAGCTGGAGGCCAAACTGCTAGCCGAGCAAAGTGCCAAAGAGTTGGCACGGCTAGCGGCCACCGAAAGGGCGAGGGACATTGCCTCGAAGCAGACGTAGACGGAATCATCCGTCTCCGTCGGAGAGTCCACCCTATCCATGGGGGCGGGGACCTCCAAGCGGGCTAGGCAGTCCCCGGGCGAGACGGCACCCGGCGCTTCTAAGAAGCGCATCGTGTCGGAAGCCCCAAAGGGGAAACGAACCTATGCGAACGTGGCGGCGGGGTCAGAGGGTCCATCCTCGCGACCAGCTTCGGCTTCTCGCAAAGAGAGAGGCCCCGGCGGTAAGCCCAGCGCGAAAGGCGCGTCGACCAGCTCACGTGTTGTCTCAAGCGCCGAAGGGGGCCCGAGCGGCAGGGCCCCAACGACAACAACAGCCATAACCAGCACAGAGGCAGATGCCAGTGCTAGGAGGGGGACAAGCGATGACCCCAGGCGGGGCAGGGAAGCCCCATGGAATAAGGTGAAGAAAAAGAGAAATAAAACCAAAAAAGAAAAAGATAAGCGACAGGTGGCCCGCAAGCGTAACCGCGGAGAGGCCCTCATCGTTAAGACCGAGGCGTCAAAGTACTCCGAGGTCTTGAAAGCGATGCGCGGGGACGCTAAACTGGCAGGCCTAGGCGCCGACGTGCGGAGTATACGCCGTACCCGCACCGGCGAAATGCTCCTGGAGCTTAAAAAAGCGACAACGCTTAAGGGCCCGGCGTATAGAGACCTGGCAAAACAGGCCTTAGGTGAGGGTGTGGAGGTGCGCGCCCTCGTCTCGCAGGTGACGATCCAGTGTAAAAACCTGGATGAGATCACCGAGGCAGACGAGATCTCCACTGCACTGAAGGAACAGTGCAAGGTCGAGGTTGCCGCCGCAGACATACGTCTGAGGAAGGGTCCACTCGGGACCCAGGTGGCAACCCTGAGGGTAGCGGCAGTCGACGCAGACGCGGCGTTGAAAGTGGCGAAGGTGAAGGTGGGATGGTCAATATGCCCACTAAGCCTGCACCAGCCGCCGAAGGCATGTTTCAGATGCCTAGAGAGCAGGGTCATGTCCTGGGAGTCAAAGGCCCAGATAGGAGCAACATGTGCAGAAGGTGTGGCAGCACAAGCCACAAGGCGCGGGATTGCAAAGGTCCCCCCAAATGCTTGATGTGCGCCGGAAAACCGGACGATAAGCACGTTATGGGGGGGGGCAAGTACCCGGCCGCTAAGGGTATACCAACGAGCCAACCGTAATGCAGGTAACCCAACTAAACCTGAACCATTGTGAGGCAGCCCAGCAACTGCTGTGTCAGACAGTTAGCGAGTCGGCGATCGGATATCGCCATAATTTCCGACCCATACCGCATCCCATCCGGCAACGGGAACTGGTTTGCGGACAGGTCTAATATGGCGGCATTTTGGACGACGGGCAAGCACCCGGTTCAGGAGGTTGTGTCCAACACAAACGAAGGCTTCGTGGTTGTAAAAGTGAATGGAGTGTTCTTCTGCGGCTGCTACGCACCGCCAAGGTGGTCGATCGAACAGTTTTCCAATATGCTCGATCGGATGACAACGGAGCTAACTGGCCTGAACCCGTTGGTAATAGCGGGGGACTTCAACGCTTGGGCGCTCGAATGGGGGAGCCGCCTTACCAACCCTAGGGGCCAGATTCTTCTGGAGGCCTTGGCTAGGCTCAATGTAGACCTAGCCAACGTGGGTACCAAGAGTACCTACCATAGAAACGGAGCGGAATCGATTATCGATATAACATTTAGCAGTCCTGGGCTAATTAGCAATTGGAGGGTGGATGATGGCTACACCCATAGCGACCACTTGGCGGTACGTTATTGTATCGTCCACAATACAAAGCAGCGTGCGGAAGGAGGAGCAGATGGAGGACGTCCTACTTTGATGTAGAGGTTTTTAAAGAGGCGCTTGAGAGGGAACGAAACTTACGCGAAACCCAGGAACCTTGCGGCGAAAGACTCGTTATGACACTTACACGAGCGTGCGATGCGACCATGCCGAGGGAAGTCAAACCGAGGAATGGAAGATCGCCGGTGTATTGGTGGACGGAGTCGATCGCCGACCTCCGAAGAACATGCCTCCACGCAAGACGGAGGGTGCAAAGAGCGCGGTCAGACGCCGATAGAATCGAGCGTAGAGGGGCGCTAGTCGCCGCGAAGGCCGCACTAAAGAGGGAGATAAAGGCCAGCAAGCGAGCTTGCTTCGAGGGTCTGTGTCAGAAGGCCAATACGAATCCGTGGGATGACGCCTACCGGGTTGTAATGGCCAAAACCAGAGGATCGGCGGCTCCAACCGAGCGTTCACCAGAGCTGCTGCAGGTGATCGTTGGGGGACTCTTTCCGAGCCACGACCCAAGTCCATGGCCCCCCGCCGCCGTAGACGTGTCCCATGACCAGCGTTCCAGTATCCCAGACCCTAACGCTGTCATAGCGACGGAAGGGTAGACGGCTCAGCTGAACATCCGTGACCACGTGGGCACTGACAACGGCACAACGGGGGTCGGCGACGAGGCGACGGTGACGAATGATGAACTCATTGCGATAGCAAAGTCGCTAAAGGTGAACAAAGCGCCGGGACCGGATGGTATTCCGAACTTGGCCATCAAGACGGCTATTTTGCTGGATCCCGAAATGTTCAGGGTGGTGATGCAAAAGTGTCTGGACGAGGGCGTCTTCCCGGACGCCTGGAAAATTCAGACCCTTGTGTATCTACCAAAGACAGGGAAGCCACCAGGAGATCCATCGGCATATAGACCAATATGTCTGTTGGATACAGCGGGTAAGGTGCTCGAGAGGGTAATCCTCAACAGACTGACAACATACACGGAGGGTATACGCGGTCTGTCAAGTAATCAGTTTGGCTTCCGTAAAGGGAAGTCGACGGTGGATGCCATCCTGTCCGTCACTAAGACGGCCGAGGTGGCAATCCAGCGCAAGAGGCGAGGAGTACGATACTGTGCGGTGGTCACCCTTGACGTGAGGAATGCGTTCAATAGCGCCAGTTGGGCGGCTATCGCCGACTCGCTCCAACGCCTTCAGGTTCCTGGGTACCTGTACAAGATTCTCGGAAGCTACTTCCAGAATCGCGTACTGGTATATAATACAGAGGCAGGCCAGAAACGTGTGCAGATCACCGCAGGCGTCCCGCAAGGTTCGATCCTGGGTCCGGTGTTATGGAACACGATGTACGACGAGGTACTGCGGCTTGAGTTCCCGAGCGGGGTAAAGATCGTCGGGTTCGCAGACGATATCACCCTGGAGATATGTGGTGAATCCATCGAAGAGGTCGAGTTAACGGCCTCACACTCCATTGGCATTGTGGAGAGATGGATGAGCTCCAGGAAATTGGAGCTAGCCCACCATAAGACCGAGGTCACGGTGGTGAACAATCGGAAATCGGAGCAACATGCGACGATTAGTGCAGGTAACTGCACAGTAGAATCGAAGAGGTTCTTGAGGTATCTTGGGGTTATGATCGACGACAAGCTGTCCTTTGTCAGTCACGTCGATTACGCTTGCAAAAAAGCCTCTATGGCTATATCGGCATTATCCCACATGATGTCGAATAGCTCGGCGGTGCAAGGGAGTAAGCGTAAACTCCTGGCCAGTGTCGCCCTGTCCATTACTTAGGTACGGCGGGCCGGCATGGATCACCGCCTTGAGTACCAAGAGCTACGCAAATAAGCTCGAGAGTACACACAGGCTTATGTGCCTAAGAGTGGTGAGTGCATACAGAACGGTATCACGCGACGTGGTCTGCGTCCTAGCGGGGATGATGCCAATAGGCATCGTCATAAAAGAGGACGTAGAGTGCTTCGAGCAACGTGGAACAAGAGGTATCCGAAAGACCACTAGAGCCGCATCCATGGTTAAGTGGCAGAGGGAATGGAACAACTCCACCAAAGGTCGGTGGATCCACCGACTAATCCCGGAATTAACCGGGTGGGTCGGTAGGCGACACGGTGAAGTGAACTTCCACTTAACGCAGATATTGTCTGGCCACGGCTGTTTTAGACAATACCTGCATAAATATGGGCATGCACAGTCCTCCGCATGCAGAGAGTGCCCGGGAGTCGAAGAAACTGCAGAACATGTGTTTTTCGCATGTCCTCGCTTCGACGGCACGAGATCCGGCATGATGGCCGTATGCGGTCGCGACACGACTCCGGATAACTTGGTCCAGAGGATGTGTTAAGACCGGGACGTCTGGGACGCGGTATGCGTAGCAGCCTCCCAGATCGTCCTTGATCTCCAACAAAAATGGCGAAACGACCAAAGGCAGGTCGCAGGGACCACCTAACTACTAAAGCCCTAAGTAGTTAGACATAGTGGGTGCTTAACAAGCACAATAGCCCCCTCCCCGAAGTAATACCGAAAGGTGGTTCCGGGGAGGGACCAGGGCTAAAGGCACGGGTGGGTTTTTTTAGTGGGTCGAGGAGTTGGCACCCTCATCCCCACACCCTGAGTTCTTCAGGTGTCTGGTTGCAGATTTATTTGTATTTGTATTTGTATTTAAAATAATTCATCTGACAATGGGTAGTCTTAATGAATAAAATTTAACTAATAACACACGTTTCTCTTAAAAACTAGTTCAATGCCGTTCTTATCCGATTCGCGAAACTTCCAGATGGTTCATTAAAGTCGAATAGCTCTTCTACTGCAGTAAACGCACGAATGCATGCTGAAATCGGTTCATTGTATCCAAACACAGTCCGGTGAAAAATTGGTTGCAACAACGTAGAGTTCCGTAGGGTTCTGTTCGGTACCCTAAAGTTCAACATAGAAAGTAGTACGGGGGCATCAACTTCACCATTCAACAGTTTAGCAATAAACAACGACTGCTGTATTTTTCGACGTCGTTCAAGCGTGTCCAAACCTAGTAGTCGGCATCTATCAGGATACGGTGGCAAGTTGTTAGGATCACGCCACGGCAAGTTTTTCAGAGCCAAACGAATAAACCGCTTCTGAACTCGTTCGATTCTGAGGCACCACGTGACCTGGTAAGGCTGCCATACCACCGATGCGTTTTCCAAAATTGGACGGAAAAGTGCACAGTACAACGACTTCCAGCAGTGTGGGTCCGAAAAACCCTTCGCCACCTTGGAAATAAAGCCCAACTGTCGAGTTGCTTTTGATATGATCGCAGAACGGTGTAGTTCGAAAGACATTTTTGAATCCAGTTGAACACCCAGATCCGTCACACTGGTCACTCTACTGAGAGTATTGCCATCAACGTAGTAGTCAAACAAAATTGGATTTTCCATACGGTGAAATGTGATTACCTGACATTTATCCACGCTAATTATCAGTTTGTTTCTCTGACACCACTCAGAAAATGAACTCAACGAATTTTGCAAAAGTAAGCAGTCTTCTTGCGTGCACACCACGATGTACAACTTTAAATCATCTGCATAGACCACTTTGAAACCTTCGCCCAAAATGAGAGCGGCATCATTGAAAAACAAGATAAACAATAGCGGTCCGAGATTGCTACCTTGTGGAACTCCAGACTTGTTAGAAAACGGCCGTGATATACAACCATCTATCTTCACACGCAACTCACGGTCCGTAAGGTAGGATTCTAACCAATATACCAATTGCGTAGAAACTCCAAGGCGTGACAACTTGTGCAGCAATATTCCATGGTCTATTTTATCAAACGATGCTTTCAGGTCAGTGTAAACAACATCAACTTGCGCCTTATCCTCCAAACTTGCAATGCACCTCGACGTGAAACTTAACAAGTTGGTGGTAACCGATCGTCCTGGCAAAAATGCGTGTTGTTCAGTAGATATGTAGCTTTTTGTAGCATCAAGAACAATTCCACAAACTATTATTTCAAACAACTTCGAAACGGCTGACAAACTCGTAATACCTCGATAGTTAATAACATCGTGGCGATCTCCACGTTTAAAAACAGGTGTCATAAACGATTGCTTCCATATGCGGGGAAACTTTCCTTGCTGGAGTGAACGGTTGAAAATATCACACAGTGTTTTTTGTCTTTTTATTTCATTAAGTTCCATTCCATATTCAATACCGGGATAGCGTTTGATTTTATAACCGAGCCCCCTTTTATGAATTTTGCTTCCTACGGCATTCATGTGACCCCCTATTTCAGCCAATGTTACTTGACCAAATTTAACACTGAGGGTGTAGCGAAATCATTTCAGGGGATTCATAAATCTTACTTACTTACTTTAAATTCAAATGGTGGCAAGCGATCGGAAAAGACGTTTTTTTAGTTACTCATGGAAATTGTTTCAACAAGCGAAAACTTGTTAGTTCACGCATCGCGCATCTTGTGACTGTTTTTTTTTTTTGCGGTAGTTCTTTAGTGTAGTGGGTAAAAGAAGAACACATACCTGGTGTAAACCAAAGTAACATTGCCAAAACCATCCTGCTTTATTAAGTTTTATTAAAATTTTATCAAAGCCACTAGAAACCAATTTGGTTTTATTATGACACCAAGAGGTGCCAATAGGTTTCATATTTTACTCAAGTTTATGAGAACCTACACAGCTTGTTTAAAACGATCTTAAAACCTCGTTTTCTAAAATTCTTTTTACTCCTACTAAAGGTTTTATTTCGCCTTTATGAAATCAGAAAATGCTGTTTTGAAAGGCCGTTTTAGGACTCATTCATATTATCTTATTATAAAAGCATTTTAAAATCATTTTGCCTCCAGTAAATGCATTAAACGGAAAACTGGCATTGAAGAAAGTCACCATAAGACCAAATAGTTTTAAAGCAGTCATTGCGAAGATTACTTGGATTTATCGCAGAATTATGATTTTTTTCCAATCGCCATATTGAAATATAAGAAACAATTGAAATGTGGAAAAATAAAGGCACCAAATTTTAAATGTAATGCAAATGAACTGTAGATCGGAAACCAATTTCGGCATTTTTTTAGATAACTTCATTGAATTCCATAAATTTTCAAGAAATGCATGATTAATTGGTCGAATATATTTGTTTCAATTTTGTTTTTGTTATAGTAAACTCGCATAATTCATAATTAATTTTGTTATAGTAAACTCCGCATAATTCTCCGAGGCGCAATAATTTTCTGCTCTTATCGTGCCAAAATTCACCATAAAATAAATGCGCATATGATTTGGAGCATGATACGCTGTAAAAAAAACTCAATTTGTTTGGAATATTTTGCTATCAAACAAAATTTCCCGCAACATTAGACCTTTTTTCTTAGATATTATTTACTGCTAAATAAATCTGAAGAGCAGAGAATCGAACAAGGCAGAACCACAAAAACCAACCACGATATCACAGTGAAGTTTGACAGCTGTGGCCATTTGGCCGTATGCTGGTTTTCATGACAGCCAACAGGTTTTATGAAGGTTCCCAAGTGGTCATAGCATCTATCACTAGAACATTTTCAAAATCTTTATGGTTTTGTTAGGGGTTTTAGGGTGGTTTTGTTAGGGGTTGTTTTCACAACCATCTATAGAGTAGGTTACTTTGTACAAATTTTGGCTTTAAAGAACCATAGAGGAGGTGTTGGTAGACAAAACAGTTTTGAATTTAGTTTTATCAACAAAGCCGGGAGGAATGCTATACGGCTGGAATAAAACTAAAATTGTTACTTGGGAAGTGACATTGAACAGACCCATTGACCCAGAGAACGGTGCCTAGCTGGGTGAATGGTGACAATTTTGGACAGCTGAAATTCCTGTTGCTGGAAGCTGAAGATGGGAAGAAGTTCAACCCTTTCCTGGTCGGTATATGGATGCATTGGTCGGTGATATCAAAGGTGCAACCACCAAAGCTGATGGAAACAAATTCGTGTTGAAAGTGTAATGTACTGAGCAGGTACCTTCCAGGAGAAAGTTGCTCGCAATGAAGTTGTTCGGGGACGGAACGGCAGTGTCTGTGATGCTACATCCTACCCTCAACAAGCGCCGTTGCGTGTTTTCGGGCCACGAAATACAAAACCTCAGTGAAGAAGAACTGGTTCAACAACTGAAGCCTCAAGGTGACTGCGAAACGTTTTACACGTACGGTAGACGGTGTGAAAACAAACCTCCCGACAGTGGTTCTCAACATTGAGGGGACAGTGATGCCGGAGTTCATCAAGGTTGGTCCGCTGAGGATCAAAACCCGAATGTACGTACCTGAACCTAAGATCTGTTTCACGTGCCACAAGAACGGACATACGAAGGTTCGCTGCAAGGCTGCAGCTCCCTGTCGGAACTGCTCCAACGTACATGATTTTTGTGATTGCAAAGAGAAGTCATATTGCCTAAACTGCAAGGGAGAGCACGGTCCTTCCAGCAGGAAGTACCCAGTTTACATAGCGTTGAAGGAGATCTCGAGACTTCGTGTAACGATAAGCATCAACTACACTGAAGCATACAAGCAGATCAACGCTGGAGCTGGCTCGTATGCCGAAGTATAGGCCCTATAGGTACAACAACGACTGAGCATCAACCAAAACAACGCGGTTTGCTGAAGCAAAAGAACGATATCATAAAGGAATTAATGGACACCGTTGCCAAGGCTACGTCCCGAGTAGAGGAACTGGAGATAAAAAGAACAGAAAAAAAGCAGAAGAAGCAAACCCACTGGGAACAGAAGAAGGCATCGGTAGAGACGGACATGGAAACCGACTCCAGTGTTAATTTTGCTGTAAACAAGGTGAGTGAGACTTCTTCCAAGGTTAATGGTCAATCGGCTCATGGCTAAAAGTCTTCCCACAAACGCCACTATACAAGTTCCTCGGTTTGACTTCCCTCGGCATGGTCGCACCGCACGCTCGTGTAAGTGTCATAACGAGTCGTTCGCCGCAAGGTTCCTGGGTTTCGCGTAAGTTTCGATCCCGCTCAAGCACCTCTTTAAAAGTCTCTCCATCAAAGTAGGACGTCCTCCATCAGCGGGCGAATGCAGTGGATGTTCCTCCTCCCGCACGCTGCCTTGTATTGTGGACGATACAATAACGAACCACCAAGTGGTCGCTATGGGTGTAGCCATCATCCACCCTCCAATTGCTAAGCAGCCCAGGATTGCTAAATGTTATATCGATGATCGATTCCGCTTCGTTTCTATGGTAGGTACTCTTGGTACCCACGTTGGCTAGGTCCACATTGAGCCCGAGGGTTGGTAAGGTGGCTCCTCCACTCGAGCGCCCAAGCGTTGAAGTCCCCCGCTATTACCAACGGGTTCAGGCCAGTTAGCTCCGTTGGCATCCGATCGAGCATATTGGAAAACTGTTCGATCGACCACCTTGGCGGTGCGTAGCAGCTGCAGAAGGACACTCCATTCACTTTTACAACCACGAAGCCTTCGTTTGTGGTAGACACAACCTCCTGAACCGGGTACTTGCCCGTCGTTCATAATGCCGCCATATTGGACCTGTCCGCAAACCAATTTCCGTTGCAGGATGGGATGCGATATGGGTCGGAAATTATGGCGATATCCGATGCCGACTCGCTAACTGTCTGACACAGCAGTTGCTGGGCTGCCTCACAATGGTTCAGGTTTAGTTGGGTTACCTGAATTACGTTGGAATACCCTTAGTGGCCGGGCACTTGCCACCCCCATGACGTGCTTATCGTCCGGTTTCCCGGCGCACATCAAGCATTTGGGGGTCCTTTGAAATCTCGCGCAGTGCTGCCACACCTTCTGCACATGTTGCTCCTATCTGGGCCTTTGCACTCCCAGGACATGTGCCCGCTCGCTAGGCATCTGAAGCATGCCTTCGGCGGCTGGTGTAGGCTTAGTGGGCATATGGACCATCCCACCTTCACCTTTGCCACTTTCAAAGCCGCGTCTGCGCCGACTGCCGCTACCCTCAGGGTTGCCACCTGGGTCGCAAGTGGACCCTTACTCAGACGTATGTCTGCGGCAGCAACCTCGACCTTGCACTGTTCCTTTAGTGCAGTGGAGATCTCGTCTACCTAGGTGATCTCATCCAGGTTTTTACATTGTATCGTCACCTGCGAGACGAGGGCGCGCACCTCCACACCCTCACCTAAGGCCTGTTTTGCCAGGTCTTTGTACGCCGGGCCCTTAAGCGTTGTCGCTTTTTTAAGCTCGTCCCCCTCCTAGCACTGGCATCTGCCTCCGTGCTAGTTATAGCTGATGTTGTCGTTGGGGCCCTGCCGCTCGGGCCCCCTTCGGCGCTTGAGACAACACGCGAGCTGGACGTCGCGCTTTTACGCGGTGGGGACCTTTAGCTAGGCCGCCTTTAGCGAACGGATTCGCTTTCTCCTGGATTTTCTTTGTTTCCAGCAACTTTTTTTTTTACCTCAAGAACCTCTTCGAATCTACTGTGCAGTTACCTGCACTAATCGTCGCATGTTGCTCCGATTTCCGATTATTCACCATCGTGACCTCGGTCTTATGGTGGGCTAGCTCCAATTGCCTGGAGCTCATTCATCTCTCCACAATGCCAATTGAGTGTGAGGCCGTTAACTCGACCTCCTCGATGGATTCACCACATATCTCCAGGGTGATGTCGTCTGCGAACCCGACAATCTTTACCCCGCTCGGGAACTCAAGCCGCAGTACCTCGTCGTGCATCGTGTTCCATATCACCGGACCCAGGATCGAACCTTGCGGGACGCCTGCGGTGATCTCGCAGGCGTCCCGCAAGGTTTCTGGCCTGTCTCTGTATTCCAGCAAGTCTGGCTTATCGGAAATGTAATTCTGCCCTAAGGCTACTAACAATCTAAAGATTTTACTATGGAACGCCTGCCCAATATCGCGGAAAAGCACCGAACTTCTAAACTTGTTGATTCGTCGGAACATCGACATTCTCGTTGTTACTGAAGCACACCTAAAACCTGACAAGAGTTTTAATTTTTCGGGCTATTTCATCACTAGGCTGAATTGCACACATTCAAGCGGTGGCGGAGTGCGGATAGTGATAAGGAACAACATTAAATCTATTATTCAACAACACTACAAAACACAAGTGATGCACTTGGAGTGGAAAAGTCAACGATTTCCGGTGGGCTACTGGTTATCGCTGCCAAATCTTTCAAATCCCATTTTCAACTAATTCAAGCAATAATATCAACATTTTCGAGTTCAGTTATCTTTATAAAGTCCTTTTAAACAAATTGATTCAATGTGTCCTCCATTTTTATTAATAACATCCTCGAGCCGACGCCGGAAGCCAGAGCATGCCTTTCGGACGTAGTCCTACGACATTGACTGCCTTGTGCGTGTTATGGTTGACTTCAGGGTTTTCACACTAGGGTGTGATGTTTTGCATGCTCGTGCTTCAACATATGCCCAAATCGAATAATCCAACGGATTAAGATCTGGACTGCTAGGGGGCCACAAATCCTTCGGCCAAAACTTCATGTTATCGTTCAATCATTGTTGGGTTCAATTGGACGTGTGACACGGCGCCCCATCCTGCTGTAGGACAACGTGTTGGTCCTCGGAGAAGTTGGCCTTCATCCAGGGAAGCACGTGGTCCTTTAAAATACCGATATACACTTCGGTATTGATTTTAACTCCAGCATCAATGAAAACAGGCGGCATTTTAAAACCGTTGAACGCCACCAAGCCAAACATCATGACACCAGCCGGATGTTTGGTTTGAAATTTGAATTTCACTTTTTCCGGAACGTTCTCCATTTTCTACGGTGAAATAAACCGGTCCGTGCGGCTGTTGGCCACAGCATCGATGCTGAAAAGCTTTTCGTCGGAGAACAGGATTGTCATTTTTTCCTTCTTCAACAAGGAAAGCAATCTCTTGGAACGAGTCACTCGTAGTTCCTTGACCCGGTCCGTAATCAAGTGGCGTTTCACTCTGGCTCTGGAAGATGCATGCAGGTCTTCTTTGATGATTCTCCGCATGGATTTCTCCGAAATATTGGCTTCCTTTGCAAGTTTTCTTATGGAACGCACCGGGTTGCGAGCACGGACCGATTTGATCACGTTCAGCGTGCGTGCAAAGCGCGGACGTCCGCTTCCCAGCTTCTGCTGCTTAGGACCATCCTGCAGGGTGCGGTAAACTGTTGCCAAATGGCACCCTACCACCTTGGCAATCTCTTTCGGCTTCTTCTGGGCGAGCACCAAACTGGTGATCACTTCTTTCGCGAACATTTTGACGAATTTGCAATAAAACAAATAGAATGTTTGGATGCAGCACTTGAAAGTAAACATAAACAAATACATTTCCGACAGAAATTAGTCACTAGCTACACGAATTAACCCAGTACTCAAGTTTGAACATTTTCGCATTATTTTCTGCCGCACCCTGTATTCCTGACAAATGCTTTCTGAAATATGGAGAGGATGGAGATCCAGACAACGTATTATCATCATATCAACTGGATGGAGTCCCAGAGAAGGGTGGATCGTCGCATCGATACAAACACTTTCTTGGCAACTGCTGAGAACATCGATCGAGAGCTAGCGAAACTGCAAGAAGCCATCGTGTATGTCAAGGATAATCGCGTCCGACGAGTTTCATCATCATCTGTAAGTAATCCTATACAAATTGACCCAGAGACTAAAATATTGATCACCAATAGAAGCACCATTAGTAGAATATTTCAACGATCAGGTAATCTTAGACACAGACAGCTTGCATTTAAATTGACGAAACTTATCAACGATTGAATAAACGATCTGAAAAACCAAACGTTCCAATGTGATTTGTACAAACTAGACTCCCGATCCTCTCCATTTTGGAAGTTAACAACAATTTTAAAATCAAAAACAAAAAGTTCCACTATTTAAAATGAATGATTCTCTGCTGATTTCCCCAGAAGAAAAGTCGAATTCTATTGCACAACATTTTGTTGCTTCATGGAACCACACTGGCTTCAATGGAACCAGTGATTCAGGAAACAATTAGAATCAATAACATGTCCTGCTATGTGCCCGTCAACTAGAAAATAGTCCCATAAGAAATGAAATGAATTCAGCTCTCATACACTTTAAAAACATGAATGCCCCTCATTTTAATTCCATTTTCAATATAGTGATAAAACAATAAAGTAACCGTACCCTAACTCACTTGACAAATTTTCTATCAGTCTTTTGTCATTGCTAAGTAAGATCTTCATACATACTTGATCGGCTATTTGAATGTCTCAATAACAACAGAATTATACCAAAAGAACAAATTGTGGCTAGAGAAAAAATCAATCAACTTCGCATGTTCATTAAAACAAACAAATCCGTTACTAAATCAGCGGTTATGGTTCTGTTAGACATGAAAAACCCTAGCAAACGAAAATAACAAACTTGTATCAACTAAGTATCAAATTCTGCTATCCCAGATTCATTTGAATTTCAGCTATCATCGCTAAACAAATTTAGTTAGGGTACGGGACGGGTTTTTAGCACTTTATGCGAAACCTGGGATATTTGATTAAGCTGTATGTAATCTATAAATAGAACTGCCAATATTCGAACTTTAATCCCTCTGCTTGCTTCCTATCTATCGGAACTTACCTTCAGAAACGAGTATTTGGCTCAGAAACTTTCATAGCGATAGAATAAAGTTCCCAATTGTAGGGACTTATTAAAAGCATGCGGATTGCTTTTCGATCATGAAAATGTTTTCTTCAGCTCCGTAATCCGTACATAAACTAACACTATTGTATGATCGTGATTCCGTGCATGTATGGGAAGGCGAAATGATATAGACCAGTTCACGATTTGCTGCTAACGACAATTTCCCCAATCCGCTCCTTCGTTTTACCCATCCGCTCTTGAAAATAATCAACCGTAACATGTCGATTGCTATGATCACAATCTCGTCTACTAGCAGGTTATGAGACAGACGTAAACCTCTAAAATTTGAGTTGGTCATTGATATTTAGATAGGCAATGCGTATTTCTTATTGCATTAACTCTCACGGTATTGTTTGACAAAGTGACTGTGACGACAAACGTGATGCTTCGTTCGAAAACGAGGAAATGTAAGAGATAACAGGCTTCACGTTACATTACCGGTGCGCTACAGACATGGTTAACAGAGAAGAGAGGAAAATGAGCTCACTCAAACCCAACAGTGGTGCCATAGGTGCCGTTCAACAGCGAAGGATTATTTATCGTTGAATACTGTTGGACTGCTCCAAAACATGTATTTTCATTGCATATGATAGTGCCAGATGATGGGCAATATAATCATAAGTATAAATCAACCTCAAATTACTGGAAGAAACATGAAAAAATAGTGATTTCAGATCATCTAAATTTGAACTACATGTTAACTCAATGTTCAGCATCACATTCTGGCAACACGCCTAGGTACACGTGATCAAATGCAAAATACGCAAAGGCAAAAATTAAGCGATCTTCTTCAGCAGGTAGAAAACTGATGGTTTTCTAGATGATATATTTTAAATCTTCAAAATGACAGTAATTAATTGGTAATCAATCATGGTTTATGCATCGAATCATTAACCCACTAGATAGAGGTTATGTTCGTATCTTTGAGTGTGAAATAATCTGGAAAATGTAGGAGTTTTAGACCCATTTCCTAACAACTGATGAAAACAGTCACCCCTGATTAAGCCGTTCCCTACCCTATCTCTACTCGGTAATTTTTATATCAGATTTTATCGCTTTTAAAATACTATTTTGGACGAATGTTACTTATGGAATGCTATACTATACATACTATCCGCACTTCGAATGGTATACTATAAATATTAACATTGAACTCTTCTCAAGCGGCACACAATGATGACGTTTTTAACATCAACTTGCCTCTTAAACAAGATTTTTTCAAACGCAGATTTAAACACGGATTTTTCCAGATTTTTTCACCTTTCTGTTGAAGTCGGCTTCAGTTCGAATTTAAAGTTTGGATTGCGACGAAAAGATAAAATAAAATGATGACATAGACAGGAAATGATTCTGCAGAATCTAGCTAACATTTACATTAGAAGAGGATCCTGTTTATTTACAGTCGATTCTGACGAATGATATTCCGAGCATAATTCGTGAATCAGTGCCTACCCTTGTTCTCGGATTCTTCTTCTGTGAATAACGTTTATCATTCTTCTGTGAATTGCAGCCCAAAGGCATTTGTCATAGTGCAAATTAACAACGTTTGCTGTCAATCTGAACTGCAAGCAGAACCAAAACTTCGTTTGTTTTGTCGTTGTAAACCAAAGAGAAAGTCGATTAATACAAACAATCAACATGGATAGGCCCTTATCTAATGTGTCAATGACGGGATATTTCGGTTGACTTCGATTTCAACTTTCGATGCAAATTACAGTATAAATTCCAACGGAAGAGCGTCTACACTAATCTGCTAGAGTTGGTTATCATTGCTAGAAAGATACCGGTCTAAATATAACATGCAAACATTTCAACTGTTTGGAGATCGATTTCTAAATATCTAACACTGGACCACGTAATAATGTCCTCACAATCGAAAAAACATTCATATCAGCATCAGAAATGATTTGCAGCTTCACAGCTTCAATACGTTGTACCTACAGCAAATTAAAGCCAAAAAGCCAAAAACATGTCGATGCCCCACGATCATTCTCCAAAACATTCACCATCCAAATTCACGCATTTCCTTTTGCATCTGCTTTGTTTACGAACGGCCAGTGCACAAGGAGACAGATTAACTCCTGCGAAGAAAGGAAACTGTACCCATCTCCACATTATTTATAGCATACGCTCCCTTCGATCCGCAGTGTAATTCCTTTATTGGCGCTGTTTGTGCACTTCTATCCCGAAGGGAATCAGCTCAACTTTATTTTTAGCAAACAGGATTCCGCACCCCACGGGTCTGTTTTCCACTTATTTGGGAGTACACTAATGACATTTTTATGTTGTGTCCCCTTTTTTTTTTTGCTCCGATCGGTTTTTGGAATTGGATTTTGGAACTCAACCTGGAGGCGAAAATACTGCGCAATTTCTCGGGACCGCGGAACCTGTTTGTGATAAATTATAATGCAGCATTTCTGATGTCTAAAAATAGCCCCCAAACTACCTTGAAAGTCATCTGCGGGCGCTGGCGTGGTGAAAGAAGCAAGCATAAAGAAAAGAACTCACGATGCCTTGTACAGCCGCCTTCTTTGTCTTTTTTGACTCCGACGATGATGACGCCCCCGGGGGGGCGGTGGTTACGAGGGATAAGCGAAAGAAGAAATTCGGCAAAAATTAAATGGTAATTTTTTGGACGATGCATTCCTTTGGACCTCGCCAGGCCATATCATCATCTGAATGGTAACTGGAAGGATCCGGCTCGAACCGGTCTGGATGCTATTTTCGGGTTTCGCACTTCTGCAAGCATTGCGGTCTTTCGTTGTTTTGAACCTGCGAGTGAGAGTTTGCGCAAGCGGGTTGAGGATGATGCTAAAAATAAACCGAACAAGTAAGCAAGGCCATAAATTGTCCGGCCAACAAAGTGCAGTTGAGCAAATCGCTTCACTCGATCGAGGCCTTCGTTTCACAGATATTTCTGGAATTATTTCGATCATATTGCGACCGACGGATGGGTAGCAGTTGCTACGTACGTAGGCAGAAATTGCTCATCATCGATCAATCAATCAAATGTCGGGGAGCAACCCTTCTGCGTAGTTATTTCTCGAATGGGTGAGAGCTGTTCGGCCCATCTCGTGTCGTGAAACTATGAGGAAGTGAGCTCAAGATTCTAATCGGAGGAGCTTGAATTGGTGGCGGCCGAGGGCGTTATCTGAGATCAGCTAGCAAATACACACCTGCCAGAACGGATTCCTAGCTCTGGTGGGCGCAGACTGAAAGCGGTTTCCAACAGAAGCAATTATAATAACAATAATAATACGAATGATCATGGCAGGGTGTAATTCGAATTAAACAGTTTTACTCCCAACACTTTGCCGACATTGACGTAGCTAGGCCCTAGTAGCACACTTGTTGCAAATCAGTCAAAGTAACTGCAATATGACTCAATTTAGTCATAATCCAGTTGCTGCAACCAATTATAACAGAGATGTGTTGCTTGAGGGGTCTCTTTTTCTTTTCATTTTCGAAGAGAACAATTTATGGTGAAACCAAAGCATTTTTAAATCATTAGATAAAATTATGGGATCGGATCTTTGAGGCATACACCAAACCATACTGGTCTAGAATGCGAATTTTGACGGATCAATACATTTTTAGTCTAAGTTTGAAGTCTTTGAGTAAAATGATTTCCACAAAGTTGTGCTGAATATTTGATATACTTTACCATATTTTTGCAGAAACTTAAAAGTATATTCTTCGGAAAAGTCGTAGGTTTGCAAAATAAAACTTTGGTTTTGAAATTTTTGTTGTAGCGACTCAAATTATCGAATAAAATCCACTTTATTTATGCAGTTAAGTAAGGGTGAACTTAAGGTTCAAATCAGTTTTTTTTTCTTTAACTGTTTAATTCAAATGTATCCGCTGATAAGCCTTCTATTGACTTCAAGAGTAATAAAATATACTATTTCTATGCACTGAACATATCACTATAATTTCTCGAAGTTCTTACTATTATATCCAAACAAAATAAGCCCCTTTCAGATCTTGATCTCTCTAATTGGAATAGATGGAGAAAAAACTCTCAACGAAATTTGAAATGATTTTTCTTTATTGATTATTAAATCACTAATCTCAAGATAAGTCATTTTCCAAAACTATATAAAAGCATTGGAAGAGGGCATTTCTTATTTTGAAAAGAATATGGTAAAAATACGTTTGACAATTGACTTTGATTCATTGCCCAGTGAACAGGCGAACGGAACAGTTCGTTCGGTTAGCCATATTTGGAAGCTTTTCACAAGTTGTTTCAAGTCTTCAGCTCTAATTTTTCTTCTGAATCGCGAGTGAAATCGAGTCTTAGTTTTCTGAAGTAGAAAACGTTGAGTGTTAAACAGTGCAACAACGTCATTAATTGCAATTAGCGATATTGCCACGACTTAAAAGCCATATTGCTCCGCATCTATACGGCACGCACACCAGCAGTTCATCGTGTGTAGCGTGCAGTCGATCATCTGCCAACCACCACCGACCCCAGCGTCTTCATCATCGTCATCATTTTCATCATCGCTGAGCTCCACACATCTAGCCCGTACAAGCGGCCACACATCATCGCTCGGCAGCAGCAGATCAGTGAAATAAATAAGATAAGCTTTTGTTCTCTTTCTTCTGAATATATTGTTTTGTATTGTGTGTGAGAGTGAGTGAGAGTGTGTGAGTGAGGGTGTCGCGTGTGGAGAGAGAGTGCTTAGGTTTAGTTTGTTTATCTGTGATTGATTGTAGATTATTGCGTTCGTGGTTGAGCGTCATAAGCTCCCACAAGCGAGCCATGGATGATTTGTCGCAAGATGAATCATCTATGGCACGAAATGATGAGGTAGCTCATAGAGTTACCAGATCACGTG
Organism: Aedes koreicus; assembly: GCA_024533555.2. Lineage (NCBI taxonomy): Eukaryota > Metazoa > Arthropoda > Insecta > Diptera > Culicidae > Aedes > Aedes koreicus. The sequence continues at coordinate 643,870 of JAHHFK020000782.1, read as the reverse complement.
CTTATCCAGCTGATTCGGCTGGTCCATGGGTTGCTTATTTTTAGCCCAAATCGAAACCTCTAAATGTGTATCAGATTTCTGATGATCTGACGAAGCGATTCTCGGCCGTGACCGAGATAATCAAAGTGAGACCCAATAAACTTCGGGTCGTCGTGTCCAACCTCAAGCAGGCCAATGAGATTGCTGTCTCCCAGTTTTTCACACTGGAGTATTTAGTGTACATCCCAGCACGAGGTATTGAGATTGAAGGGGTGGTCACCGAAGCGAGCTTGACCTGTTGAAGCAGGGGATTGGTCGCTTTAAGAACCCTCTGCTTCCTTCAGTCAAGATACTTGATGTGCGAAAACTAGGCACAGTATCGATCACTAAGGGTGAAAAGAAATTTACCCACTCAGACTCGTTTCGTGTGACCTTCTCTGGTTCAGCCCTTCCTCAATACGTCGAGTAGGGAAAACTTCGACTACCTGTGCGGTTGTTTGTACCTCGGGTAATGATCTGCGAAAAATGCAAGCAGATGGGACATACGACCTCCCATTGCAGCAATAAGGCACGCTGCTCAAATTGTGGGGAGAAACACGAGGATGGCGCCTGCGTAGACAGCACACCAAAATGCGCTTTCTGTAAGAGTACTCCTCCTCATGCTCTATCGTCGTGCCCGGCGTACAAACAACGCGGGGAACAATTAGAACGCTCGCTAATACAGCGTTCCAGGCAATCTTTCGCCGAAATGGTGAAAAAAGCCTCACCATCACCCGATGCCAATACAAATCCCTTTGGTCCTCTGTCAGATGACGAGTCTGACTTCGATTTGGTTGAAGAGGGAACATCAGCCAGTTTTCCAGAAGGTGCTTCACGAAAGCGAAGACGCATCCGCCCACGGAAAGTTGCTGAAAAGAAGCCCGAGATCAGCTTGCCCATTTCAAAAATAGGTGGAAAAAGGGAAAAAACAATTCCTCCTGGTTGCAGTAGTACTAACTACACCCAGGACTTTCCATCTCTCTCGGGGACATCCAAAACCCCTGAAGCCCCTATTTTAAGAACAGAAGTTCCCTCTTCAAGTGGGCTGTTCTCATTTGATGACATTGCCGAAGGTATCTTCAAGTACCTCGAAATTTCTGACCCTCTCAAAAGCATTGTTTTGGCAATGCTTCCCTCAGTGAAGACTTTTTTGAAGCAATTGACAATTAAGTGGCCCCTCCTTGCAGCTATCATTTCCTTCGATGGATAATTTTCCACATGAGGTCGGGGATTTGATCACTGTTCTATAGTGGAATTGTCGAATTTGATTCCTAAATTGGAATCTTTCAAATTTTTAGCTCACAATACCGTTTGTGATGCATTCGCTCTTTGTGAAACATGGCTCTCTTTAGAAATCGTTCTTTTGTTTCATTATTTCAATATTATTCGTCTTGATCGTGAGGATTCACGTGGAGGAGGGGTACTTTTGGGGATCAAAAAGTGCTACTCCTTCTATAGAGTGAATTTTCCTCCTATTCCAGGTATTGAAGTTGTCGCATGTCAGGCTGTTATTAAAAATAAAAGCCTTTGCATTGCTTCTGAATATATTCCTCCTAGAGCCTCAATTAACCAAAAACAACTCTCAGATATTTGTTCGGTTCTTCCTGCTCCGCGGTTCATCATGGGAGATTTTAACTCTCACGGTACAGGCTGGGGAGAACTGTACGACGACAACCGGTCTTCCTTGTTATATGACCTCTGTGACAACTTCAATATGACAGTTCTTAACAATGGAGAAGTAACACGTTTGGCTGGTCCATCCTCAATTGGCAGTAGATTAGACCTCACACTTTGTTCGAATTCATTATCATTGGATTGCACATGGAATGCGATTCAAGATCCCCACGGTAGTGATCACTTGCCCATACAAATTTCGATTGCCACCGGGTTCAATCCGTCGGAATCCACCAACGTCGCGTATGATCTTACCCGTTACATCGATTGGACAAAGTTTAGGACAGCAGTAGATGAAGCCGTAAGAACGGTAGAAGAGCTTCCACCGCTGGAGGAATATAACTTACTCTCCAACCTGATCATAGACAGCGCGCTTCAAGCTCAAACTCGACCAGTTCCAGGAACGCCATTTCGTAGGAAACCTCCTTCTCCATGGTGGGATCAGCAATGCACCGAGGTTTACCGCTAAAAGTCCGACGCGTTTAAAGTTTTGCGTAGACGTGGAACACCTGAGCACTTCGAAGTATATACGGCTCTTGAACGTGAACTTAAGAGCCTCATCAAGGCCAAGAAACGCGGTTACTGGCGAAGATTCGTGGACGGGCTATCGCGCGAGACGTGGATGAGTACTCTTTGGAACACGGCGCGAAGATTGCGTAATCGATCTACGAACAACGAGAGCGAGGAGTACTCGGACCAATGGATCCTCAAGTTCGCGCGAAAAGTTTGTCCAGATTCTGTGCCGGCACGGATCATTCCTCGCGAAACCGAGAATCCGATAGATGAGATCAGCCAACCTTTTTCAATGGTAGAACTCTCTCTCGCGCTCCTTTCGTGTGGCAATACGGCTCCAGGAGCTGATAGAATCAAGTTCAACTTGCTTAAGAACCTTCCAGACGTCGCTAAGAGGCGCATGTTGAACTTGTTTAATCAGTTTCTGGAGCTCAACATTGTACCGGATGATTGGAGGCGGGTGAGAGTTATTGCCATTCAAAAACCGGGTAAACCCGCATCCGACCACAACTCCTATCGACCCATCGCGATGTTATCTTGTATTCGAAAGTTGTTCAAGAAAATGATCCTCTTCCGTCTGGACAAATGGGTTGAGACGAATAACCTGCTTTCAGATACTCAATATGGTTTCCGTAGGGGTAAGGGAACGAACGACTGTCTCGCGTTGCTTTCCACAGATATTCAGTTAGCTTTTGCTAAAAAAGAGCAAATGGCTTCTGTATTCTTGGACATAAAGGGGGCTTTTGATTCAGTATCTGTTGAAGTTCTATCAGATAAACTCCACGCTTGTGGCTTTTCACCATTAATGAATATTTTTTTGTATAATTTGCTGTCAGAGAAACATATGAGCTTCTCTCATGGAACCTCTACAGCTTCACGATTTAGCTACATGGGTCTCCCCCAGGGATCATGTTTAAGCCCCCTTTTGTATAATTTTTATGTCAAAGACATTGACGGTTGTCTAAGTGACAACTGTACGTTGAGACAACTTGCAGATGATGGCGTAGTATCTGTCACGGGGCCCAATGGGGTCGATCTGCAAGCACCCTTACAGGATACCTTAGACAATTTGTCTACGTGGACTCTCGGGCTAGGTATAGAATTCTCTACGGAGAAAACTGAGTTGGTAGTTTTTTCTAGGAAGCATAACCCTGCACAACCGAAGCTTCAAATTTTGGGTACACCGATAACTCATTCTATGTCATTTAAATATATTGGGGTCTGGTTCGATTCAAAGTGCACCTGTAGATCCCACATTGAGTATCTGAAGCGAAAATGCCAACAAAGGATCAACTTTCTCTGCACAATAACCGGGACCTGGTGGGGAGCTCATCCACAAGATCTTCTAACGTTGTACCGGACAACGATTTTGTCGGTTATGGAATACGGTAGTTTTTGTTTTCAGTCAGCGGCTCGGTCGCACATCATAAAACTGGAACGTATTCAGTATCGGTGTCTTCGTATCGCGTTAGGTTGCATGCACTCGACTCACACCATGAGTCTTGAAGTGCTGGCTGGCATGTTGCCACTCTCGGATCCGTTTTCAGAATTATCTCTCCGGCTCCTCACCAGGTGTGAAGTTATGAACCCCCAGGTGATCGAAAATTTTGAGAAGCTCCTTGAGTTGAATACTCAAACCCGCTTCATGACCTCGTACCATTTGTACATAACACAGGATGTCAGCCCTTCGCCGAACATTTCAAATCGTGTTTGCTTCTCCGATTTCGACAATTCGGTTCATTTTGATTTATCCATGAAGCAGGAGCTTCATGGAATCCCAGAGCATCATCGTCCTATGATTGCTCCGGTAATATTTGCTGCAAAGTTTGGCCAAGTTGATTCCACTAAATCGTTCTTCACTGACGGATCTTTGATAGAGGAGTCAGCAGGCTTTGGAATATTTAATGAAATTTATAGCGCCAATCGTAAACTTCAAGCTCCTTGTTCCGTATATGTCGCTGAATTAGCGGCAATACACTTTACGCTAGAAATTGTTGCCTCATTAACACCGGATCAGTACTTCATTTTCACGGATAGTCTCAGTTCTATAGAGGCTATCCGCTCATTGAGGCCGGTAAAGCACTCCTCGTATTTTCTCATGAAAATACAGGAGCTTCTAAGTGCTTTATCTTCGCGTTATTTTATCATCACCTTTGTATGGGTCCCATCTCATTGTTCAATTCCGGGCAATGAGAAAGCGGACTCGCTTGCAAAGGTGGGCGCTATGGAAGGCGATATTTATGATCGACAAATCGCCTTCAATGATTTTTTTCCTATTTTTCGTCAACAGTCACTCGTCAGCTGGCAGTATAAATGGAGTAAAGGAGATTTGGGGCGATGGCAACATTCTATCATCCCAAAGGTGACGAAGAAATCTTGGTTTAGGGGGATGAATGTGGGTCGAGACTTCATTCGTGTCATATCTCGCCTCATGTCCAATCATTATTCTTTGAACGCTCATTTATACCGGGTTGGGCTGAGCGACAGCAATCTCTGCGAGTGTGGACAAGGCTATCAGGACGCAAATCACGTTGTTAGGTCTGGTGTTGAGCATCGTGGAGCCAGATCGGAGCTTTATGATTCCCTTCGGGCTCGAGGTAGACAACCCAATATGCCAATTCGAGATATTTTGGCTGTACGTGATTTGGAGTACTTGAAACTCATTTATGTGTTTTTGACTAACATTAGCCTTAGATTGTACTTAGTTTAACCTGTATGTTTACTATAAGTTTTTTTTATCTGTGTATGTGTGTGTGTTTTTTTCCTCTTTCAAAAAATGTCCAAGTCAAAAGAAAACCATTGATTGTATAGTTATAAATGTTTAGATAATTTAGAATTTAAATTTAATGTGTTATGTAAACCATACTTTAAATTCCCACCCTCTTTCCCATCCGTAATTTGTAATTCCTATTAACCTCGAGACGGCCGCGAGTAATCGGCTCTATCCTCCTAACTTTAGTTTTAAGATAAATGATGTATAAAAATATGAAAATTTGGCTCTGTAAAGTTGATTCGATTGAGCCTGTACAAATAAATGATTATTATAAAAAAAATTTTTTTTTTAATAAACCACACAACAAAGATGTTTTTTCTTATGATAAAATAAAAAAAAAACAAAAAAAAAAAAATTAATAAAAAAAGAGGAAAATTTCCCCCCTCCAATGACACCCCACAACAAGCGTACCCAAAAAAATTTTTTAAAATTTTCATAAAAAAAACCGATAAAAAACGGCCAAAAAAAACCCCATAAATTTACCCCAAAACCACCACCAAAAACCCGGGGAATTTGCGCAAAGGGGGAATCTGCTTTTGTAAACAAACATTTGAATCTACGTTTTTCAGCGAATAGAGGCTCAATTTGAATAATTTTGACCACAGTTGGCCAGAAGAAGTTTTCTTTTACCCAATTGTGGTGTTAATTTAAGAAATTTAGCGTTTATTCGTGCGAAATCGTCGATTTAAATGTTTGTTTACAAAAGCAGATTCGCCCATTTCGCAAATTTCTCCGCATATGTGCATTAGATAACGCAAAAAATTACATGTCTCTTTTGAAATGAGTAGAAAAGCGACTATAGCATAGCATAGCATTTTCCGGCCATACATAATCCTGGGTTGGCTGTTGTAGAGACGATGGTAGCGCCGGAAGAACGGCTTGGGTGTGACAGGCTGTTCATCCATCGATCTCTTTGCACAACACCTGGCCAGGTCCTTACGATCAGCAAGGGATGGGAGGGAAGTGTTGATTAGATGTCTACTTAAGAAAATGCTGAGAACTCATGCTACTTTCATAGACATCTGGAGTTGGAAATTGGATGGGATTGTTCGGGAGGCTTTTCTTGGCGAGAAAGCATATGCATAAAGGTCGTTGGGAATTACGAAGCTTAGAAAGGTAATGCACTCCTTTGTTGCCCGCTTTTCTGGCTTGGAGCTCAAGCGTTTCCTACTTTTATCCAGGAGCTTTTCTGTCGGTTGGAACATGAGCACTAACTCTTTTTTCCTAGCCTTTTATGGCTTATGGTTATAGTGGCATTACTCGCTTTCTGGAAAGAGAAGAATTATGCATTGACACACAAACACGCGCATGCACCCACACACACACAGGTAGGCAACAATCAATGTCCCTTAATTAGAGTAGGCATTTTAATTTAGGAGCTAGCATTACTATTTTTACGTTTTTAGAATTCAAATTATCTCAGTACCGAACAACCTTTTTAGATCAATTCATACCAATATTAAGAATACTGTTGTTGCTTGAAATCATCCTTGGAAAGAAATGTGACTAAACGTCATAAATGTCTAGTGTTATCATAAATTTGTTCTACGTTAAATCAAAACACTTTAATATTTAATTTGATAAGCTTAAGAAACCTTGTCTCCGCTCCTCCTTTTTTTATTAGCAATGTCTTCCTTTCCGAGCTCTACAAGCGTGACATCGTTTGACTTACCGAAATGCTCAAAATTATTATTCCACTGTTACTCCTACCTTTGCTAAAACAGATGCCGTCCCTGGTCCAGGAAGGGGGTCCTCACCTATTTAGGCTGCATGAAAAGCCACAGCTACAACTTCCGCAGTTTGTTAATTTGCAAAAGGACACCCTCCGGCCAACCCATCCGTCTCGCTCAGGATCCCCGAGTCGTTGGTCACTCCTTCAGTGCAGGGTCCAAACATAATGCCAGCATCGAAACTGTACACAAGCTCCCAAGAAACTTCTCAGAACTATGTTTTTATTTGAAGACCGGTCATCTTTTATGGCTTTTGGTGGCAGTTTCCAATATTTTTTTATTCGTTCCAACTGAACGCTTGCTTGCATCCAAATCACCTAAGAATAATGAACAGCATCCACTTTTTTTCCGATTTGGAGGTTAACTTTCTGTTGAAACCATCACATTTTTCCTTTTGGAAACTAAGAACAAAAATGACAGCGGATAGAAAAACACTTACACCCGTTGCAAGGCCTTCTTCGCGTTTTCTTGAACTGTGTAGAAAAAGCGACTATGCTGAGAAATTGTAAATAAAAAGATTGGAGTGAAATTACTGATTTTTATAGCGACGTCCTGATTCAACTGTAAAAAATTGCTTTAAATCAGTCATTTTGGAGCAGCCAGATAAAATTTACTTTCAGTAAAGAAGCATTCACAGTTTTAAAGAAACATATAATTTTCTGCATTGTCTAATACACATAAATGGAATTCTAACTTTGATATAATTTCATGAGATATCTCATGTAAATTTAAACTAAATATACCCTTAATCAGGTCTCTTGTATGAAAGATTGCAAACAATTTCATTGTTTACGCGTGCTCTGTCTTGCAATCAAGCGAAGGAAAATTGTGATCGCCTAATGAGGTACCTAACAAAATGTCACTTGAGAATAGTGAATCACTATCAATTTGCAAATGCTGGTGTTCTCATTTATAGGATCAATAAAGGCACTGGCTACGTACTTATAGATCAGCTAAGGAAAGGAAAGAATGTAAATTCGATACTCGTAGCCACTAAAGGCCGAACAAGCTACTGCACCCTCACGAGTATCTCACCCAAAAAAGAAGTGATTTGTTTAAAGTTTCAGTTTAGTAGATTAGAGTGTGAGTAAACAGTAATTTAATAGTACCTCCCATTTATAAAATTTTACGGAGATGCACAATAGAGATATTTAAATATAACTACAGATTTAAACCAACGGTCCGGATGCTATTTGGGCCGCCCATAAAGTGTGATGGCGGTTTTTCATTGGGCAAACAAAGTATTTTTTTGTGCTTGAGAGCCGATTTACTAATGAATTCATTATAATAAGATAATATCAATGACTCCAAAAACGACATTTCAATACAGCATTTTACGGGTTCATAAAGTTGAAATAAAACCTTTGATAGGAGTAAAAGGAATTTGAGAAACAAGGTTTTAAAATCGTTGTAAACAAGCTGTGTAGGTTCTCATAAACCTGACTAAAATATGAAACCAATTGGCACCTCTTGGTGCCATAATAAAATCAAATTGATTTCAAGTGGCTTTAATAAAACTTTAATAAAACTTAATAAAGCAGGATGGTGTTAACAATGTTACTTGGGAAGTGTGATACTGGTGATTCATTGAGAAAACCAGTTAAATTTTAAATTAACGCTTAAAAGTCAATTTGGATTTAAACCAACACTAAGGATGCTGTTGGGGTCACTCAAAAGGTATGTAAGTGGTTTTGCATTGAAAAAAACACTTTCAATTTGTACCACTCCACAAAATTTATTATTTTTCACAAAAACTTATTTTTACTACAACCAAGTTAAACGTTCTGAAGAGCAATCTATTCTAATCGATTTGGTGAAATAAGAGACTGCCTTCATGCCTTCTGGCAACTTTATGATTATATTGATTTCTAAACTTACCCGTTTTATACAAACCGGGGAAGACTTGGTACTACACCCCATTATCTCCAAACCACCCAACCAATCGCAATGCTTCGTGATATACACAGAGAAAAATAATGAATTTTAACAGGCGCGTAAAATTTTCCCTCGTTTGATTCCAACCCGAAAGAGGCATAATGAACGAAATTCGATGCAACCTTTCATGTGCCATACAACAAAGTTTGCAGGGTGGCCACAGACGCGGGAAAATTGGGAAATGCGGGAAAAATGCGGGAATCCAAAATCATCGGAAAATATGCGGGAAAAATTCGAGAATTTCAAAATCCATCGGGAATTTTTGTCATATGGCAGGCTCACACCTTTTTCAAATTGATAATTTGAGTTGCGTTTTTGTCATCTGATCGGTCCAACGATCTCATTTACGGAATGAAACAGTGTTTTTCTCCAAATCCAGCATTGCTGAAGAAGATAGCTTAGTGCTTCATGGAGGGCCCGGCTGTCAACTGGAAGGCATTCAAAGAATTGACTGGGAAAATCAGGGATCTGCGAGCTAACCCTGACTTTGCATTACTCAACATCGGTAGCTGCAGCTGGCACGTCGTACTTAATTCCTTCAAGGAGGGGCTAAGACAAACATATTGGCTTGTGGATCATTTTCTACTGGCTTTGTTCAGCCTGTTTCAAAACGTACCGCTTAGAAGATCTGACTAAACGGCTGTGACAAGTGAGGATGACTTCCTTTTGTTTTTATTTTACTTGACTGGAACTCCTTGGGCGATCCTTATAACTGAAGCATCGCCATTGTATGCATTACTGTGAATTTTAGTGTAAAGATTGTCTTTGCAAGTTTTTACAATTTTTTTTATATGCTAAACGAGTTCCGCCAACCTGAGGTGAAAACACTGTTGTCACTTTTAACATACCAAACGTCACTGCTGGGAACAGAAACCTATTGTGTAAGGCACCTTAAGTCAACCAAATTTTAAACGGAGCTTTTTCGTCGGTATTCTGATTAAAAGTGTTCGTTGTTGTGGCTGATGTGTTAGACGATAAGATGCTGGTACCTAAGCTGAATTTTGTTATCAAGTCTGCAACAATGGTCGAGTCGTTTCTCAGGGAATCTCCTATGGCTCCTTTTTTTTCGGCGATTTGAAGGAATTACTCAGAGTCGCTATGGAGAAAATTGTTAAGCCCCAGCGTCTGACAGCCAAAGCAAAATCAGTCTTTGAAATAGAATTGTCGGTCTTCTTCCAGACTTTAATATGGAAATCGGTGTTGCCTCTAAATCGGCAATCAAGAAAGCGAGACATCATCTGTATTAACCCTTACATTATAACTTGCTTCACGGACATAGCTAAGGGCCTGTTCATAAACCACGTAGACTCATTTTTGAAAATCTCAGACCCCCCTCCCCCCTCGTAGACTTTTCTCCATGCATTTTTTTGAAATTTTGTATGGAGCGTAGACTTTGGTCAGACCCCCCCTCCCCCCAGAAAAGTCTACGTGGTTTATGAATAGCCCCTAAAAAGCGTCTTGAGCTGTGTCTCGGAAACGTTCGTAGATAAAGACTATCTCAGCGCTGCAGTTGTTCACAAAGTGAAAAGACTGATTGGTCATTCCAAGAAGGAGCTGTCAAATTTGACAACATTTATTAACAATGTGCTCATCCTGTCGCACGAAAATGCGACGAGCGAGAATTTTCAATAAATGAAAAGTGTCAGGTGGTGAACCAAACTGAAAAGAATTTGGTAACTCAGAGAATTGTCTACGAACTGTCAACGACGTTGAAATCACGGAGTTCTTGATACAATATGAAGGCAACGCACGTGCATCATTTTGTACTCGAAAACCTCGAATGCTTTACTATTTTTCTTCGATGTTTATGCTTCTGAAAAATTGAAAGAACAATAACTTATATTGAGTGATATTTGTTCTCGCTTGCAAACTGAGAGACCAAAGCAGGTTACGCATTACGCAAGAAACTAGATTAACGGCTGCTATCCGTTAGAATTTCAGATTGAACAATTTCCTCAGAAACTTCAAAAATATCTTTTAATCCAATTTAAATTCCCAGTCGGGAAAAAAACGGACTAAAGCGGTAAAAATTCGGGAAAATGGCGGGAAATTTTAAATTAAGATTGTGTGGCCACCCTGAGTTTGCTTTCTTTCATACAACGGGCTAGATTGAGGCGTTATCTGATTTGAATTTACATGAAATATCCCATTTTATTCCGCCAAATCTAGCATTCCCTTTATGTGCATTAGATAACGCAGAGGATTCAGTGTTTCTTTTTATCTGTGTAGCAGACGGAGTATTGGAGCTGATTACGTCAAAACAACATCGATGAACTCAATCCGCTATTAAAATAAATCCGGACATTCACCGCTTTCAAAACAATATTAAACTTGACTTCAAACATAAAGTGCTTTTCGTCTAAACGGCAGAATAAAAAGAAAACTAATTATAAAGCAGGATAAGGCCAGCTCAAGAACTAATAACGTAACTGACTTAGTTGCCAGGTTCCCTTATATCATTAGAACGTTAGTAAAAGTTGTCCTACAACGTTATAATAGTTGTATGCATCGAGAGGTTGTATAAATAAAGTGAAATGAGTATTTACTTAACTGAAAACGCTGCTTATGAAACTACCGCTACTCACAAAATGAGTTCGAGAATGTTCCTTTTTCAAGCAAATTCTAGCTCTCCGTCTATCTTTAATCAGCTTGATCATTCTTCTTCTTCTTCTTTTGATTTATTACATACGTTTTGAGGCCCTGAGGCCCTTATTCTCTTAACCTTAGAGTTATTGACTTTCCCGACAGACAAAGGGCCCTAGCCCTGACCCAAATGCGCCTCTGATTCCACCCCGGGGCAAGTCTACTCATCCCACACTCGATAGGCATCCCCGGCAAATCTCTTCCTGGTTTCGGCACGATTTAAACTATTTCCAAGCTATGCTGAAACAGCGCCTTGTCAGAATCACGCTTTCAATGAATGCTCTCATCATCACCGGCAGCGAAAAATCGGTCGGTTAGGCATTTAACCCACCACGATATGATTGCTATGTATGTAGTACAATGTTAAGTGGCTGATTTTTAATGGCCTCTGCTGTTTAGAGATATTTTACGGCTGACGCTCAAGTAGCTATAATGCGATGATGTACACGACAACAACAACATCAACAATCAACAGCAAGATCGAGAACCCATGCCAAACAACGCGCTAAGAAACATGTTTGACATCAATTGCCATCCAAACCAAACCGAACCAATCGACGAAGAACGCACAATTAATCTTCATTAAAAGTGACGTACATTGACGTAGGTTAGGCATCTGCTCTTGTTGGATCATCCATGATGATGATGATTTATTTCTTTAGTTGGACGCAGTTTGAGGTACCTAGCCTACCTCCTAATCAATCTGCTGCCGGAAGTCTTCAACAGTACCGAACGAACGATGAGTGTTGACTTTTAACAAGACCTCGTGCTGAGAGGTATTTAGGGAAAAAAATGTCGGTAGATTGTTGTCAAGCTGGATCACCGTCTCTTGGCCTACACTATTCTTCCCGGGGCGGGAACTGACATGCAAAACTGCACGTTCCAAACAGCTTAACCTCAGCGTACATGCACGTTCAGGATGAATGCAAAGCAATGGCAATTAATGTCGATGCTAATTATAAATATCCGATGAAATGTGTGACGCCACTCCACCATCACCATCGGACCGACGTTTGGTTCATGGAAAACTAGTGCTCTGCTGGCCACCTTGGTGCAGTAATGGATATTGGAATGGTTTGAGTTTTGAATGCGTTGAGAAATTCTATGGAAACGCATCGTCTAAGCGCGAACAGTTATGCTTCATGAGATGATGTACCAACGGATGGCGAGCAGTTGATTGCGGTCAAATTGCAGGTGTGTTTGGACAGGTCTTACCTGTTTTGAATCAAGTAAGCATTAGTGTTAGGTATAAACAATAATGCGAGAGATCCCCTGAATGTATGCAAATATCTTGTATATACTGCAGGCAGCGGGCGTAAGATTTTATAAATGGTAGTAGTTTTATCAGGATCGGTCGCCAGTTGGTCAGTATTGGGAGATTAACGTTTTATTTACTAATGCTCATATAGTTTTGATCCAAAATTTCTTATAGAACGCTCTTCAAAAATGTGTTACAAAGGTAGTGCACAAGGTACCACTGCATTGCTTTCTTGTAACATTAGGATATTTGTTGTTTTATTTCATGGTAATTACAACTATTTTGTAATCACTTGAGAGCCTTTAATAATGCCGTTGTTTGGCTTGTTAGGGTCTATATACTAATTACCCAAGACGTTTTTCCAAATTTATTAACCCCGCTCTCCTTTTTATAAGATTGTCTACACATAAATCTGAAAAAATGCATGGCACGTAAGTCCCGCATAAACCCTTACGTAATAAGTACATGGCCCCTAAATGTTCTCGACTTGGATGACTATCGCTCAATCGACGATATTATCTATAGAGAGAAAGAAAATGAACCAGCACTGTTTTATTTATTTATTTATTGTCGTCAATCAGTAGTAGACCCTTTGTTTAATTACATTTCATTTTTAACATCTATGTTCGTTTCACTTTTTTACATTTTATTATTGACTTGCTAGCCTCAAAAAGATTTTTTTTTTTTCAGTGTATTTCTGTCCATAGTAAACTCAATTATTTCACTATATGTATTATAGCATGACATCATTCTATTGATTGGCCCGTAGGCTTTTTTTTGGCATAGGCTGTTCTATGGTTGTTGATATAAAACAAGTTTCTATTTCTTAGACCGCGAATAGGAGCATAAAAGTTCATGTGGTATAGTTGGGAGTCTATGATGAAAAAGACAAGTGCGCGAGCGAAATTTGAACGGGCATACGGCAAATCCTGACTTGTCCATACGGGACCTTGCAAAAACATTGGATTTGCCCAAATCCACTGTTCACGTGGTGCTTAAATCATTTTCGGAACGTTTGACGGTGGAGAGGAAACCGAGAAGTGACAAAAACATTGGACGCGGTGATCCTGTCATGGACCGAAAGGTGAAAAGGATATTAACGAAAAACCCAAATCTCTCCATTCGAACGGTGGCTCGTAAAATAGGGATGTCGCCTGGTTTTGTCCAAAAATGAAAACAACGTCTGGGACTTAAGTCGTATAAAGTAAAAACAGTTCCAAATCGCAACGACAAACAGAACTCCCAACAAACATCAGTGTCGAATAACCGCTTGTTCAAACAAATTTGGAGAAGTTATTCAGCTTTCTAGAAGAAGAAGCTGAACAACTTCTCCAAATTTGTTTGAACAAACAATTATTCAGCATTGATGTTAGTTGGGCTTGGCAGCAAAATCACGGGCTCGACATTTGTACTGCGAATATTTGACGAAGTTTTCATGCGTTGTTATAGACGATGAAACTTATGTCCTGGAGAATTTCAAGCAGCTTCCAGGGCTGGCTTTTTATTCTGCTATGGCCAGAAATGCTACAGCTGAATATTTCAGATCGAAGAAGGCTACGAAATTTCCCAAAAAATACCTTGTGTGGCAAGCAATTTGCACGTTTGGCAAAAAGAGTAAATCTTTCGTCACTACAGGCACAATAAACAAGGAGATCTAAGGAGTGTATCGAAAATAAGCTATCCACAAACTTTCTTTCAAATTATGTTGAAAACCGATATTTTATTCATACAAAAAATTGATCCTTTATTGTACGAGGTTAAACTTGAACATAATGAAGACCGGATGAAATTTAAGTTATTCCTTCACGAATTTTCGAACTTTGGATCGAATGCTCTTCATCAAGTTCCGGACAAGTGTTGCATCGCATTTTTTGGACGCTTGAGCCCAAATTTTTTTGAACTCCCGCATGTTCCCAGCTGCCTTACCAGTCTTCTTGAAGACCCTCTTCACGATTGCCCAGTAACGTTCGATGGGTCGAAGCTGAGGGCAATTTGGTGGATTGATATTTTTCTCAACGAAATCTATACCCTTTTCCGCAAGCCAATTGAGAGTGGTTTTGGCATAGTGAGCCGACGCTAAATTCGGCCAAAACAGTGGAGGTGTACTATGCTTCTTATATAAAGGCAACAATCTCTTCTGGAGACACTCAGATCGATAGATTTCCGCATTTATAGTTCCGGTAGTGTAAAAAATGGTTGACTTCAAACCACAGGAACATATTGCTTGCCATACCAGTACCTTTCGACCGAATTTCTCCACTTGAATCGACCTGACCGCATCGCTCACATCCTCCCCAACGACGGCAGTAAAGTATTGTGGACCTGGAAGGGTTTTTGAGTCCTCCTTTACATAGGTCTCATCGTCCATCAAAACGCATGCATCCGGACGCTGCAAAAGACGCGAATACAATTTCCGGGCCCTTGTTGCTGCTCACTTCTTCTGTTCTGCACTTTGTTTCGAGACTTTCTGCTTCTTGTAGGTCTTCAGGTGGTTTCGCCTCTTGATACGCTGGATCATTCCGACACTCGTTCCTGCTTTTTTGGCCAAATCACGTATTGACATTGATTTGTTCTTCATGATTAGAGATACCACTTTCTGCTCCAGTTTCGGGTTGGAAGAACCGGGTTTTCTGCCTCTTCCTGGTAGCTCATACAAAGAATAGTGTTCCCCAAACTTATTAATGATGGTTTTAACACTCGCATGATGAATTCCAAACCGCTTCGCCAATTTTCGCATAGTAATACCCTTCTCACTTAGCCATGTGTCCAGAACCTTAATTTTCACTTCCTTTTCAATACGCGACATTTTGAAAACGCAGAATTTGAACCGCACAAACAAGTAAACAAAAGAAAGCTGACAGTCAAACGCACAGCATGCAGTGTTCAGAGCATAAAAAACCATCACAAATACATGCGTACAACGCAAATGTATGTGGATAGCTTATATTCGATACACTCCTTATCAGAAAGATTGTCTGCAGAAGCGATTGCTACCCTTCATCAAAAGTTACAAAGAAAAACCTTTGTTCTGGCCCGATTTGGCATCATGTCACTATGCTTAAACTGTGATGGAGTGGTACCTAGCAAATCAAGTGAACATTGTACCAAAAACCTCAAACCCGCCAAATTGCCCAGAGCTACGACCAATCGAGAGATATTGGGCTCTGAAAAGAAGCAAGGAATCAAAGACATCAAACACTTCCAGCAAATTTGGACAAAGACGGCTTCTACGATTTCTGAAGAGTCTGTACAAACCCTAATGGACGGAGTTAAGCGCAAAGTTCGAAAATTTTATGCAAATACCGAATAACTATGTTTTGTCTTCACGAATTGTTAAAACACATTTCATGAATCTGAAATAAACAACTACGGCGGAAATATAATGCGAAATTTATGTTTTATTCATGCTTTGAGGTGTCCGGATTATTGCGGATACAGACCTTATACTCTTTGCCCAATAACATTATTAATAAAGGCTACCATTGCAAACTCTCCTCGTTTTTAAAGTGTGTCTACATTAATTAGCCTGCAGCTTGAATCATAAGACGGCAATGGAAGGCTCGCCCATCCTAACTTCCGTAAAGCAAATAACAAAAACTGTTTTTGTACTGATTCAATACGATTTACATGTGAATCGTGATATGGAGACCAGAGTATGCTACAATATTCAAGGATGGGCTTAACATATGCAATGTACAATGTTTTGAGTGTGTAGGGATCCTTGAAATGAAAACTAACCCTCTTGATAAAATGTTGGTTGGCTTGTAGATAATGTTATTATAATGCTCAACAAAAGATAACTTGGAGTCAAACATAACACCTAGGTCTCTAATATGACTGCATCTTCCAACTGGCTTCTGGTCAATGGTCACTGCTTCTTGCCTTACAACGTGCTTCCTTGAAAATGATATGGAATGATTTTTTTTACATTTAGTTCTAGTAAATTTTTCATGCACCAGGTATGAAATTTATCGATTTCGCGTTGAAATATTATCAAATCAGATGCTTTACATATTTCAATGAAAAGTTTTATGTCGCCAGCATATATTAAAACATTCAAATGATCAAAAATCACCTATACATCATTGACAAACAAAATAAACAGTAATGGTCCAAGATGAGAACATTGTGGCACTCCAGATGTCACAAAACACCACCAAATCTTACCCTTTGTGTTCTACCAGTCAAATATGATTGGACCTATTTTAGTGATCTCTGATTGAAACCTAGCCTCGATCATTTAAACAGCAATATTGGAATATCAGTTCTATCAAACGCTTTACTAAAGTCGATATACAACGATTCAACCTAATTTCCTTTATCCATTGCGTTTATAGAAAATGTTACAAAATTCAACAAATTGGTAGTCGTTGATCGCCCTTTAACAAAGCCGTGCTGTTTGTATGAAAATAAATTATTTACATGTGAGAAAATATGTTTGTTGTCTATCGATTCCAATAACCTACGAATACAAGATAATATCACAATTACACGATAATGTTTAACGTAGGACTACGTTTCTCTTTCCTATAACGGGTGTAATTTCAAAATTTTGAAAAATGAGAGCGTTACGCAAAAGTGAAAGGTTTTTGAACGCTAATAACTCTCGTTCGGCTGAACAGAATGAATTCATACACCATTTGATCAGAAAAACTTATAAAATTTTTGTGTCAAGATGTTAACTAAGTACCATTAATATAAGTAGTTTAAATTTTTACTTTAAAATTACGTACTTTTGCTCCCATACAAATCCGCATATGATAAAGTTGAAAATATGGCTTTCCCTTTAGGGGTCCTCAAAAACGGGTAGCAAATGGTTCAAATTGCCTTTTTCCTTTTTATTCCATTAAGTTCTATTCCATGATTGATACTGCAGTAGCCACACCCCTCAGCTGCAAATTAAGTGGCCCGTCCCCTCTTATGAATTCTGCTTCGTGCTGCAATTTCGTGACCCTCTTCCTTCTCGGCAATGCTGTTCAATGCTAGTATATAGCACGCGAGATGAACCAAAATGAATTCCGTGTTCGACACTAGCTCGGAGCCGGTGGTTAGAACGGCTTTGCCCACACGCCATTGTCCGCCCGGTTATGTCCTGCGAGACAAAGCAAGACCGGAAGGTGCCGGTAGTATCTTGCCGTCGGACATTCGCAGCGGCGAGGAGATAGATAAACTATTATCCAGAGTAAATGATTGATGTCCTGTTTCCCTAGTAAACCAGAAAAAATAATTTTTAACGCGGATCATTACCGTCCTTTTCAGGACGAGCAATAAAATTTTATAATAAAAGAGCTTGCGTTTAAGCGAAATATTCGTGATTAAAATATTTGTCGAATTGTCTGTTTGTCATTGAATGCATTTGACATTTAAAACTACAAATAGGATGACTGAAACTTCGAGCTCCCATTAGTGAATTCCAATTTAATTTTGAATGTTAGCTGCAGGCACCAAGTCGAAACCGGTTTCGGGTTGAAAGTTCAATCGATAGCGCTAGAGAAGGGGTGATAGGGTCATCATAAAGTTATTCATTATTTTCAGTTAAACGCTATAAACCATCAGCCAAGCCATCAGACCTAAGAACATCTGGACCTTGATGATAAATAGTATGTTTTGCATGGACCACCCCAGGGACATCAAATAACAAAAACGGTTCTCTTTAGGGCCACAAAACACCTTACGGTCCTTTTCAGGACCCTAAAATAAAGGCAAAGAGTTGAATTTTAAGAGTTAATTGATTATTATTATACCTTCACTATACTATACACCAACGCGGTCCTACGTGAACCTCGCGGTTATATCCCTGATATAACCCACCTCTAATTTTTTATGTCAGATTCTTTGCCGCATTTAAAAATCGGCATCAGAAAGGATTCTTTCCAAACTGACGGAAGAATACTTGATTCAAGGGATGAATTGAATAGCCAAAACAAAGGTTTCACTAGTTTTTTCGATACTGCTTTTAGAAAAGCTGGCGGCAGACCATCAGGTCCAGCATCCTTAGAAGCATCCAAGGTATTTATTGAAAGTAGAATTTCGTTAAGTGATATGTTATTAACTGTTACATCATTGGTTGTTTCAGGAAGGTACGAGAAATACTGATAATCCCGATCATTGTCGTCATGAGTAGTGTAAACATCCTGGAAGAAATCTGCGAATAAATTGCTGATTTCGTTAGCGGTTTTGCCTGTTTTACTGTCTAATTGCATTTTTTGATGGAAAATTATTCGACTGTCGACGAAACTGAAAAAAGATTTGGGTCTAACTTTATATTATTTTCTGCTTCAATGTTGTAATCCTCATAAGCATTTTTTAATTTCTAAGTCCAACTGGTCACATATGGTTAAACATGTTGTAAGGTTTAAATCATTTTTATCTTTTTTGTAAGCTTTATGAGCTTTTTGTTTTCTATTTTTCAGGTTGATTATTTTTCTATTATACCATGCTGGAGCTTTAGATTTGTTTGATTTTCTCTTTGCTTCTTAGGTACTGTCGTCTCTAAAATCTCGTATAAAGGGTAGGGTGTTTCGATCAAAATTTGGTCGACTTAAACTTGACGCATTTCCTTCCATCGTGCATTAAAAAAGTTTGCACACTCCTCATTTGGAAGATGTACGCGTGTAGCATCGTGCCTCTATTTTGATTTTGAGATTAGCACTTCAGTTATCAAAATGTCGTCGAAGGAAGAGAAGCAACCCATCAAAATTTTGCACGTGCATGTCGAAAATCCAAACTACTCTCACGCCAAGTTTTCGAAATTGTTTTAATGTGGCTGAATCAACTGTTACCAACGTATTAAAAGTGTTCGGTGAACGTTTGTCGACAGCCAGGAAAGCTGGATCGGGGGAAATCGAAAGCCGGAGGCCACAGCGACGACAAAAAGAGTTGCCCGCTGTTTCGAGCGGCACCCCAACCTCTCCGTCCGAGATGTTGCAAAGAAGATGGAGGTGGCGCCTTCAACCGTGGATAGAGCTAAAAAACGAGCTGGACTGTCGACTTACAAGAAAGTGTTGACTCCAAATCGCGACAATAAACAAAACACGTCGGCTAAAGCACGATCGCGAAAGTTGTACATGACGATGCTGACGAAGTTTGATTGCGTGGTATAGGACGATGAAACGTACGTCAAGGCAGACTTTAAACAGCTTCCTGCACAGGAATTTTATACGGCAACCGGACGGAGAAAGGTGGCAGATATTTTCAAGCATATTAAACTGTCAAATTTGGCGAAGAAATATCTGGTGTGGCAGGTCATCTGTATCCGTGGCTTGAAGGGCAACGTTTACATTGCGACCGGAACCGTCAACTAGGAAATTTATCTAAGCGAGTGCCTACAAACACGTCTACTGCCTTTCCTGAAGGGGCACAATTGTTCCGTTATATTTTAGCCGGATTTGTCATCATCATGGAGTGGTATGCTGCCAACAACATTCATTTGATGGCCAAGGGCAAGAACCCTCCAAATACGCCAGAGCTCCGCCCAATCGAACAATATTGGGCCATCGTCAAGCGGAACCTCAAGAAGACTCAAAAAGCTGTTGTGAGTGAGAAACAGTTCAAGGCAAACTGGCGTTCTGCGGCGAATAAAGTGGACAAGGAGACTGTACAAAATATTATGGCAGGTGTTAAACGAAAGACCCGGCAATTCGCATTTGGTAAAAAGCTTAGCTGAATATTTCTCCTGTATTATGAATTAACTGATCTTGAAAAAGAAAAAGAATTTGACTTATTAATAAAAACTTTGATCGACTCACAAACATTACTGTTTGACCAAATTCTGATCGGAATACCCTTTACTCAGTTGAAATCGAACTAACAGAATCGTGTGTTCCGAGGAAGGAACAACATAAAATGTACGTGGGAGATTTTGTAAATTTATCATTTCCAATGGTATTTGACGTAAACAGTTGTTTATCAAAGTTTTGAGAGTTCAGTGGAAGTTTATAAAACACAACGAGAAGGAGACGATGATAACTTCAAGCAACTCTACCGGTTTTTTCGAGAAAATGTGAACTTTGTAGCACAAACAGTTTTGGGAGATGATTCTGAAATCCGAGGAGGAGCCTTATCATATATACAAAGGATGAAGTGTTTTTGGTGATCCCGGATTTCAACTAACAAATAAATATATTTGTTAATACGATTTATTCGCATTGTTTGATTAACACCACAACAATCACAAAATTGTTTAAATTCATATTATTTGATTCAAGGTTTCCTGAGAGATGTAAAATTATCTTTACGAATGAAACAGAGAGCTATGCGCCAATGAAAAAGAAACAGCAAGACTAATCGTATGCATCTGCTAACTTAAGTATCGTTAACTTTAGTTTTTATTATGTCAGAATATATGAGCGATTGAACGCAATCTGTAATGGTATTATACATTTGAGTTTGTAGTTTAAAGTATACTGTTCAAAATAATACAAATTTGAAGTTCTCATTTACACAATTGATCGATTCTCAGAAAGAAAACCATAGCATAGGGTAACCAACGTAATTTGGACACTGTGTTACGCCAGTTAAATTTAAACACTTCCCATTAATTTTGCTGGAATAATTGCCCAAATCAAAGTGGAGAAACGCAGGGTCCAAATTAAGTTCGTTGGCCTTCACCCTGCTATTAAGTGCATGTCATTAGGCCATATGAATAAAAATGAGTAATTACTCACAAGCAAACCAGTTTGAGTAAAGTAAACTGTTTGAGCATTTGCTCAAATTCGTATGAATAAAGTTGTACTTTACTCGGAGTAAGTTCGAATTTCAAACGTAGCATTTGCTCTGTCAAACAAAAAAATCTTGTTTTTCTCAGGTAGAAAAAAGCATTGTTGGTAAACAAAAAAATTGTCTGAAACATCAATACGGGAAGATGTCTGACGATTCCTTCAACGAGGAGTACCTGGAGGATGAACAGAATCACAGTAAGTCTATTCTATTTACCAATATTACAAGTATTCTAACTACACTGAATATTTTTTTACGACGGTAATGGTACCGCGTAAAGAAAAACCGCGTTATTTCAAAAACGACGTGAAAAAACCGCGTTATTTCAAAAAACGACGTAAAAACCACGTTATTTCAAAAAACGACGTAAACAAAGTCAAGGAAATACAAATTATATTTCACATTTATATTGAAAGTATACGGTCATAAAAATGTATTGGTGGTGGAAAAACATGGTTCCAGTAACATTGGCCACCGCCCAGACAACCAGAAGTCGTATAACAGTGTTCAGATAGTATCGTATATTTCTACATTTTAGATCAAAATCGCATATAGTTGTGCCCTTTATCGTACTACGTTTAAGTTGAATCGTATAGAGTGCCAATTTGCGACTTATATACGATGTGTCATTTATCCATCGTACAGTGTTACAAACTAAATCGGATTTACAACGTTAGACTTTTTACAATGAATTTGTTATTACGGATTAAATCGCATACGAAGCCAAATTAACTCGTATCAGAAAACAATGAAATTTGCACATATATGGCCTCCACTTTTGCACGTATAAGCCATATATTTGCATTCTTTACGATTTGATTGCTTACATATATGTTTGTATATCAGGAAAACAACTTTCATTATACGTACAATTTGGTTGTCTGGGCGCCCAAAAAGAAAAGGATTTTTTATTTAAATATAGTAAAAAAAAAAACCAAAAAAATTAAAAAAAATTTTCGTTTTGACAAAATTTCTCAGTGTGTCATTCGTCGTGTTTTGACATTATCATATTAGTTCCAAATAATGCCACAGAGATGGCGCTGCAGTCTATCTTTTCTAAACTAAGCGCTAGAGATTTGCCGTCCTCAGCAAAGTTTCTCAGTTTGTCATTCGTCGTCTTTTGACATTATCATATTTGTTCCAAATAATGCCACAGAGATGGCGCTGCAGTCTATCTTTTCTAAATGAGGCGCTAGAGAAATTCCGTCTTAGGCTAACTTTCTCAGTATGTTGTTTGTCGTCGTTTGACTTTGTTATATTAGTTCCACATTATGTATACTGTAGAGATGGCGATGTAGATTATCTTTTTCCAAATAAAATTTCTCAGTATGTCATTCGTCGTCTTTTGACATTGTCATATTAGTTCTAAATTATGCCGCAAATATGGCAGCGCCATCTCTGAGGTACGATCTGGATCTAACGTGATTATTTTGAATGCCTTTATTATATGCAATTAACATCTTTGCTAAAGACAGCACCTTCCTAGAGCACGATTTGGCAATTTAGATTGCGGCGCCATATTTGCGGCGCAATTTGGCTAATCTGATTATGTCAAGTGACTATATTTTACATTCTCAACAACTTTACTGAGAACGGCAACTTTCTAAAGCTTCATTTGGAAAAGATATTTTACTACGCGGTTTTTTTTACGCGGTCCGTTATTTCAAAAAACGACGTAAGAAAACCGCGTTATTTAAAAAAAAAAAAACGTAAAACAGTCAAGTCACAATAGTCGTGAAAAAAAATTGATTGTTGGTGTTGATTGTACATTTCCCAATTTAGCCTCTGAACAATACTGTTTAGAACAAGAAAAATTGTTGTTTACAGATTAATATATGTACTTTTTTTTAAATTCCACAAAAATTGTTTGCTGTCTTTGTAAAAAATCATACGAAATTTTGAGTTTTGATTCCATACCGGCTTTGGACCTGGCTTGGGCTGGCGCTTGAATCTAGTTATGTAGCACAGTATTTGGAGGAAACGCAGAGAGGTGGTGATATCTCAAGCTGACCATGGCTGACGAGCATGACAAGCATGTATATCATAGATAGGACGCGGAAGGCCCACTTAGGAAACACCATTTTGTGAAATAGAATAGACTTTCCCAAGTAGTATTTATTAGTAACAGTGTTCACGTTAGTCATTTTCTTTATCAAAGGATCATTGTTTTCACATTAATTTCCTTGTATTGCCTATTTTTTTTCTTATCAGGTTAATTTCAGGCACATGAGGTTGAAATTTTGTTTCACCGTTGTGTGTCCGACAGGGTACCCGGGTACCTTTTTGGATTTCAATTCGCGATATTTCAATGATTTATAATCGTAGAAAGTTGCCAGATCCAAGAGAATGACGGTCAAAATTGATTGCAGGGGTAAACAAAATTTTCGATCGAGAAGGAAGGGGGCAGGGGTTCCAACTTTTTTTTACCCCTTAACAGGCCGACAGGGCACCCGGGTACCCACAACACTAAAATGCCTACATCTCCGGCAATTTTCAACCGATTTCAACAGATTTGGACTCCTTGGATTGAAAATTTCCTCTTCTATCAAGTTACTATTACGATGGACCATTTCGAACACTCTGAATTCTAGAAAATCCGGATTTTCACGGGCATGTCCTGATGTAATGATACTGATCGTGGATTTTGGTAGAAATCCAGCAATATGGGTATCAAACTTTTCAATGGAACAATAACAATATGTGTATCGAACTGCTTGAAATTTTCCCAAGCGTTTGTTCCTTGTAATCCTGAGTTCACCAGACAACCAGGCCAGGCCAGACCAGGTTCATTCCGAAACAGGTTCCCGTGAGGCCTGGAGTGGTCAAAAACATTTTCTGAAGTAATACCTGACAATATGGGTATCAAAATTCGTGAAATTTCTTCAATAGGATGTTTTTGTGATCATTTGATGATTTGTCCCTGAACCAGCCATTCCGTTGACAGATATCTTACTGGAGAAATTTCATGAATTTTGATACCCATATTTCTGGGGTTTCCTTCTATATATGTTCGTGGCCACTTTAGGCCTTCTGGGAACCTGTTCCGGAATAACCGGTTCGGGGATAAGTTGGCATATTGAGGAATATGGAATAGAAATGTATTTTAAGGAATTATTCCGAAGGTTTTGACAGTCTTTTCCAGAAATTCACTTGATATTCCCAAATAGTGTCTCCGAACCGGACCTCAGCCCCGGAAACCCGGATTTACGGGAACCAGATAAATCCAAATGGACGTTGCTGCCAATGCCCACAAAGCAGAAGAGTTTTTGAATCTAACGGTGAAAACAAAACTAAACTCGGCCAATTTTTGCCAGAGTGACAACCATTTCGGCCTCTTTTACGGGTGTTTTTTTTTGTTGGGCACACAACGGTTAGTTGGTGTTTAATCTATACAATCCAAAGCTGGAAAGTGGGGTAGAATTTGAAATTTTGACAACAATTTAATTTAGTATATTGTAGATTGTTGTTTTTTTACCTTATTTGAAGAAAAACCGATTGCTGCGGGATGGGGCTAACATTTGTTGTGAGAATATCACCAATAACCTCTCACATGCGTCCTGCATGTCATCATGTATTAAAACTTTCTTTCTCTTATCCTTTCTGTGTTACTGATGCTCATGGCCGAGAACGGTAGTGAAACCGTACAGAAGAGAATTTCCAGACACTTGAGAGGTGGTAAGTGCTTTCAAGGAATTGGGGCACAACATGTAAGTAGTATTCATTTATCCCTAAATCATAAATACGAAAACAAATTGATGGGAGGCGTTGTGTTAGTGAATCGCTATGAACTTAGTAGGTTCTAGGAACATTTTTCAAACTGAGGCGTGTTTTTACGTTTTGCCGACTTTGGTAAAGGAACTTTCTGAATTTTTGTTTGTAGGCTTTGAAGGCGTCCATTCCAATGTTGAATAGTTTCGTGCTCGGATAGCACGCAGCGATTTTTATTTTAGAGAAATTATGAATATGATTATTTTCGTCCAGTTCCTCGCGAGCAACGGTTAATTGTTTAAGACACTTTTCCGGCAATTTTGCAACAGCTGCGGCAAGAATGTATGTAAGTTCATTTAGTTCTTTGATGGTGTACACAGAAAAAGACGCGTATTGTTTTTTTTTTCGTTTAATTTCTAGCCAAACAACGTTATTGTTTGCAATTTTTCATACAGCATACATAATTTTTTGCAATCTTCTATACAACAGACCTGATTTTAGCGATATCTGGCTAGAATTTACATGAAACATTCCATAAATTTATGCCAAATTTAGCATTCCCTTTATGTGAATTAGATTACGCAGAAAATTAAATGTTTATTTTCTATCTTTGTAGTTGTTGTAGTGGTCTGGTTTCAAAGGTCGAACTTTATATTTGAAAGTTGCTCAAGAGTCTGTCTTTTCCCAAAGATCTTCTATTTCCAGATCACTGCTGTTACAAAGTGAGAGATCGTTGTCAGGTTCACAGTTTCGTCCTTCGTGAATTTTGTCATTCGCAGAAATTGCTGTACTTTTAAAAGCTGTATCAAACTGAACAGCTTTAAGTGTATCGTTTCGCCGACATCTTCGCCTTATCTCCGAAAACAAATTTTCTACACTGTCCTGATATAGATGGTTAGTTGTTATTGTTATTGTCATTAATATTGTTATTGAGAGGTGCATAAACCGTACCTTCAAGTAAGGCGTATCCGGGGACTACTCCCCGCCGGGTCTATGCAACCTATTTATCCTTCCCGTTGCACGTGTCAGCTTGTGTGATTTTTGTTCATGTCGGTAAGGGAACTGGTCCGTGGTGGAACTGATTTTCAGATCATTAGGAGGTGGTAAATGCTCTCTAAAACGATGAGCAAAACTGGTAATTGTTATCCATTTTGTCTCCTGAATTATATTATATATATGATCACATCACTTATCAAGGTGAATCCTGATCCATCGATCCCTACCCTACACACCAAAAAATGATCAAGGATTTCAGCAAAATGATTTGCTGAAAAGCCATCAGCAATATTCCGTTTTACTGAAAATCAGCGATTTGGTTTGTTTTTGCTGAAAACCAGTAAACTGGCCCAGATTGCTGAACACTCAGCATCTTTCACCTCCTGACTGTCAGTTTGTCAAATTAATAAAAAAGAAAAAGAAAAACGCTTTCATTGTTTTTTTCGGCCGCGCTCGTGCAGTTTGCGACCGGTTTTTCAGTTGAAGTTAAAGTTTTCAGTTAAAATTGGTAAGAATTGCAGGAAGCTCTGCGTAATCTTAAGGCAGACTGTTGTAATGTGTAGGAGTTGTTTGGTAAGTAAAACAGATAAAAATGGTTGAACTGGTCAAGAAGGGCAACGAGTAAAATTTAAAATTACCGTTAGGTTCAAGCTCATAGGGATATTTGATGAAAAAGCACGGCAGTTGCAAGACCAAGTATGTATGCATCATCAAGAGCCATTTCAAATCCATGATCATTATTCAACGAATGATTCACCGAAACTTAATTGCCACCATGGCCGCTGGGTATGCCAAGTAGGTCAGATACAGTGTCCTTTCTGTGACTTCTTCACTCTTTCTGAATTCAAAACGCCATCTTCCATACAATTTATTAAACGATTGAACGCTTATTAAATTTTTTTGCGACTCTTTTTGGAAGCAGGTGAATCTTTTTTTCGGTCAACCTTTCTGACACTTTATCAATAATGGCCTAAATACAATGATAGCGGCAACGGAAAACGGCAAAGCCCGATCAGGGTAAGCCTGCTTGTCGGAAAAAAAACCAGGCTAAATCGAAGCTGATTCTAATTGGACATATCGAAGTCATTTGCAACAACTTTCAAACTTGCGCTTTTCCGTTCCGTTTCCGTTATCATTGTGTTTGGGCGGTAACGCGATGATCATGGTTACTTTGATTAATTTTATGCTCATTTTCTACTCCCCGTTTTCTACCAAGTGTAATCAGCGGAATAAATAGGTACAAAGGCGGTTATTCTGAGCATCGAAATAAAGTGTGGTGACAATGTCATTTCAATGGCCACTAAACTGACGACAATCTTTCAGAATAACCCGCAATGTATAACAATCTTCTGTTTTCTCAAGCAATTTATTTTGACTGCGTATTCCTTATTTAGTTTTAATGGATATTATTACTTACTGTTTCTTACTTTTAGTCATCCAAGCATACATTACAAAGATGTTATGTCAGCAAGTATAACGTGTGAAAGTCCAGCAAAGCAGCAATTCCTCATGCCTTGTGGTTTTATCCTCATGGTAGAGTTCAGGGCAAGCGCAGTGGAAAAATCCACTACAACATCGAGTATATGGTGAAACAGGACAAGCAAAGAGTTCATCAACCGAGGCGCCATGGCAATGTGGATATCATTGATAACAACAACATGCTACAGACTGATGACAACAACCAAAATGACCCTGCAATGGTAACGAATATAACACTATTGATTATATTGCTTACAGTAACGGGATTATATTTTTACAGTTTAAAAAATTGAAGTACATTCTCCAAACTGATGCATCTTTGGATGTCATTTAAAGTGATTGGATACAAACGTTTGGCGCTAGGAAGAGCATCAGGGATAATAGTGATGATACAAAACTGGTTGACAAAATGCTTGAAGTTTAACGGATCATTGGTATAACAGTTTTTATCTGTTATAGATCGCTGTCGATTTCGAATTGATGTTTTCTAATGCTGGTGACTTCAATAAAACATGGAATATTTTGCAATCAAAAATTCTAGGAAAACACCGCAACTTGCATTCGTACATCAAATTTCGTTAGTATATCTACTGTAAAAGTTGAAAACATAGTTGATTGTGTATACTTAAAATACAGAATTTGTTCGAACACTCTTCATCGTAAGGGAGAAAAATCCATCCCGTGGAGTCAAGCGTGCAATTCCAGGACCACACCAAATCCTAAACGTTTTGGATCGTATTATCGAGTGGATCAATTTATGAGCTAACACATATTTCTTTGAAAATAATACTGACAATCTTTTTCAGCCTGAAGACGACGTCGAACAATTTGCTTTTAGCTACTCGAAAACGAAGCTACCGATCCTTATTGTCAAGGCACTGCAGTACGAGGAAGGATCTGCGTACATCCGGTTAAACCGACGTGCATTTTCGGTAGGATGTGATATCCCTCGAGCGTTTTTACTGTTGGTGCAGATATACTATTTATTCAAATTGAAGTTCGAGCCGTCTCTCGCAAGTTTTTCACTGCAGCTGTTTTGACCGTGGACAATGTGACCACAACCGTAAACAATTTTAGTTTTGAGCTTGACTAAGCAAGATACTGAAATATAGAATGAAAAAACCAAAATAAAATATGTTTTTAATAATCCCTTTGAAATGGAAACCAGAGAGCTGATTTTTCAGCAAATTGATAATTTTTGCTGAATTCTACCAGCAAAGTGCCGTCAAATCACGAAACAGCCAAAATTGCTGAATTTTCAGCAAAAATCAGATGTGTACAGACAGTTCAGCAAACTTCTGTCAAGCAGAATTACACTTCACATTGCTGAAAAAATCAGTTATTTTATATTGCTGAAATGATTACTGAAAATTCAGCTCGGCAAAATTCAGCAAAATGTTGCTGATTTTCAGCGAAAAAAATTTGGTGTGTGCAATTTCACTGCTTCTGATCAATCACGAAGTAGCAAGATAAGCTAACCTAAGGCATTTCCAGCTGTATTCGCTTTACTTGATACAATATTTCACAAAACAAACTAAAATAGAACTGCTTCGAAACACTTGAGTGATGTTCAAATATGATCTATCAGTTATTCAATAATGCAAACATTATAATTCACTATACAATGATTTTGTTCCTTCGGTTTGTGTTTAGATGAGCCACTTGAATATTAACAACCGCAAACTCATTCATTTCCACTTAAAATTTTACCAATAACAACCTTTTCTACTACGTTATTGATACAACAGGACATAGTTGGGAACATACAAGAAAACATATGTCCCCAACATTGGGTCTTCGATTTTCTTGTAAAATCATTATTATTTTAGCTATATGAACAGTTAGTTTGTAACGTGTAACTATTTTCTGTACATCCAGACTGCATTACTCGCTTTATCGATTCAATTAGGCCAAATTTAGATCACTTGAAGATCGTGTAGATCATCTGTTCTGCTTAAGTGAAATCATGATGCCCCAAATGTTCAAGAAATCGAAAATTACGCGGAAGTAAACAACTATAAGTTGATTATTATTGTCTCATTTTTTTCGGATTACATCGGTCATCCTAACAGCAACATGATTTTGTTGATTATCGCTAAATTAATGACATATTGGGTAGATAGGCTCGAATGAAGGTGATAGGCTAACATTACATCCCGTTACCCTATTCCAAAGCACAGATATCGCCATCTAGCAAGCTTACGGCTAGTGTAGAATGCCAAATGTAAACCACCATCATGAAAAATTTAAACACTGAACGCCAATAACCTAATCATTTTTCGATAGATTCCAAGAACTTTTCGCGACTATCAATTCAATTATCAAATGTCATTCATTGTTGACTTTATATTCCAAACAGACAAAAATCTAAAACGCAATAGGGTCTCCAGCTGGTCGATTATATCAACCCAACTCACGCAGCCGTTACGCTTTTATAATACCTTCATTAAAACTAAACGTTACTTTCCAAGACCACAAAATAATTTCTAAAGAGTGAATTATAGAATTTTCTACCATACTTACTTACTTATGCTGATCCAACATCCCATTGAAACAGCACCAAAGTTTAGATAGTAAACTCGTTTGAGGATTGCCTAGTGAACATATTGAACATATTAATGTATCAAACGGTTCATCGTTGTCTACGGCATCTGTTATACACAACCCTAACAATGTTGGATTACTGTATGTAATTAAGATACCATATCGTTGCCAATGTTATTTATAAGATTTTTAAATGTCTAAATCCGATAGATATTTAATTTAATTAAAGTCTAGGCTAGTACCATTCACGATCCACTCGTATTGCAATCATCAATTTTCACAAACGAAGACTTGACTCTATGCTATGCTCATTTTCAATACTTTACTGTTTAATATTAAATGTTTTAAATAATCCATTCAATTGCTAGGCACCTTTTCAATCGATTGATGCAACATAAACTAACGAGTTATCAACGTTCAAAAGCTGACCATGTTTCGTGACGCTCCCAATTTTAGAATTTACGATCTTCAAACCCAACCGGTACGACGCTACGGATAGTACGGATATTATCCAACATCAAAAGATCAAAACAATGTTTTATGGCAGACGAAAAACAAGCGAGAAATGCACAAATAATGTAAAGCTGATCGGAAAACACCCCAACCCAACCAGAAGTCCACGATAATCAAACAAAGACCACTTAACCAACTAGTTTCAGCAGCAGCAGCAGCAGCAGCAGCATCTTCGGACTCGTGGCTCAGCATTCCTTCCACAACGTCAGAAAAAGCCACGCATTTCCCCCAATCCAAACGTTCAGTCGAATTCAAATCTAGAAACGCGAAGAAAACAAAAATCGCCGAATATTTATGCAAATTTCCACTAGGCATTTTCAAAGTCCAACTGGAACGCAACTCAGGCCAGGCTGCCTCTGCGTAAGCTGGCTAATAAATTCGTTAGAACGTTTTATAACGCAGCGTATCTCGGCTGAAATCCCGGAACGGCGACAAGCCGACGGCATTTTTTATCCAGAACAGAGGCGACGAACCTATTTATCAATAATATAAAAGACATGACTGCTGCTGGCGACGATGTCGGATGGCCCGGATAACCCCAGTAGTAATGGCATTTTTGAGCATATTCAAATCGAAAGATCGCAACCAGATGGCGAATGTCTAGACAAAATGTTGGATGTGATGACGACAGCTGATGTGACCGATGGCCGATGATAAGGTGGCAGACAGTTGTGACGAAACGGTTTATCGATTTCCGAAAGCGAATCTGTGATCTGTAACGTGTGTGTTTCTGTGGCTTTCGGTAAAACCCAGTTTTAGCGGAAATCATCTAGACCTTGTTATTATGGGTAAACAGTTTTAAAGAAACATGTAATTTTTTTGCGTTATGTAATGCACATAAATGGAATGCTGGATTTGGCATTAGTTCATGGGATATTTCTTCTAAATTTATGTCAGCTAACGCCTGAAGTCTATTCTGTTGAATGAAAGATTGCAAGAGAGTTCGTTGTTTACGCATGTTTTGGATTACAAGTAAACGAGGAGAAATTTTACGCGTCTGTCAAAATTCATTTTTTTTTCGTGTACATTTTCTATCCATTAGGGATCAATTCGACAAAGATTTTTCATTAGAGCCTAACTACAAAACGTAAACAATGGCCTTTGCAGCGAATTTCTCGTTATTGAAAACTCGCCTAATCAATCCACCACGGTCATTTCAAAGAGGGAGAGTTCACCTATCCGATAGAATTGGAGGCCTACATGGGTAGCCTTTGTACCACGAGAAATTTACGGAAGAAGCCATTGTTTACGTTTGTCAGTTAAGCCCTAATGAAAAATCTGTGTCGAATTGTGAGTGTTTGACATCTTCTTTTTAAGTGTTACGTTCAATGCACAGCCGCAGTACTGAATTGAGAGCTTTGTTTGAGTTTAGTCGGTACCTGCTTTTGACTGATACCGTACAATTTTGATAGGCTTTTAAATGCTTGCAATATTGAAGAAGGTTTTATGTTGTCTACACCAAAAAACTTCTAATACCTGATATTTTGATACGTTACATCAGCTAAAATATAAATTTAGAGAAGTTATACTCACCTACAAGTTGTGGATCATCCCAAATTTATGCAATAGCATGTACTCAGTCAGGCGAGTTATTCTTCAGAAACGAACAGGAATTTCTGACCTGAATGTAATTTAAAGATGCATAACTGCCATAATTTCTATAAAATCCATTGCTACAACGGATTACAGTTATCAACCAGCTGCAGCAGCTACCAAGAGGCACTTTTCGCAGCGTACTAATAATTGCAAGCACAAGAAATTGCTTTGAAGTGTTTTAAATTTGTCGCCATATTAATGAAGCATAGGTTGTCATATTTTCAAAAGAAAACAGTGTTGGTGACTGCCGAAAAAATCGGCGAATATTATTTATTGTTATCCGTGCTTGAAACAACCACATCGATAAATGTATAGGTAAAGGCATCATACGCAGTAACTCAGTGAGTGAACCAGATGAGACGTTTTGTAGATTACTTCATTCCACCACGCAAGTCGAATGGACAACAGCTCAGGCTACTTGTGATTCACTCTTCGTTGATTGAGTGGCTATGGAAATACGACCCAGTAGGATCGCCAGATGATAATGTTCGGAGACGAGAGATGATAGCATTCATTTGAACAAAATCATTCATTGTCTTTTAGTTCGAATGCCAGTGTTGGGAGTTTTGTCAAGTATGTACCGTCTGGGAAAAATCAGCCTACTCAATTAGATTTTTTTTTAATTTTTCTGTCACGCGTATCTGATAAGTCGTGACAATTTTTGTCAGGACTATTGACACAATGTGTTTTGCACACCTTATGCATTTGATATCATATAACATGCAAGAAAAATCGTTATCGAGATTTCAATTGAAGAGGGTTTAATATCCATATCGTCGATTATCGTTCGTTGAACAAACATTCGCTTATTATCTATTTCAACAAGAATGCCGTACCATTACCAACTAAGTAACCTTTGCCATCATCGGTATCTACCAAAAACAGAAAATACTGGCCTAAAGGAACACGTGTCACTTTATATTAACATTTGGCGTTTAGTTGCTACATATTTTCTGTTTTTCGCGCTGTATGTATGGCCGTCGACTGTGCTTTTCGGCTTCCGATTCATTTTTGCTTTGAACGCAGTACCACACAATCACCTAGTGATCCGATCGGAAGCTTCGAACACTAGCACTCGATCGAATCAGGAAACGAAAATGAATCACCAACAGAAGCCAACGAACGAATCAGTAATTTGTACAAACAAGCAGTGATGAACACGCATACAATTGACAGGCGACGAAGTTCATGCTATGTTCATTCAATGTTCACCATGGCCTATCAGTTTTCGGTTTGAGAAGTGAAGCAGAACTTCTCATTGTGTGCGTCTATTGAATCAAAGAAGAGCGTGCAACGAATGGTTTATGATACGATTGGAACCATCCTTGACATTTCTAGGGTTTTTATTCATTAGGGCGAATCTACAATTGAGAGACTCTCTCTGGGCTCGCTCTCTTTCATTCATAAACCAATCACCTTTACGTTTTTCATTCTACTATGTGTATAGTATGCTAGCCAGCACTGTTGTGTTTCGATCTGTACTAAAGAATCCCTCGAAAGTTTTATAATGGCGCTGTAATGAATGAAAGAGAGCGAGCCCGGAGAGAATCTCTCAATTGTAGATTCGCCCTAATGAAAAAAACCCTAGATTTCCACTGCGCTTGTGCTCGAACAACTTTTGTTATTTGCGTAAATTTCACCACCAGTCGGGACATCGAGCCAGCTCGGGGATTAGCACAAATGGTATATAAGGCCTCACACAAACGCCTATATCCACGGTAGTGCAACTGGATACTGACTTGGAGGCCACTCCGGTCATGATACAGTTTCCTATGAAGCCTACAGTAGTAACGGGTGTATTCGATAAAAATGGCACACACATATATACTCATCCAAATTAAACTGATTATCGGATTTTCTTGAAATTTTCAGGGAATGAAGAACTACTAATGAGTTTTGATTTACAACATTTGTTTTATTCAATTTCGTCTCCCATCCCGAATGCCCGCACCTTCCTTTTCACTCCACCCATCAAATTTTGTACAACCGATTTTACCAGTGTTTTTGTTGTTTTTACCCAAATTTTCTTCAATTCTAGCTCTGTTTTTATAGTTTTGGGATGTTTGCGAAGTTCCGTTTTCATAATTGCCCAGAATTTTTCAATTGGACGAAGTTCCGGTGAATTTGGTGGGTTCATATCCTTTGGCACAAAATTGACTCCGTTGGCTCGGTACCACTCCAATACGTTTCGAGCGTAGTGGCAGGATGCTAGATCAGGCCAAAACAGAGTTGATCCTTTGTGCTTCTTAATGAATGGCAAGAGACGCTTCTTAATGCACTCTTCCGTGTAAATCGCACCGTTTATTGTTCCGGAAGTGATGAAGGGAGCACTTATTTCACCACATCCGCATATCGCCTGCCAGATTAGAAACTTCTTTGCAAATTTCGATAGTTTCTTCTTTCGAACATCCTCCGGAACATCGAACTTCGACTTGGCAACGAAATATTCTTGCCCAGGAAGTTGACGAAAGTCGGCCTTGACGTATGTTTCGTCATCCATCACGATGCAACCGGATTTGGTGAGCAGCTTCGTGTTAAGTTTCCGGGCGCGGGTTTTCGCAGTGATGTTTTGTTTTTCATTCCGGTTTGGGGCTTTTTGCACTTTGTAAACATGTAACCCAGCACGCTTCATGGTTTTCTGCACAAAACCGACTGACACCTTAGACTTTTTAGCGACATCTCGAATTGACATGTTTGGACGGTTCTTGAATTGTTGTACGACTTTCCTGGCCATTTTACTGTCCATTGGACCACTTTTATGACCACTCCCTTCCTTCCTTTGGACACTCAGACGCTCCTTGAAGGTTATTATTACACGAGACACAGTTGTATTTGCAATTCCAAGCCTTTTAGCAATCCACCGGTGGGACGCCCCTGGATTTTGATTGTGAGTGCACAAAATTTTCTCACGGACAATTTCTTGTTTCGGCGACATGACTGGAACTACGGAATGTATAACTATGAAACTTGGCAGATGTAAATAATACACTATGGATAAGATCTACTCAAATTTCTAGGTTTTTTACTCATACGATTCAAAAGTTACAGAAGATTTTCTGTGTGCCATTTTTATCGAATACACCCTTTAAGCTTATACACGGCTCCGAGGTACAGGATAGGCAAGGAACAGAATGCCATTGGCAACTTGGGAGACCTCGTCTCTTAACTGCCTACACCTTATGTGATCCTGGGCGCTTGGAATGCGCAGCACCCCTCGTGGGGATGACACAAAGATGACATTCGCGGCGAGCGGCTCTTTCAGCTGCTGGACAGCTGAATAGTGGCAAACCGACGCGGATCGACTTCTCCACTGGAGTCGAATCCCCGATCGACCTGTCCAACGCCTCCTGGGATGTGGCTTGCCAGTTTAACTTAGAAGACTTACACGGTAGCGACCACTTCCCTATCATCTTATCACAGGCTGTAGGTCTCCCGCCTGTGACATGGCTAACGTGGAACTTGAACGAGGCGGATAGGGATGGCTTCGGCAAGGAAGTCTCCCGACAGATCCCAAATGACGACGCTAAACTCAGCCCAACTGATTGGATTGAGATCCTGAGTGTGACCGCTCATCGGCATATCCTAAAGGCCGGAGGTAGAAGCAGTAAGCGAGGTGTGGAGGAAGGTAAAGTCTGTTGGAGGGAAGAACCGCCATGTGGAAAGTCTTTAAATTGGATACCGGTTACACGAACCAACTGGAGCTCATCGCTGAGGCCACGCTGAACAATTTGCCAAGGTGTCGGCAAACAGCAATCATATTGATGAGTTCCGTCGTGTTAAGACACTGGCAGAGGGGAGGTACCGTAGTACCAATATAGGGCCGAGTAGTAACACCATACACTACAACAGGCTTTTCGACATAGAGGAGCTCAACTGGGCCCTGCGCCGTGGTGTCACCAAGGCAGCAGGGTTCGACGATATTGGCAATCCTCTCCTGAGGAAACTGCCACTTATCGGTCGGTTGGCTCTTTTAAACACGATGAACGAAGTCTGGCAAGAAGGGTTGGTCATTCCTATTCCGAAACCTGGGAAGGATAAGACCCTAACGGAAGGTTATAGACCTATCACGCTGTTTAGTTGCATGGGGAAAACGCTCGAGCGGATGGTTTACCATCGCCTGTCAACTGAACTGGAGAGGCATGAGCGAATTCAACCACAGCAACACGCAATTCGATGCGATGGGTCGGAGACGTTCGTTCTTCTGATAAATCCTGAAAAACACACTGATGTAGGGTGAAATGACCACTTACCATGCCCAGCACAGGATGAAAGTAGCGCCAACCGATTTACTGGCATTTTTACTATAGAAAAGCGTCAGTTCGTGTAACATGCCAGTGGCTTTAACATAAATCCGATTACAGCCTCGTTTCCGCTCACTTTGCACTGGTTGAAAGTAGGATATCTTTTCAGCAACATATTTAATAGAAATTACCGAAGTTGGTCAACCTTTGATTTCTAACAAGCTGAACTTTCGACCTAAGTACCTGCAAAATGATGTCCCGGATAGGAAACAACACATATCACTTGTCATGAGTAGGATCTGAGCATTGATTTTAAAAGGTATAGTATAAATTGAGGGAGTTCTTCCATTTGTAGGTATGTCAACATTTTTGACGTCAAATGAAAATCAGTCAAAAATAGTAATAGTAAAGGGAATAGTAGTAAACCAACCAATTGTAAGGCTCGTCCGATTATTGTGGTCAAACCAAAAGAGTCCAAACAAGCTTGCGATGATACTCGTAATTTTTTGAAAACAAATTTAGATCCAAAAACACACAAGATAAGTAATTTTAGGAATGGAAAAGATGGCGCCATTATTGTTGAATGTGCCATCGGAGCAAATGTAACGAATGTGAAAAATGGTATTGAAAGCAATCTGGGTGAAAACTATAGTGCTATTGTTCCCACGTCGGTGCCAGGATTGAAAGTAGTGGGCATGAGCCGTCAATTATCATCCGATGTTTTCATAGACTATTTGAAAAGTCAAAATGAAGACATCGAAATAAAAGATGTAAAAGTAGTAAGAATGTATGAAAATCCACGGTTCATTTACAACAAGTTTAGTGCGGTAATTAAAGTCGATTTGGGAACTTACAATTGTATGATACAGGCAAGGGAGGTAAATGTAGATTTTGATCGGTGCTTTGTGTATTCTGACACTAATGTGTTGAGATGCTTCAAATGTGCAGTTTTTAGACACAGGGGCATGGATTGCAAAAACTGTTATACGTACTCTAAGTGTAGCCAAAAACACAAAACTTCGGAGTAGGGACAAATGGTAACAAAAATTTTGTAGATCTAATAGTGATAATCATTGGAATAAGTACACAATCGCGCGGAATAAATATTCACAATCCATTAAAAAAAAACTCGTTGAAAATATACAGAGGAAAATTAATCAGCATCGAAACAATAGCAAAGAGTGATGGAAAATTTTGAAATCTTTATTAAAACCTAGCAATTGCAAAGCGCGATCTAAACCTTTTGACGACACAATAGAACATTCTGAACAGTCTGAATTGCATCTAAGTTTAATCTATTGAACTAATCTATCAATGATTAACCTGATGAAATAAAGCAGCCAGTTAATAATAATTGCAATATAGATGGTTTTCACCCCATGACAATAGATGAACTTAGAAATATTTGCTTTTCATTAGGAAAATCGGCTGGAGAAGACAATGTTAATGCTAGAGTTATTCAAGATTGCTTTCATCTCATGGGTCACATTTTACTGGACCTCATTGATGAATCATTAGAAACTGGGCACGTGCCTGAGGTGTGGAAAGGATCGTTGGTTGTTCCTATTCAAAAGGTTGCTGAAACGATTAAAGCCGAAGAGTTTCGTCCTATCAACATGCTGCACACATTAGAGAACATTTTAGAACTTGTTGTGAAAGGCCAGTGGGTAGAAAATTTAATTACTAATTCTTTGTTGATACCGGAATAATCTTACTACCGGGAAACCGCGTTCAATTTAGTGTTAGCAAAATGGAAAGATAACTTAGAGAGTAAAGATACAATTGTTGCTGTTTTTTTGGATCTGAAACGCGCTTCTAAAACAATTTCTAGGCCCTTGTTGTTGAAAACAATTAAGCGCTTTGGAATTTCGAGTACTGCATGCAGATGGTTTGAAAGTTATTTGTCTGACAGAACTCAACGGATTGTTTTTAATAATTCTGTTTCCAGTTCCGTAGGGAATGATCTTGGAGTGCCCCAGGGAATTGTATTAGGGCCCCTTTTGTTTCTTATGTATATTAATGACATGCGACGTGTTCTACGATTTTGTGACATTAATCTGTTTTCAGATGACACAGGTGTGGGTGTAGTTCTCCTCCCCGCGGTGCACCTTGGAAACGTCAAGCTCATCTTAACGGCTAAACGAACTACAAAGGGAGCACCACATGGCGTATTGGGGCGGATTAAAACCTGTTAAATTTATACTCAGTGGGATTAGTCACCACCTGAGGGCTAAATATGCTTTAAACTCAGTGGAAAAACTTCCACCTGAGGGCAGGTTCAAATTATGGCCAATTTGCTGGGGAAATCTTTCTTTCAAAAGTGTGGTTCGGAAGGATACAAGGAAAGGAATTCCTCCTTCTCCTTGCCCTCTTTCACTGCTCCACAAAGAGAAAGGAACTCGGCTTCGGTTGAAGACAAGCTCACCCATCCTTCTAGTGGTACTTCGTCATCCTGCCTCTCGTAAGCCAATCGGAGGTTCTTAGTACCTTGGACATACCTAAGAATACGTTTTAGTCCCGTCCAATGGGTATCCTGAGGGGAACTCTGAAATTTAGCAAAAACATTGACTGCATAACATAAATCTGGTCGAGACATTAATGCTAAATATTGAAGGCAACCTAAAAGTGTCTTATATGGTTCTTTAGTTAATGGACTCTCAGCTATTGCCCACTTAGCATTCTGATCCACTTCTCCAGAGTGTCAGAATCTTGGAGATGTTTCCGCAATCGGATCCAGCCGGCACGAAGTGGGTCACGAGGGCCGACTTTTTTAGGCCCGGATGGAGCAGACGATACGGACAAACCATAGATCGAAGTTGATTCACTGTTCTCGGCATAGCTGCCGTAAACATGCTATTGGAGTAGCTGTAGCTGTCAAATTTTCACAGTATACACGCTAAGATGAGAATATCTAAAAAGAGGTATTTATTTTACCTGAAATTAGGTATTGTCGACAATACCCAAAATATCGGTAAAATAAAACGATAATAAATAGTAATTTTTACTGCTATTTGGGTAATGTATAATTCCCAATTTTGGACGTTATTATTTACCCAAAATTGAATAAATTTTTCGTCACTGAAGCAAACCCGGGTGCCATATTTTTCCAAGCGAAAACGTAATTATTTTTCTTATTCATCTCTCAATAAATAATTTATTCGAAGCAATAACTTTCGCATTCTATTTTTTTAAATCTAGCTCCGATGGATCCTTGTGGACCAAAGTGAATCCCGACCAATTCCACACAGTTTAAAAAATAGCCAGAAGGTTATTATCAATTTCTACAACGATGTTTAACCTCACTTTGACCCGTAACGCTGGTAGATCACCTTTTCGTGGTGCGTTACGGGGTATCAGATCTACCACTGAGCCTTAGTCCGAATTAATTCAAACTAGGGAACATATTTGTTTTTGTAGTCAAAGGAACGTATATTAGTCCTTATTACATTTTATGTCTTGCGAAAAGCGACAATCCTCGGATTGACCCACCGAGGATGAGCTTGGAAAAAGAAAAACATGATTAGTCTTCATGTATGCGAATTTTCTTTTTCTATTTGATGTTCTATAGTTTGAAGTGTTTAGGACTAGGGTTCTGATGCATGGTCAGTATCGGAGTCATTGTTTGTTTTGTTTGCAATGAATCCGTTTTTGACTGATAAAGGAGCGCGCCTTTGAAGAGTGCTGTCACTCACAAAGAGTTTAAATAGTGGAAACTTAAAAAAAAAAACTCGATTCATAGCCAACAAAACAAACAAAGACAACTGTAAAAAACACCGAGTACTTCATCATTTCTCAATAGTGATGAAGTAACTCGACATGCACTAAACAAAAGATACGGGATATACTACAATCAGGGATGCCAATGTTCCAGTTTAAACTGGATTCTTCCAGTTTTTTTTACGGAATCCAGTCAAACAGTTAAATTTTCAAATTGTCCAGCTTTTCTGACTTTTGTCCAGTTTTTCCAGTTTTTTTTTCACAACCCTGTTTGCTTTACCCATTAATTGTAGCACTTCCTATCCCCTAAAAAGGCTGCTGTTTTTTAGCGTTTATAAATCAACTTTCTCTATCTGTCAACTGCAGCTTTTTGAAGTTTTATCGACGCACGCTAGTGAATCATTTGAATTAAAGAAGTGTGAACAAGAGGGAAACAGATTAGTTGGGAAAACAAAGATGATAAGTATCAAGATATTGATAATGAATTCCGGGAACTTAGAAACATCAACTTTGATCATTTGAAGCATGAAAATGATGCCACGTTGTTTTGGGGAAAGTTAGTTAAAACCAGCATTGAAAAGATTTGACATTTCATTTGCTTCTCCGAATGTACGGAATTTGATACCAAATTTATTAATTCTTCCTCATTAATCTGCGACGGTGAAGAGTTTTTTTTCGTTTACAATATAAAAAAAACTAAAATTTGAAACAGGTTTTGGACAAACATGATGAAGGGAATTTTGGCAGCCAACAATTTGGTTACTTTCAATCAAGAAAAATCAGGAAAACTTGAAATAAATCAACACATAAAAGCCAAGTATAATTATCAAATGTATGAGTCGGTTAGAAGAGAGACCAAAGAACAGTGAATATTTGTTATTGTTATTTGGGTTAAATAATATTTGTAAAGTTTAAATATTGACCAGGTGGACAAATAAATATATACAGTAACCGTTCGCAAACTGGGCTAAGTGCACAGCCCAGCTAGCGGATGCTGCTCGGTTACTGGGCTGACATTTCAAATGTTAATAAATATGGAGGGGGCTTTCGATCAGATTTCGGTTGGCATATTTAATTGCGCAATACATAAATTAAATAATATTTTAATGCTTTTTATATTATTGTGATGTAGCTTACTGTGCACCCCATTGTGCCAAATATTTGACTCAGTTTGTATGGCATTACGACTCAATTTCGTGCAATTTAACAATTTTTCACTCCTCCACGAACCTTATATGCCCTATACATGCCCCTTGCTGATTTTGACAACAAAATGTCAAATGCTGATTTTTGAAGTTAATTTGGTTTTTAACTGGGCTATAGCCAACAATCAATATGCAACTAGCGATTTGAAATTGGTTCACTGTTGTAAAACCCCTTGGTCCGAAGTACACCTTGAATCCAGCACCTAACTATACATATTTGCGCCTTTGTTTTGATTTGCGGTGTTATTTTGACAGAATATATGAGAGTGTGTTCGTGTGAGTTCATTATTAGTGGCGTATTATTAAGCTTGGGTCTGAGCTTTGGACCGATGTGCTAGTACTGACTGAGCCAAGAAAAAAATCGTATTTGTTAGGGACCTACTCGTCTTAGCGTTAGTCTATGCTATAGCCCAGTTAGCAAACGCCCAGTTAAAAAGCAGCCCAGTTAAACAGCACCCATTTAGCGAAGGTTTAGGTTTTATTTGTTTACACATAAATGATAACAACTGATTTTAAAATAACACTACGAAT
This sequence comes from Aedes koreicus, assembly GCA_024533555.2. Classification (NCBI taxonomy): domain Eukaryota; kingdom Metazoa; phylum Arthropoda; class Insecta; order Diptera; family Culicidae; genus Aedes; species Aedes koreicus. The sequence goes on along the minus strand of JAHHFK020000782.1, from coordinate 602,078 downwards.
GCTTTAAATAGTTTTTAAAATCTATTGGAAACAAATTACTTTAAATATTATCTTTTTTTCAGCTTGGAAAACTTTGTGTCATTCCTCCACAAAAATGGCCGTGGGTTGAATGTGGTACATGTTTAATACCACAGCAGATTCAAAGATCGAAACGTCATTTAGGTCAAGCGTTATATAATAAATGTAATAAAATGTCCTTCGTGGTTCCACGCATAATTAAAAACCATTCATTGACAATTCCCCATATTATTGATAACTATTTCCAATATTGTTGTGATAATAACCCTAAAGTTACTACGTATTAGTTATAAGTATCCTATACAGTTTTAATTATATGGCAGAGGCCAAATAATATTTTGCTGAATAGGCGGTATTATTCGCTTTATTTTCGTTCTATTTTATGTCAAAATGTTATTCTAAAATATTCTGGATATAATCCAGAATGAAAGAAATCTTACAATGACAATATGAAAAACAGTAACCATCTGTGTTAGAGTAAAGAATTTTTAGTTAAAACCATTACAGAACAATTCCACATATTGTAACAATGTGTCTTACATACAACATATAAATTGTAATATGCGACAAATGGTTTTTCATTACGTAGGCTATTTCTTGATATTTTTAGGATCCAGTTTATTCCAGTTTTTTTTTTGCATTCTTCCAGTTTTTTCAATAAAAATATTGGCAACGCTGACTACAATAGTTAAAATTACTGGTCGCAGTGGTTTTTTTTTCCCCCGAACAGAGGGAAAAAAACCTCACTTTAGCTTTACTTGGATTCATCCATACACTTTATTGATACATTTTTTTAATACGAAAATAAACTTCTGTAATACATTCGAACATTTGATTCTCCTTGAGTGCAGAATTTGAATTCTCCTTGAGTGCAATTTTATTTGTTAAATTGTAATTGTAACTGCTCTTCCATTTTCTACACAAAAGGAATAATAAATGCTGAAATTTACCGAAACGAGTGCTTGCAGAAGAGGTTGCTTCCACTATATCGAAAGCATGAGATTCCTCATCTTTTTCGGCTGGATCTGGTTTCTGCTGTTATTATCCCAAATCAACTCTACATTGGTTTTCTGATAACAACGTTGATTTCCTTGAAAAATATATCAACCCACCAAATTGTCCCCAACTGCGACCGATCGGATGCTACTGGGCAATCGTCAAGCGGAACCATAAACAAAGCAGGTGCAGTGGCCCAAAACATGCCAGACTTCAAGAAAAAGCGATTAGCATCGTCCGTGAAGTACACAAAAACCACTGTGAAGTACTTAATAGACCGTATAAAGGCTTAAGTACGATATAAGCAATCTGACCAATTTGTTGGTTTAATTCATATTTTAATATGTCAAGCTGTAATAAAATACATTGCTTTGAATATTTACAAATCTTCTTTAGTTTTATTTCAATTTTTTGAATTTATGAATGTTTATAACGACTTTTCCAAACACTCCTTACAACATATGAATTTCTCATCAGCAGGATTTGCATGATTTAATCAGACAGTAAGTTCAAATGACCGATATGTGAGAATTTATCTTTTACGATTCATAACACTTATCGTCGTAGATTTGCTGCCTGATCGAACTCAGGGGAACCGTCTAAGGGAAGTAGTGTGGAATGATTGCTTTACAATGTGCCATTAATTGTGTGTCGTCTGTTATAGATTTTAATATGTCGCGAAACTTTACAAGAAGACAGTTTTTGTTAGCGTTAAGATAGTTTGTTTTTATCATTTGAATATCACATTAGTTTGTTGATAATTAAATCAAATAAATAAATTACGACAAATGAAACATATTCTTGCGAATTCTTAGAACAATGATGCAGCCATAGTTACCCAAGATTAGATGTATGAACTAAATAATTAATTTTCACGCTTGAAACAACTAGTTATATTGAATGTGTGCATTAAAACACTCAATGTTCGCTAAATGTACGCATGCCCAGCAAATGTATGCCTTGTAAATCCCTGTGCAAACTTTCCAGTACTTTTTAATACCCTTTAGCAAACAATAAATTCACTGATAAATTCTTCATTATTTCAACAGAAATTAGAGCTGGCT
>JAHHFK020000781.1:0-39460 GCA_024533555.2 Aedes koreicus | reverse complement strand
CAGCTAACACTTTTTTACCTAACCTATCCTTAGTCAAAAATAAATCTTATGCCTAATATCTACCTCGCCTTTTTCTTATACCTAACCTTGGAAAATATGATAAATACGGCTGGTGGCGAAGCTTTTCTTTCAGTCGAGTATTAGTACACGACACTGAAGAAGTCTACACATTGTAGACGAAATACGCGTATCTGTCAAGATAAGCAATAAAGGTAGTTGGAATTAAATGGAAATTACTAATCATTCTTCCTATTTTCTAGTTACAGGTATTCCACTAAACAGCTCACACTCTCCATAATTCATATTTGGTCATGTTTTATGCCGTTTTTAAGCCACATGACTTCTCTCAATCCCAATTTGACGTTTAATGCATTTACTGGAGGCAAAATGGTTTGAAAATCCTTTTTCAACTGGCCATAATACCATAATATGAATGAGTTCTAAAACGGCGTTTCAAAACAGCATTTTACGAGTTCATAAATAAAACCTTTAATGGGAGTAAAAGGAATTTGAGAAAACAAGGTTTTAAGCTCGATGTAAACAAGCTATGTAGGTGTTGTGATGTGATGTGATAATAATCCACCACCAGTGCAGGACTTTCCTTGGCGTACAGTTCCTCCTTATGTCAAGATCAAACTGTACATAACTGTAATCCTCACTATTCCGTTGTATGAAGGGCCAAAAACGGGGGTGTGGATCCGTAAGCAGAAGCACTTGCACGAAACCCACGGAAAGGATAGAGAATCTCCTTCCAATGAAACGCTCTTATTACAGGAAATGAACAGTAAGCAATACACATTAGGATTTCCGTCTGGTGGTTTGTTAACCGTTATGTTTCCAATAGGGAACAAAGTTGTTTTTTTCGATTTCAAAACATGATATTTCATTAAGTTTTCATAGTAGGATCTTGAAACTTTGTGACATCTCATATCTCGCTAATACTTATCATCCTGGAGTAAAATAATGGTGGCATAGCTACGGGACGCGAGGAGGGGCTTCTGATTTTTTTTATTACGTAAAAGGCCGACAGGCAACGTTTTTACCCACGAAACTAATATGACCATTACTATGGAAATACCCAAGCGATTTGGAATATTTTGGCAGTTTTGGATTCAGGAACTTAACCGCTTTCTCCTCAGGTTTTGTATCATTATTGTTGGTTTTCTATTGGAATCTTTTGTAAGTATACCATTATTGGAACATGGTTCTGGATATCTGGTATTTTCGGAGACAGATGATGTCCCTCGGTCATATTAGACAATTTTAAGCTGTCGAGTTCCTGAATCAAAAACTGTTAAAATAATCCAAATCGGTTGGATATTTCCATAGTTATAGTCATTTTAGTTCCGTGGGTAAAAACGTTCCCTGTCTGGTGTTTTTTTTTGTTGGACACACAACGGTTAAAAATAGGAATAGCAAACTCACTGAAGACTGTCGGAAGATAATTAGACCTTCGTTGATCTTGATCTGATGTAAACAAGCTGTGTAGGTTCTCATAAGCCTGACTAAAATATGAAACCTGTTAGCACCTCTTGGCGCCATAACAAAACCAAATTGATAACTAGTGGCTTTCATAAAAAAATAATAAAACTTATCAAAGTTGGATGGTTTTGGCAATGTTACATGGGCCACGTTACGACACAGAAAAAATAATAAATTTAACAGGTGTATAAAATTTCCCCTCGCTCAATTCCAAGCCAAACCAAGCGTAAACAATGCAATCGTTTGCAATCTTGCATACAAGAGACCTGATTTCAGCGATATCTGGTTTGAATTTACATGAAATATCCCGTTCATTTATGCCAAATCTACCTTTATGTGCTTTAGACAACTTAGAAAATTGAATGTTTCTTTCATACTGTGTAGCGTTTCTTTATTGGACCTGCAGTCGGGTGAGACCAGCACTTCTTCTTCTTCTTTAGCATTTCAGGCTTATTGCTTTCACAATTACCTTATTGCTTGCTCTCAACTTAGTGTTCTAAATGCACTTCCACAGTTATTAATTGAGAGCTTCCGATGCCAGGTACCATTTTTGCATTAGTATGATTGTGTGGCAAGTACAATCATACCCTATGCCCAGGGAGTCGAGAAATTTTCCTTAACGAAAAATTCCTAGACCAGACCGGGAATCAAACCCAGCCACCTCCAGCATGGTGTTGCTTTGTAGCTGCGCCATTACCGACTGAGCTAAGGGAGGATCCTAACTAAGGGACCAGCACTGGTATTGTCTTAGTTTAGGATCACCCGTTCTTACACATTGAGGATGTACGTTAGTCCCAAGCATCATTTGTTGGTTCTCTGTGTTATTACTGCTGATTTGGAAAAAAGGAGTAGCATCCTCGGGAGGTCCATCATTGTCATGCTTATGTTGATTGCTATTCTTTTTGAAGTTGCATCGAGAGCACCAAGGTCAGGCATGGCGATGTGAAAATTTTGTTCGGGAACTTTCTGAACACAATTGCATAAAGTAGCACTATAGTTTCGTTCGATAATTAACTGTATTGTCCCTTTTATCACAGTGCATTACTGCCTCTGACACCTGCATCAGACACACGCACACACCTTCGCCAATATATGACTGCAGGGTTTTCAAATTGGGAACGATCAACAGTTTGACAAAACGGAAAGAATTCAACCGAATCGTAAATCGTTGAATTACAAAATCATCCTCTGACGGATTGCTAAAGGCTACAAATGGACGCCAACATCTTTCCAATCAGGGAAACAGTTTTTGACTATTATCGAATTCGTTTTTGAACCTGGGTTGGAACCAGTTCCAACCTGCGATACCCGAACTTATTGTCAGTGCAAACCTCAATCTGTCCTGCACTCCTGCATATAACAGTAATCGATCGATTTGAAGCTGTACAACGGAAGTTCATTAAGTTTGCTTTACGCTTCCTACTCTACTCTGAACTGGTCAATCCGAAGCCATGGGACCGAATGGTCCAATAACTATGGTAAATTTTTTTCTGGGACGGTTTCAAGAATTTTTACACCCATATTGTTAGGGTTCAATTTATTAAATTTTCTGGCCATCCGTGGCCTCATGGGAACCTACTTTGAATTGGTCAATCCGATGCCAAGTGACCGAACGGTCCAATAACTATGGCAAACGTTTTTCTGGAACGATTCCAAGAATTTTGACACCCATATTGTTAGGGTACAATTCAAATAGTTTTCTGGCCATCCGTGACCCCATTGGAACCTGTTCCGGGGTGATTGTTCCAGGATCAAGTCATCGGATATTCATTTGGTAATCACTCACATTCCTGTGCATTCTTTGCATGACTTTTAGTGTCATTACTGCTGGTTTCTAATGGAATCTTTTATAAGTATACAATTTTCGGAACATGGTTCCGGATATCCAGTGTTTTTGGAGACGGATAATGTCCATCGCTTAATTTCGAAAATTTTGAGAAAGCGGTTGAGTTTCTGAATCCAAAACTGTGAAAATATTCCAAATCGGTTGGATATTTTCATATTTATGGTTATTTTAGTTCCGTGGGTAAAAACGTTCCCTGTCGGCCTCTTAAAGGTGTTTTTTTTTGTTGTTGGACACACAACGGTTAAAGAAACGACTGACAGCGAGAGAAAAATACGTCTACCGAGCCTACCTTGATCGCCACATTTCCACAATATCTTTTGACAGAGGAACGTAACATGTTTGTAATGTGTTGTATTACGGACCGGGTGTTATTTAAAGTTTGCTGACTTTTTGATCTAAATAAATTCCCAGCAAAATATATCCGATCCAGTAAAATAAATGCCGTAGATAGTTCCCAGGTCACCTTGTTCATCCACCGGCTCAGAACGGTAATTCAGTCCAGTGACCAACCAGCTCGACTGCCAGAGATCAATCAAAAAGTGATTTATTACCAAGAAAGGATTTCTCACAATTTCCATAAGCTGAGCTCGACAAGCCGTTGGAATTTCCCTCCGTCCCCAGCCCCATCTGCGCCGGAACATCATTGAAGAGGAAAAGGAAGGATACCAAATTAGCGAAACAAAAACATTGTGTCTTATTGATTGATGGCGGCACGGTGCGGCGCAGCATGACACTTGATGATAAATTTTCAAAGTGAAAGAGATTAGTAGGTACACTACAGCGGATCCCTTAGAAGCGTGCGCCCGGTTAAGTTTTTGGCAGGAAATTAACCTCTTGACGGGGTGGCGGCGGTGCTCTCTGATCAAAAGGTTAATTATCTGTGTAAGTATGATAAATACGACGTTCGTAAGTTTCGTAGTGGAAGGTGGCAAGACGCGTGTCTAAATGGTGCGTCCAATGTGTGAGTCAAGCCTAGTTAACACTTTTCAGTTTAATCTGCTATGACTGCTCCATCGCTCATAAGAAACCTGTTTTTGCAATCTCATTTATGATGAGGCAAATTTTGAATTCTGTCCGTCGAAAACCCGCACGCCTCAAAATGTCATCGGCTTCTCACATTCTACCGCTCGAATTTATCACCCCGTGACCGAAACCGGGTCGTACCGTTCACTCCGTCTGGCGGCCGCAGGGAATCGTGTTAGCTGGTGCCACCACCTCCACGTTCATCAACACCGCAGCTAATCACACCGAATATCACGATTTCTGTAAATAAAAATTGATAGATGTATCTCCTCGTGGTCTACGCCGTTAAACCACTCCATTAGTGCTCCATCATACGAGTATCGTTCATTAATCACCGAAAACCATCTCACCCAGGCGGCTGGTTAATGTCGAAGAGGTGAACTCTCACGTCCGACCACCGACCCTCGGCCCCGGCTTCGCCACATCATCCGACAGCGAAGGCAGCGAGCGAGCGATGAGCGGCTTCTGATCCGGAGGCTGGATCGATGCATTAGTGGCTCACCTACTTCCCATCGCTCGGCCGTTTGAGCGTTCCTCCTTTTTCTCGCCCCACATGTGTGTTATTATAATATTAATTTTTCTATTATTATTATCTCTGATTCATCTGTTCGGTCCCGTGCTGTTGGTCTTTCGGTAGGAGGATCATTTGAATCGTTCACTTTCGGAGCGGTTTATTATGCTAATGAATGATTCAATTATTGGTCTATTTTTTCCGTTAATCAATCGTTAATTTGCTATTAGCGGGAATTGGTTTATCGCTTCCTCCGCGTTGGAATACGTTTTCGTCGGTAGTTGGGTTTGAGGAATTATAGAAGAAATTTGGAAAGGGAAAGGCCCTCTTGTGTTATGCTGGGAGGTCAAAACCTTACGGTGGAGACTAATTGGGGCACCCCGCAGCTAGATAGCATTAAGTGGCTAGACAAAGGTATGCCCGTCAGCTGTCTATCAGACGCGAGGAGAGGAATTCGGTTTTCAGTTTCGAAGGTTTTGTTGATCTATGTTGAGGTGGGCTATAGGATGAGTTTGACGCCAATATAATCGTTGAACGTAGCGTTAAAAGCACTCTTGAAAATGAAACATGGTGTTTATTGATCAAATCAATTATCGTTACGCAGCTAATTTTCAAGACAATTGTATAACTTTCGCCAGGCCAAAGATTGGAATTTTAAGATGCATATTATTTATTTTTCATTTTGTGTTCAAAACATTCGGCAATCACTGTGCCACGTGTCATTCCAGCATCATGCATAATGCGCAAAAAATCTGAATTTAATATGAATTTCATCATCGGTGCAATACATACGCAATTTCATTCATTTATATTCATCTGCCTATAGCTCCTTTCTGGAATCCTGGCGAGTGTGAGCTTTTTAGTGGCATACCTGTAACTAGAAAATGAGACCCGATCATTTTGTGCGTTGTGAGGCACAGTTTCTCATCAGAAAAATCTCAATCAGAATAAAACTGTGAGGCACAGTTTCTCATCAGAAAAATCTCAATCAGAATAAAAAATGGCGCTTGATGAACAGTTCCTCAAACATTGGTTCAAATCTGAGAGGGTTGAATACAAGTTTGCCCTTTTCTCGATCACTTCGGATTAAATGACCCAAATTCAAAAACACTGTTGTACAGGGTGCGGCAGAAAATAATGCGAAATTTTTTTCTATTTCTTTCAAATCCCATTTTCAACTAATTCAAGCAATAATATCAACATTTTCGAGTGCAGTTATCTTTATAAAGTCCTTTTAAAGACTGTATTCGATGAAATTTGGACACATGCAGTTGTTCGTAACTTTTTAGCGTGTGGGTAAAAATTATTGAAATTATAATTGAATGTATTTCATTGTGTTGTGTCAATTGTGTAATGAGTTTCGTGAAAATCGGTCGAGTGATTTCAGTGATGGCTTCGAATGAAGAAATAGTGCGTCAACAAATTTTGGGCACTCACTTCGAAAACCCAAACGCTTTTCATCGATGGATCGGAAAACAGCTCGGAATCGCACATTCAACCGTATCTCATGTGATCAAAACGTTCAAGGATCGTAAGACAACCAAGCGGAAAAATGGTAGTGGCAAAAAACGTGGCACATCAAATCCGGAGAAGGCCAGGATGGTATTGAACCAATTTAAGCGTTATCCCAACATTTCGATCAGGAATGTTGCGAAAAAGGCGAAAGTTTCAGTTTGTTTTGTACAGAAAACAATGAAACGTTCTGGATTACATGTGTACAAGGTCCAGAAGGCACCTAACCGGAGCGATAAACAGAACTCGGTGGCCAAAACTCGTGCAAGAAAACTGTACAGGGAGTGGCTCACAAAACCGTTCTGCATTGTGATGGACGATGAGACCTACATTAAAGCTGACACCAAACAAATGCCAGGACAGGAACACTACGTCGCCACCTCTAAGTTGGCCGTTCCGGAGAGTGTACGGAAGAAGAAACTGTCGAAATTCGCCAAAAAATTCCTTGTCTGGCAAGCGATCTGCGGATGTGGCAAAATGAGTCAGCCCTTCATCACCTCTGGGACCGTCAACGGACATATCTACATGGATGAATGCCTCCAAAAACGACTTCTGCCCTTCTTGAGATCTCACGATGGCCCGACACTGTTTTGGCCGGATTTGGAATCTTGCCACTATGACCGGCCCGCCTTAGACTGGTACAAAGATAATAATGTAGTTTTTGTACCAAACGATGTCAACCCTCCAAACACTCCGGAACTTCGCCCAGTTGAAAAATGTTGGGCAATTATGAAGGCAAAGCTCGTTAAAACTCCAAAACTGATAGAAAATGAACTTGAACTAAAGAAAGTGTGGTTAAAAGTAAGTAAGCAAGTCGGTCCTATCATTGCCCAAAATTTGATGAAAGGGGTCAAGGCAAAGGTGCGGGCATTTGGGTTGGGAGAAGAGGTTCAATAAACCAATTATGTCAAAACTTAACCATTTAGTAGTACTTTATTTCCAGAAAATTTGAAAAGGAAAAATTTTTGGTGACCTTTTTTGTGTGTCCAAAATTCATCGAATATAGTCTTTAAATAAATTTATTCAATGTGTCCTCCATTTTTATTAATAACATCCTGATGTTTTGCAGGCTCGTGTTTCAACATATGCCCAAATCGAATAATCCAACGGATTAAGATCTGGACTGCTAGGGGGCCACAAATCCTTCGGCCAAAACTTCATGTTATCGTTCAACCATTGTTGGGTTCGATTGGACGTGTGACACGGCACTCCATCCTGCTGTAGGACAACGTTTTGGTCCTCGGAGAAGTTGGCCTTCACCCAGGGAAACACTTGGTCCTTTAAAATACCGATATACACTTCGGTATTGATTTTAACTCCAGCATCAATGAAAACAGGCGGCATTTTCAAACCGTTGGACGCCACCAAGCCAAACATCATGACACCAGCCGGATATTTGGTTTGAAATTTGAATTTAACTCTTTCCGGAACGTTCTCCATTTTTTGCGGTGAAATGAACCGGTCCGTGCGGTTGTTGGCCACAGCATCGATGCTGAAAAGCTTTTCGTCGGAGAACAGGATTATCATTTTTTCCTTCTTCAAGAAGGATAGCAATCTCTTGGAACGAGTCACTCGTAGTTCCTTGACCCGGTCCGTAATCAAGTGGCGTTTCACTCTGGCTCTGGAAGATGCATGCAGGTCTTCTTTGATGATTCTCCGCATGGATTTCTCCATGCGCTTCCTTTGCAAGTTTTCTTATGGAACGCGCCGGGTTGCGAGCAATTTTTGCATGGACCGATTTGATCACGTTTGGCGTGCGTGCAAAGCGCGGACGTCAGCTTCCCGGCTTCCGCTGTTTAGGACCATCTTGCAGGGACTTTTTTATGCGATAAAATGTTGCCAAATGGCACCCTACCACTTTGGCAATCTCTTTCGGCTTTTTCTGGGCGAGCAACAAACTGGTGATCACTTCTTTCGCGAACATTTTGACGAATTTGCAATAAAACAAATAGAATAATTGGATGAAAAAAAAAACAAAAAACATTAACCACACTTATCCTTGGTGTAATATTCATAGTTGACATCATACTGAAGTCCATAGTTGATCCTAGTATACTGTAATATGTATTGTATTATTTTATAGCTTTATAGCACTTAGGTTCAATGGAAAAAGAACACTTCCGTTCGGTCTCTTTTCCATCCGACCGTCGTGCAGTACGGAAGCACAATTGTAATCCGCTAGTTAAATCAAATAAACTATTTAGGTTAATTAAAGAGTGTCATTAGTGTCTCCTTCCTTCTTCGAAACATATCAAGTTGGCGACGAGGATCAAAACGTTTATACTCGTGTTAGAAGTGAAAGTTGCGAACTGTCAAACGGTCGTCTACACGTGTTGGAGAACATAACCCCAAAGTAATTATCATGTCGACTGAGGCTAATGGAAACGATAGTGGTAGTGTATCCAGTGCAGTTAAGCAGGAAACGCATGGCGTAGCTCCTGTAGTTCGAGCTGGCATGTTTGGCCAGATCGAGCACTTTGTCGTTGGAGAGAACTTTGAAGAATACGTCAACCGTCTAGAAATGTTCTTCCTTGTAAACGACATGCCGGACAACAAAAAAGTTCCCGTGTTGGTTACAGTCGCTGGTCCCAGCCTGTACACAATCGCTGCCAGATTGTGTGCCCCGGAAGATCCCCGTACAAAGTCGTATGAGGATCTGGTCCGTCTTCTCAAAGAGCATTTGGATCCAACCACGAATGTCGTCGCAGAAAGGTATAAGTTCCGGAAATGTGAGCAGCACGTCTCACAAAGCATTACGGAATTCATAATCAGCCTAAAAGCCACTGCTCAACCGTGCAAATTCGAAGCGTTCCTGTCGGATTCACTGCGAGATCAGTTCGTCGCAGGCATCCGGGATCAGAGCCTCCGGAAGAAATTATTAACGGAACCGGACCTGACATTCGACAAAGCTTGTTCGCTTGCTCGAAGTTGGGAAGCGGCCTTGAGCCAGAACAAGGAAATGTCCAGTCAACTGCCGCCGAAGCTCGGAGCGCTCAGAAAGGAGGTGAGTCACAAGTCGAAACCGAAACGAAGCCATCAGGAAAAGGAGGAAAGCAAATCAAGTCGTACCAGTCAGTCCAAGTCAACAAAACCATGCTATCGGTGTAGTCGCCATCACGATCCAAACACGTGCCCAGCACGCAGCTGGACGTGTTACTCGTGTGGGAAAATGGGTCACGTTTCTACAAGCTGTCGTCTTAAAAATAGCCAGTCCAAGACTGGTGGAAGCAATCGCGTCGCGGAAATGTCGGAAGCCGTCGAAGTCCTTCGTTTGAATATGCTGGGTGGTCACATCGAGTCAGTTGAGGAGTCGTCCATGTCAAACCTCAAACCACAACCGGAGGAAGAAAAAAACAAGCAGTCGAGTCGAAGTCTATCCATCCTGGAAAATGCAAGTGGACTTACATCTGGATCGTTGAATAAAGTCGATTCACCGGAATTCGTATCGCTAGAGTGCGATGGCCGTCGAATGGAGTTCGAAGCTGATTGTGGAGCCTGTCGTAGCGTCATCTCAATAGATACGTATCAGAAATATTTTTCTAAGAGTAAGTTAAATAGTACTGCATTGGAATTTGTCTCCGTTTCAGGTCAACGAATCAAGCCACTGGGTACGATTGATGTCCACGTATCCACACCATCAGGAATCCAAGGCAAGCTGGAGCTGGTGGTGATTCGAACCGACAGAGCAGTAAACCCATTACTCGGTCGAGACGGTCTTGATCTGGTGTTCCCGGACTGGAGGAAGATTTTTTCGGTAAAGTCTGTAGGTAAGTTAGAACCTTCCTTCGAATCGGTTTTGAAAACGCGATTTCCAAACGTGATAAGTCAGTCCGCTAATGACGCGATTACCGGTTTTACTGCGGAGCTAGTTTTGAAGCCTGACACCACCCCGGTTTTCCATAAAGCTTATTCTGTTCCGTTTCGTCTGCGGGAAAAAGTGGAACTTAGTCTAGAGAAGTTAGTCCAAGATGGAATTTTAGTCCCTGTTCGCTTTTCGTCTTGGGCAAATCCAATTGTGGTTGTGCCTAAAAAAGACGGTTCCGTTAGGATTTGTCTTGATGGGAAGGCCGCATTGAACCGCCACACTACCGTCGAGCATTACCCCTTACCCAGAATCGACGAAATTCTGGCCAAGTTAGCGAATTGGAAAGTTTTTTGTAAAATAGATTTGTCCGGAGCTTACCTACAAGTTCCCTTGTCTGAATCATCTCAGATTTTGTGTACGATAAACACACATCGTGGTCTTTTTCGTTACACTCGAATGCCCTTCGGTATTACTTCCGCCCCCGCAATTTTTCAGTCGATCATAGATCAAATTTTGCTCGATTCGCCAGGCATTGCCTACCTGGACGACATCGTAGTGGGTGGTGCTTCAAAAGCTAAACGCCCATAACGTTCGAATAAATTTTTCTAAATCTTGTTTTTTCAAAAGCGAGATCGAGTATCTAGGTCATACTATTACTTCTGATGGTATACGTCCTAGTCAGATGAAAATAAAGGCAATAGTAGACGCCCCTTCCCCAGAAAACGTTAATCAACTCCAAGCGTATCTTGGGTTACTTAACTACTATCACAGGTTTCTTCCAAATCTGTCGATTGAACTTCGTCCTTTGTACATTTTACTACAGAAAAACGCTCGATTCATGTGGTCATCAGAGTGCCAAGTTGCATTCGAGAGAACTAAAAAGTTGTTGGTGGATAACAACTTACTCGAGCCATATGATCCGTTGAAACCCATAATCTTAGCTGTCGATGCTAGTCCGTATGGAGTGGGGGCTGTGTTGTCTCATTTAGTCGGTCAGGTCGAAAAACCTATCTGTTTCGCGTCGTCCACACTCACCCCCGCACAGAAGAACTATGCTCAAGTGCACAAAGAAGCCCTTGCGGTCATATTCGGTATCACTAAATTCCACAAGTATATTTATGGTGCCACGTTCAAATTGATCACTGACAATACCGGTATCAAGGAGATTTTCAATCCAGCTAAGGGTACGTCGGCAATCGCTGCTGCTAGGCTGCAACGGTGGGCTCTTATTCTGGCTGGTTACAATTATAGCATCGAACATCGTCCTGGAAAATTTATGTGCCATGCTGATGCACTGTCACGTCTTCCATTACCTAGTCTAGCTGATGTAGAACATGTAGGTTTGGGTATTAACAATCTCTCGTCCAATGGTTCCGAAATCGTAAATTTGGAAATTGTCCGTAAACATCAAAATTTAGATCCAATTTTGTCTCAGGTGTATGATTATGTTTCCCGTGGATGGCCGAAAAATGTTGATTTGTCAGTCAAGTCGTATTTTCGAGTGAGTTGTCATTTAGGAATCGAGAATGGAGTGTTATACTTCGATGATAGGGTTGTTGTCCCGGATAGTCTGAGATCGATTGTAGTAGAACAGATGCATTCAAACCACGATGGAATCGTTCGAATGAAGATGTTGGGTAGATCGTATGTATGGTGGAAAAATTTTGATAAAGATGTAGTTGAGTATGTTAAAAAATGCAAGGTTTGCCAACAACGCCAAGCCGTGCCTAAAGAAGTAGTTGAGACTAAATGGCCAACATGTGAACGTCCCTTCCAAAGGATTCATATGGATATATTTTATTTCGAAGGTAGTACCATGCTGATAGTAGTTGATAGTTTTTCCAAGTTCATTGATGTTCGCCTAATGAAAGGGTCAAACAGTCTGCAGATGATAGAGCAGGTAGAATCGTTTTTTGCCTACTTTGGATTAGCAGAAGAGGTTGTGACCGATAATGGTCCTCCCTTTAACTCGGAACTTTTTGTAAGATTTCTCGAGGCAAATAGTGTCAAGGTTTCAAAATCTCCACCTTACCACCCCCAATCGAACGGGTTGGCCGAGAGAGGTGTAAGGACGGTGAAAGACGTGTTAAAAAAGTATTTACTCGATGATAACCAACAGTCGCTATCCTTATCGCGAAAGATTAATCGGTTTCTTATAAACTACCGTAACACTCCATCAACCGTTACGAGTCGTACTCCGTCGTCGATGATATTCTCATACACGCCGCGCACGTTGACGAATTTGATTAATCCGCGTAAAATCGAAGTAGAATCCGTACATCCCAAACCCGTTGTTCGAGTAAAAGATCAAATTGAACAGATTCCTACGCAAATTAAGAAGTCATTCATCGTCGGTGATAAAGTTCTGTACCGGAATCATTTTAAGGAATTAATCCGTTGGATTCCCGCGATTATCTTACAGAAGCTTAGTCCGTTAACGTTCTTAATAAGTGTTGAAGGAAACGTTAGAATGGTTCACGTAAATCAAATCCGATATACAGACTTGGCAGACAAATTTCATCCTTCCATGCCGGTTGTTCAACCAGTTTCAAATCGTGTCGATCAAGGCAGCGAAGACAACAACCAAGCTGCTGCGCCATCTAGAGACTCTGGTCAGAATCAGCCTCAACCAGCCAAAGATTGCTTGCAAAAGAAAGCCAATAAAAAGAGGAAGAGTACGAAACGTCGTCGGAGCGAGTCAAAATCTCCCAAGGTGCGGCGCTCTAATCGGTTGAAGGGTCAGCCAAGGATGAAGTACCCCAAATGAGCGGTTATTTTCTTCGATGCATCTTTAACTGAGATGAATCCACCTAAAAGTTCATGCAGATTTGTATTAGAGAATAAGTATTGTTATCTTGTTATATTTTTCATGCGTATGGAGAAAACGTTTTAAGCCGGGAGAGATTGTAATATTCATAGTTGACATCATACTGAAGTCCATAGTTGATCCTAGTATACTGTAATATGTATTGTATTATTTTATAGCTTTATAGCACTTAGGTTCAATGGAAAAAGAACACTTCCGTTCGGTCTCTTTTCCATCCGACCGTCGTGCAGTACGGAAGCACAATTGTAATCCGCTAGTTAAATCAAATAAACTATTTAGGTTAATTAAAGAGTGTCATTAGTGTCTCCTTCCTTCTTCGAAACATATCACCAACAAACCAAAACCAGGGAAACCACCCCCCAATATTCTCAACCATCAATCCAAAAAAAATATTAGCTTATACCCCCTACCGCACGACCCCCCCCACCCCACCCCCCCACCCCATCAAAACATTAAAAAATTAAAATAAGAAATAAAAAATAAAAAATTTAATAGTCTACAATAAAAAATAAAAAAAAAAAAAATTATTATTAAATTTTAAATTTAAATTTTAAAAATGACAACAAAGGAAAAAAAAAAAAAGAACGAACGATTTTCCGGCGGGCCCGCAAACCCCGACTTCTCTATACGGCACCCCGCAAAAACATTGGATTTGCCTAAACCCACTATCCACGATGTGCCCAAATCATTTTCGGAACGTTTGACGGTGGAGAGGAAACCGAGAAGTGACAAAAACATTGCACGCGCTGATCCTGTCATGAACCGAAAGGTGAAAAGGATAATATCGAAAAACCCAAATCTCTCCATTCGACCGGTGGCTCGTAAAATAGGGATGTCACCTGATTTTGTCCAAAAATCAAAACAACGTTTGGGACTTAAGTCGTATAAAGTAAAAACCGTTCCAAATCGCAACGGCAAACAGAACTTGGCAGCAAAATCACGGGTTCGACGTTTGTACTGCGAATATTTGACGAAGTTTTCATGCGTTGTTATGGACGATGAAACTTATGTCCTGGAGGATTTCAAGCAGCTTCCAGGGCTGGCTTTTTATTCTGCTATGGCTAGAAATGCTACAGCTGAGCATTTCAGAACGAAAAAGGCATCGAAATTTCCCAAAAAATACCTTGTGTGGCAAGCAATTTGCACGTGTGGCAAAAAGCGTAAATCTTTCGTCACTACAGGCACAATCAACAAGGAGATCTATCAGAAAGAGTGTCTGCAGAAGCGATTGCTACCCTTCATCAAAAGTCACAAAGAGAAACCTTTGTTCTGGCCCGATTTGGCATCATGCCACTATGCTAAAACTGTGATGGAGTGGTACCAAGCAAATCAAGTGAACATTGTACCTAAAACCTCAAACCCGCCAAATTGCCCAGAGCTACGACCAATCTAGAGATATTGGGCTCTGATGAAGCGGAAGCTTTCTGGAAAGAAGCAAGGAATCAAAGACATCAAACACTTCCAGCTAATTTGGACAAAGACGGCTTCTACGATTTCTAAAGAGTCTGTACAAACCCCAATGGACGGAGTTAAGCGCAAAGCTCGAAAATTTTATGCAAATACCGAATAACTATGTTTTGTCTTCGCGAATTGTTAAAACACATCCCATGAATCTAAAATAAACAACTACGACGGAAATATAATGCGAAATTTATGTTTTATTCATGTTTTGATTCATGTTTACCACTTACGGGCACGGCTTTTTTCCCCCCCTAATTTTTTCCCCCCCCACTTTTGGGGGTTTCTGAACCTTAAACGTACGTAGTCCAGCTCGAATTTTGGTATTCTGTACGAAAGTCTTACTCATATACAATTTTATAGCCACATCTCGAACTGAGGCGTCCGGTTTCCGTTTTAAGACCCCAACCATGCGTTTGTGATCGCTCTCGTTGACCCGATTGCATTTTTTTTTTCAGTCAGACGTTCTATTATGATACCAGACACCGTGGAATTCGTGATCTCCAACTTTTTCCGCTAAGATCGAACAAAGTTCGCCGAACCACAAAGTTGACCATCTACAAGACATTAATTAGACCGGTAGTTCTCTACGGCCACAAAACATGGACACTGCTAGTAGAGGACCAACGCGCCATTGAAGTCTTTGAACGGAAGGTGCTGCGTACGATCTACGGTGGAGTGCAGATGGAAGACGGAACGTGGAGGAGGCGAATGAACCACGAATTGCATCAGTTGCTGGGAGAACCTCCCATCGTACACATCGCAAAAATCGGTTGACTACGATGGGCTGGGCATGTCGTAAGAATGTCGGACGACAGCCCTGTGAAAATGGTTCTCGAAAACGAACCGACAGGTACAAGAAGAAGAGGCGCGCAACGAGCAAGGTGGATTGATCAAGTAGAAGGCGACAAGCGGACCCTCCGCAGACAGCGAGGATGGCGAGGAACAGCCATGGACCGATTACAATGGAAACAACTTCTGTGTACAGCAGAGGCCACACCGGCCTTAGTCTGATTGGTAAGGTAAGTCACTTTTTCCGATGGCACGATGTGACAGATTCTTATTCTCAAAGTACTCGTGCAAAACTTTCTCGCGCACAGACTGTTCTTTCGTCGCCATTTTGAAAACTTTTGCGCACCGCAGGAAATCAAATGACAGAGTGTTAATAATAAACATTAAACTTTATCAACGCAAAATTTCATTAGTTTAATAACGATCCCCGCTTTTGGATCGCTTTTTAGTTTAATAGCACTTGTAGTTTTATTAATCAAATCGAATTCACAGTTCAACAATCAACAATAAACAATAGTGAATACTTCGTGTGCTTTCCGTTTTTCTGAATAGTTTCGAAAAATTCTGTCCGGCATTGATTTCACCAGCTTCTGCAGAGTTTTATCAAGTATCAAGCTCCAGGCTTCTACGGCTTACTCAAGTTCACGAACTGTTTTAAACTGCCTTCCGCCTTTGTAAACCTGTCGTGCCAGGATGCCCCACAAGTTCTCGATAGGACTTAGATCCGGACTACGAGCTGGCCAATCCAGAAGACTGATGTCTCGTTCAGAAAACCATTTCAAAGATTGCTTGCTGACATGAATTGCTGCATTATCCTGTTGAAATACGAAATTTTCCGGCATAACGTCTTCAGTAAACGGGATCAGTAAACATCTTCCAGAAGCTCCAAGTACTTTTCCGAATTCATCCTGGTCGAAATGGTGGCAGTAGGGGTCTTTCCATGGATCGAAAAAGCGGTCCAAGACATTAGAGTGCCACCTCCAAAGTTCCTGCTCAGCTTAACCTGCGGAGATTTCCTCAAATCGTGCCAATAATATGCGGTGCAGTCTGGGCCATCCAAATTGGATTTCTTCTCGTCAGAAAAAAATACATTGTCCCATTCCGTAGTCCACGACATGTATTTTTTTTGCGAAATGCAATCTAGCGTTAATGTGAGCCGGTTGAAGATTGTTTTTTTTTTTTTTGCTTTTTTGAGTACTTTAAATGGCCACATCCACGTTGAATCTGCCGTACACGCCTCTTAGAAATGGAAAGCCCCATTTCTTGCTTGATTTGCAGAGTTACCCATTTGTATAATTTGGTTCCGGACACGATTGGTAATCTTCGAATTTCCCGTTGTTTTCTTTTTAACGCCATACTTCTTGCCTTTTTCAGCAGGTTCCTGATTGCTGCTTCCGATCTGTGGATCACACGTGCCATTTCGCGATTGCTCTCACTGCGACTTTTGAGTTCTCGAACCAGTATTTGCTCCGACTGGCTTCAATACTTTCCTTTACCCATTTTGTCGAAAACAAGCAACAACTACCGCGCAACGCAAATTCAAACTCGTGTTTATGGCGGACGAGGGCTATACAGTGTAAATATGACAGATTCGCAAGATAACAGTAGCATAGGTACGCTCAATGCGGCATTACGTCATAGGCGTAGCCAGGATTTGAAGTAGGGGAGGGCAAGCTTATTTTTTTAAGAGAGAAAGAGAGAGAGAGAGAGAGAGAGAGAGAGAGAGAGAGAGGAAGAGAGAGAGAGAGAGAGGATTACCTTTCTTCTCAACTCTAACCCAAAGTATTTTACAATATCCGGCCGATTTTGGCAACAAGATCATTCATTTAGTTTCGTTCGTTTGTTTCTTTTAATTACATGCTGGAATAATATCTTACTTAATTACTTTACAAAAAAATTTCGATGGTATGGTACTATTAAATAACAATGAATCAAAGAACTGCTTTAAACTGCCAATATTTAAAAATAAACATTGCACAATTCACACAATGTGCTCAAAATTTAGTAGCGGAGTAACTTTTTCGAAACAAATTTAGAATGAAAAGTAATGAGCATTTACATTGATAGTAGCTTTCTTCTTGGTTCGTACGTGTGTTCTCGACTTGTTGTAGAATGTATTTGATTGGTGGAAATTCCTGAACCTATATAACTTATACTTGTTTTCTGCAATTGTCATGCAAAACAGTAATGTATGTATGTTATCTGGTGATCCGTTTTGTTACAAGCATTCTCTTATTCATGAATACGCGCCGAGCCATCGCACATAAATTCGGCGGTTTCAGCGTTTTTCTCCCACAGAAACGGAAAAAAGTTTTGAGGTAGCTCATCGAAGCTTCCGGTCCGCCTCTAAGCATCTTGCTATGAGGTATGTCAGCACTGAGATATCTCAAATAATAATAATCCGTCCAATATATCCTAAAGCAGATGAGCCTGTACATCAATAGAAGCATAAAGTTGCCAGAAGGCACGAAAGGCATCTACGCACACTGGATTCACATTGATTGTTCTTAAGAAGTTTCTACTTGAATGATACAGTTGTAAAAAATGAAAGTTTACGAAGAAAGTGTTTGTTTCGAGCATCGGCAGTGAAAGGTTATGCCGATGCTTTATTGCGCACTATTTTGCTATCAGGCATGGCGCGTTTTGTATTGTTTCGGTTATTTATCATATTGTGAGTGATTCCAATAGCATCCTTACTGTTAGTATAAATAGGTTCAAATCAGAAATCGGTACTAATATTTAAATGTTTTACTAAACGCCGCTTGAATTCAGCTTATCGTTTACTAAAAGGAACCCTGCTGCCACCCAATCCTGTTATCCAATATCCCAGCGATTTCTCGTGGAAAGTCAGAGGCGGTCTCGGCTTTCAATCAAACGAGTCTCACACATTCCTACTTTTTACTTATTTGACCTGCATGAGGGCGAGGCAGGTGCTGGTTATTGCCTTAGTTTGGGTTCACCAGTTTTTACACTTTGAGGATGTATGCTAAACATCATCTGTTAGTTATCTGTGTAATAACAGCTGATCTGACAGCAACGGAGTAGCAATCTCGGGCCTTCAATCATGCTCGTGTCAGATATGACTAACATATTTCTCAATAATACGAAACTACAGTACCGTAAAACGGTTCAGGTTTGCCCATATCATTGATAGTTCAAATAATCATTTTTCGTTGATACACCTGTAGTGGCTATGAGGATATATGTAAGAGAAAAATTGATTTCGTAATAAACAAACATAAATAAGCAAATACATATGTTTGTGTTTTATTTGTATGGCTAGATCTCAACCCTGCTAAGAGTAGATGTTTAAATATCGTAATAAACAAACGTAAAATGAGTAGCTACATTTTTTGTATTTTATCTGTATGACTATATTTCATACCTAATGAAAGTAAATGTGTAAAGATGAAGGAATTACACAAAAAGATATTGAGTAACTTAGTATATGTGCGAAGCCCCTTACCTGACTGGATTTCATTCCTGCTTTGCTACCTACGTAGCACAGACCTATGTCTCCTTGCTAGGCTGAACGACACACATACACTGGAATACCGGAAAGAGTCAAGAACACATAGCGCCATGATTCACTCCGCTAACGTTGTAGGAAGTAGACGTGTTTTTCAAAAGTGGAATTAGACGCGAAAGAAAAATGGAGGCGAATAATCCGAATGAAAGATACGACAACACCTTCTAGCTATTAACTGTGTTTTTCAATTTGGCTTCCGAAAGCTGTAACATTGGTTTAAATATTAAGTTTTTTGATTGCCAAGAACTGAAAGTTGAATTGAGCATAGCTTTTTAAACTATCGGCTCGTGATAAAAAAAAAGCAATAAATGCTTGCCTAATAGCAGGTTAGAGATTTTTTTTTTATACGTTAGGTTTGCTAGGGTTCTTGATTAGAGGAAAAAAAAACTGTAATAAAATTGGTAGCCTTTTCTTTTTAAAAATATAGCTCATGGATGTCCACTTAAAACTTATCGCAAAATCGAGGCGACTTCGCGCTTTTCCATTGAGGCAAAGGGGGAATAACACAAACATTAAAAATAAATAATATACAATTGAAACAAACATAAAAAATTTAAAAATAAAATCAAAAGTTAGGGGGAAGGGCAACGGCCCTCCCCTCCCCCCCTTGGCTACGCCTATGCTTTACGTTAGTGTGCGTTTAAACGAATTTCCCCTCTAAAATCACCTTTTTTGGATTTTTTTCAGAGATCACAATGAACTTCCGTTCAAATTGTGTTCTCAAAAACGTAACTACTGATAGGCTTTAGTAAACTGTATTTGACTTTTTGTTTCGATCTTTTGTATTGGAAATAAACTCAAAAATGACCTTGCGTTTAAACGAATTTCCCCCACTGTATGCACGTTGATTCTGCCTAATAGTATGGTATCGAAGTTTGAGCACTGTATATGAAATGTCAATACCGATCATAGTCTTTTCAAATACAAACTCCTAGCTCAGTTTGATTAAAATATTTCACTCAATGTTGCAGTGTTTTGCATGTCTCCAGATTATCGCGAATACAAACCTTAATTTTTTTTGCAATCGATCCGATTTCCTTAGCTACAGGCATGTAGCTTTCAACAACAGAAATATGTAAAAAAAATACCGAGAACAATCCGATTGAACAAAGTGAACGATTCCTGTCTTCCGGATGTGACGGGGTTCGGGATTTATGTTTGTGTTCGAGAAGTACACTTACCGATTAATGCTGTTTATTTATCGTTTTCGCATTTTGAGATGGGTCGATTTTCGGTTTATCTCGAAATCCACTGTTCTGACTGCGAGGCAAGGGTTCGAACATCGTTCGATTCGGGAGATTCCCAGGCTAAGAGGATTCTAAATATAGTTATTAGCCGCCGCATGGCAAACAATCGATAAAAAGTGAAAACTTTTTCGCTACGCCTCCATCACTGAAATGGAAAGACCAGCGCGCATTGCAAAACAGACTCCCATGCAGATGCCAACGATGCGATGGGGAATTCTAGACGATAGATAGTGTAATATTCAAGTCCTCGCCAAGCTTATCGAGCGAGCGAGATCTCGGTTGGCTGCTTTTAATTCCCCCGGTTGGTTTCTTGTAATCTGGTACGGCGCGCAAAATAGTGGCCCGCAGCCTCCAGAACCGACCGAGAGCGGGGAAAAAAAAAAACACTCGTTGATTAATGATTTTAATTCCCATCGGTCCGGAATCGGTGCAACGCCACCGCAATTGTGTGCAAAGATGCAGTTCCCCTCCTATCTCGGTCCGGATCTATCGAAAGCAAACCGAACACAGTAGTCGGTGGGCTGCGGCGCGTTGGATTTTCGCTTTTGTCAATACCGCCGCATCGAAGTAGGTGGGGTGTGCGAGCAATAGTTACCCCTACACTAGGCGGCGGTCGTAAGATTGGAAAACTCTGCCGGTTAAAAATAGAAATTATCGGCACTTTCCGTGCACTGCGGCATCCCACGGTCGTCGGTCGAATCGTCGTCACACTGTTTTTATTTGCCTATTGTACTTTGGCCGCGTCCGCTGCAGTCGAGGCCCGCAAAAGGTAGAATAAATAAGCACCTCTCCGTAGGCTTTAAAACCAAGCCAATGTCGCCTTTGTCGTCGTCGTCGTCGTCGTCTTCTATCATCGATGATTCGCTCCAGATAAGCGCCACCGGAGCTGCTCATCTGTCTCGGCGGAGGTTCTGTTTGCGGCGGTATCTCTATGTTCCGTCCGTGTGCGGAGATCGAGCGATATTCTCGCATATAAATCTTGTTACAATTGTCTATGGCCATTCCTCCTTGGGGTGTGTAAGCTTGGAAAAAAATATATGTCTAAATTGCAGAACAGACAACAATCGATGCCCCTAGTTGGTCATGGTGGTTGCAACAGAAGGAAAATTAAAATAATTGTTCCCGACCAACGGCGACGGCGGCGGAAAAGAAAAACTATCAAATAAAATTGAAATTATAAGCAAACGATCCGGTGGATGCACCGAGAGGAAGTCCCCCTTTCCGTGTCTTGTCAACGAACCACACAAAGAGAAGACAATTGCATAAGCTGAAGAAGGCTCCGGTGAAGTGTAATCCCACAATGTGCTTATCTCTCATTCCGGCCGACGACATCGACAGGAGCTGGCTCCGAAACACAGATGTCCAGGAGAGGTGCGTACGAATGCAGTTGGGCTCAGGGAAGGTGGGTGGTTTTGCGGTTCCATTTTCTATATTCAAGGAAACGACTTCGCACACCATAAACCAAATTCACCTTCAAACGTTGATGCAGGGCAGGGGTTCCCCGCTTTTGGATCGCTTTTTATCATCTTCATCATCATCATCGTTAGTCGCGGCGAAGTCTAGTTTCGCCTGCGCCGTCGTCGTGGGAGTCTGATTTTCACATAAAGCCTCCGATGGTGACGCTTCCGAAATTAATAGTGCCATCACGAACGAAAGCGTGCTTAAAGATTCACTTTCTTTGATCCCGGCAGTGTTCGGATGGGATGCGGATGGATATCGGTATCGAGCGATCTGGGGGCGTGAGAAGTTTGGGCCTGGTTTTGTGGAACGAGAGACGGCTGTGTTTATGACGGATTTCTTCTCGAGCGGAACCAAATATGGGAAAGGTGCGTGAGGTTCGAGATGGAATGAGAGTTGTTCGGGCAGCGTTGACGATCCTAGGCGAAAGATTGTTTTGGTTCGATGTGGCCGTATTGCTTTGAATTTGTCTTATAGGTAATTTAGTCACGCTGTGAATGAGCACTTGTACCAATAGTGTAAAATGGTTTCTACGGGGAGAGAAGAATATATAGAAATAATAATGATAGAATATAGGAAGAAAGTTCCAGCATTCATATTTGTAAAATTGCTCTATTATAGACTACATTGGCGAGGCTTTAATGGATATAATAGAAATATCTACCTTGACCCTTTCAGGCCTAAAGGGTCATACATGAGACCAAAAGGAAAATGGCTGTATAAAATCACACACTTTAAAAAGGAGTTTAAGGCCTAATTGACGACCTAGAACATACTGAATATGAAAAAGGTCAGAAAGAAAAAAAAATGCCTTATTAATAGTGTAAAGCGTTGCACATATGCACTCGTATTATTAAATTCTCGTTGATAAACGTTGTTTGTATCTTTCCGGGAGGTTCTAGGTTATCTAAAATGTACATGAGTTCAGAACTTCAGATCTACAGTTGTAACAGTAGCTTTTAGAGCTACATTTGGTTACGATACGTATTCAAACATATTGAATGAACCTTATGGAAGGTCAACAGTCATTATTTGATAATTTTGTGATGTTCTAGGTCATCCAAACTGTCCTTTAGATCATAACTTAAGATCTATAGTAGTAACTATAGCTTTTCAGGCTAAACAAAGTTGCGCTACGTATTCAGCCATGCTCATTGAATGTTTTCGAACGTAGAAAAAAAAATATTATGAGATAAACTGGGATGATTAAGGTCATCCAAACTGCCCTGACGTTCAGAATTTAAGAGTAACAGTTGTAACAGTCAATTTTAAGCAACAAAAAGTTACACAAAGTTAATATTATTAAACATTAACAAACATTATAAGGTAACATTAAAATTATTACATTAGCACTTTGTGTCGGCGCGTCCTTCTTCTCTTCTCAGAAAGCGAATAATGGCGCTATAACCATAAGCCATAAAAGAGGCTAGGACCAGAGCTGGTAAATCTCACGGCCATCATGTGACGATGAAAATAGAGGGCATCTCACTGTCATGAGACGAAATGAACTATCATAAGCTTTCTTGTCAATCTCACACCATCATGCAGTCGTGAGATTTTTTCTCATACGATTTTGTTTCAAAAATGTCTAATTAACTTACTTGAAACTAGCCAAGTAATAATGTGTAATCGATAGAGTGGAAATTTTATTTGAAGTTTTGTGATGAAATTTACAATTATATCAATAAATGTGCTGGTAATAGCGATGACCAAAACACTATCACGTGCCTTCATGACGAAAAAATCTATGAGATTTCGAAGAAAATCTTCGTCATCGTTTTCTCGCCCGTTGAGATTTTCAGACGCAATTCGGTAAAAATCGTTGGTTATTATTCATTGAAAATGACATTTGCCAGCCCTGGCTAGGAAAAGAGTTAGTGCTCATGTTTCAACCGACTGACAAGCTTTCCCGCAAGAAAAGGCACCACACCCTCGGTTTTGGAGCCTGGATAAAAGTATGAAGCGCCTGTGTCCCATCCCAGAAAAGCAAACAACAAAGGAGTACATTAACTTTCTTAGCCTCGTTACTTCCAACGACTTATTCATCTTTAAACTTATCTCATATCAAAGCAAATATACACATGCTTTCTCGGCAAGGAAAGCCTCCCACACAATCCCATCGAATTTCCAACTCCAGATGTCTATGAAGGTAGCATGAGTTCTCATCATCTTCTTAAGTAAACATCTAATCAACACTTCCCTCCCATCCCTTGCTGAGCATAAGGATCTGGTTAGGTGTTGTGCAACGAAATCGATGGATGAAGAGCCTGTCACACCCAAGGCAGCTTTTCTGGCGCTTCCATCGTCTGTTGGGTGTTCCGATCAAAATTTTGTCAAACAGTAATGTGTGTGAGTTGATCAAAGTTTTTATTAATAAGTCAAATTCTTTTTCTTTTTGAAGTTCAGTTAATACAGAATACAGGAGAAATATTCAGCTAAACTTCCATTTTATCGAATGCAAATTGCCGGGTCTTTCGATTAACACCTGCCATAAGATTTTGTACAGTCTCCTTGTCCACTTTGTTCGCCGCAGAACGCCAGTTTGCCTTGAACTGTTTCTCGCTCACAACAGCTTTTTTAGTCTTCTTAAGATTCCACTTGACAATGGCCCATTATTGTTCGATAGGGCGGAGCTCTGGCCTGTTGGGAGGGTTCTTGTCCTTGAGCACTACTTAAAACGTTGTTGGCAGCATACCACACCATGGCCTTTTTTTCCGTAATGGCAAGATGCCAAATCCGGCCAAAATAGAACGGAACAATTGTGTCGCTTCAGGAAAGGCAGTAGACGTTTTTGTAGGCACTCGTTCAGATAAATTTCCTGGTTGACGGTTCCGGTCGCATTGTAAACGTTGCTTTTCAAGCCACAGGTACAGATGGCCTGCTACACCAGATATTTCTTCGTGAACTTTGACATGTTAATGTGCTTGAAAATATCTGCCACCTTTCCCCGTCCGGTTGCCGTATAAAATTCCTGTCCAGGAAGCTGTTTAAAGTCTGCCTTGACGTAAGTTTCATCGACCTGTAGCACGGAATCAAACTTCGCCAGCATCGTCGCGTACAACTTTCGCGATCGTGCTTTGTTTATCGTCGCGATTTGGAGTCACTACTTTCTTGTATGTCAACAGTCCAGCTCGTGTTTTTGCTCTATCCACGGTTGAAGGCGCCACTCCCAGCTTCTTTGCGACATCTCGGACGGAGAGGTTGGGGCTCCGCTCGAAACAGCGGGCAACTCCGGCTTTCGATTTTCCCCCGATCCAGCTTTCCTGGCTGTCGAAAAACGTTCACCGAACACTTTTAATACACCCCCACCCCCGCGAGCCCCAAAATTTTTGCGTTGTTTCTCTTCCCCCCCCAACATTTTTATAACTGAAGTGCTAATCTCAAAATCAAAATAGAGGTATGATCACAGAGAACAGACGTTCATCTTCGGTCTGCTAATTCTAGACAAAATCGTCAAAAGGTCGAAAGTAACAATTGTAAACAATGACTTAAAACGTAAATTTCCTGGAAATGCCAGGTTGCTAACATCTATATCCACTACCGACGGGAAGGTAATAACTCCCTGTATCTGTTTCTGGTGCTATTTTGTTTGTGGGAGCAAGCAGATCCCAGAAAAATACGCTAGAAGTCATTGTTTACAAATGTTACTTTCGACCTTTTGACTATTTTGTCTAGAAAAAAAATTCACAAAATTTTAAGTGGTTTTTCATGTGTTTGTTGTTAGGCGTCCCGTCAGTATCCGATAACTAACAGATTATTATTCATCAATAAAAAAACAAATAACCAACCAAATAAATTTAGTTTTTTTTTCACCTTGCTTCCTTCCCCCGCTGCCCCCCCCCCCCCTTTTCTCCTTTTTTTTTATAAAAAGATAATGGACAAGAAGGTTTTTGTCTTGTGTGTTGGTCCCCACCCCCCCCACCCCAAAATGAGGGGTTGACCAATTTTTTCCAATGCACGATGAAAGGACATGCGTCAAGTTTAAGTCGACCAAATTTTGATCGAAACACCCTTTAGCAGCCAATCCAGGATTGTGTACCGTCGGAAAGTGCTATTCCATGCTTTAACTTTGCATTGCATGGAAAAAAATTGATGAAGTTTTAGTTAACATTTAGTTTAAAGTGTAGTGCTCAAATGTGCAAAATTTCGTCACAATCTGTCGAGTGGTTATCGAGATGGCTTCCAAGCAAGAAGTGCTTCGACAAAAAATTATGGGCGCTGTCGTGGAAAACCTAGGCCAGTCGCACAGGTGGATGGCAAACTAGATGGGAATCGACAATTCGAACGTGTTCCGTGAGGTAAAATCGTTCAAGAAGACCCAGACGACCCAGCGGTGAGTTGGCAGCGGAAGAAAAGGGAAAACGACCGACGTCGTGAACGCAAGGAAGGTGAGAGACTACTTCAAGCGCAATCCAAACCATTCGATTCGGGACGTGGCCAAGAAGGTCAATTCTTCCGAATGGTTTGTCTAGCAGACAATGAAACGGGCTGGACTTCATCTTGTTGCCGAGATAAACAAAAGAGAACCCACACCACCCCACAACCACAACCCGCCAGAGAAGCAACAACCCCCACAGACACGACGTACACACAACACACACAACCGCCCCCCGCTTTCCCCCCCCCCTCGCAGTCCGCCGAAACAACCAAACCATTCCCATCGCTCGCCCCCACCCCCACACCCACCCCACCACCACCCCCAAAAAAATAAAAAACAAAACCCAAATATTAATAAAACAAAATCCACCCCCCAACAACCAGCAGCCATCCCTCCTCATTTCTCTTTCACCAGGCCTCACTTCAGCATCCTTTGGAGCTTTTTGTCGCTCAGGGTCGTCAGCCGTCCGGAACCGGACTTTCTTTCGATACTCTGATTGTTTTCTAATAGTGCCAAGATGTTGTAGATCCCGGAACGGGCGTATCCGGCGAGCACAAAGTGCCGCACGATGTCCGTTTTCGACGCGGTGGAGTGCCGTTCTTTGAACGCGCTCACTTCTGAACGGAGTTGCTTCTTTGTTTTTACCATCACGGTTAGGGTTCGACTGCTAGAGCTGTCAAATTTTGTCTGCTGACTCATGGGTTACTATGATTGATGCTGCATGGGTAGTTTCGTCAATGCGGGTGAAGGTAAACCCATGAAAAGTCGGCAATTTTTGTCCACTTTTTTAATGCAAACGTTAATTTTTTCAAAAAATTAGCAGAACCAAAAAGTACAACACATATTACACAACATTCCCCCCAAGCCCCCCCCAAGAACACCCACCCTCTCCCTATATATAAGTACAAACCCAACGATGGTCTTTTACAAATCCAAATAAAAAATATTTTGTTCGTCGTGAATTTGTCAACCATATCCCAAATTTATGCTTTTTTACAGCACATTCTGGATGTTCAGATTATTGCCGATACAGACTTTAAGAGCGATGCCAATGGAGGCAATGGAGCTTATTTTGGAGACGTTATAATTCCGTGAAAGGAAACAACAATTTTTGAATGCTTCAAATCATAAAACAATACATCTTAGCTATTGACATAGAGTGTGAAGTGAGCACATTATTGGTTAAGTCAATTGCACGGTTGCAGACGAAATTTATTTTTCGTAAATTGTTCTAATTATTCATAACTAGTAGACCAGGCAAACACCGTACTGCCTGTAATCGAAAATGTGTTTTTTTTCAGAAATCAACAATTATTTCTATTTCACTTCAAAATTAAATATATTTTGAAAAACACTTTTACTAGCGTATTTGTAGCAAAATTAACCTGCTTAATTGGTCTTCATAGCTGTTTAATTTTTTTTAAATACACAACACTGTACAGAACACAACAACAATTGACTACCTACTGATGAAGAAGGAATTTATAGTTTTTAAGATACTAATACCACAAACTGTCATGTGACAGGTATAACACAAACACACACACACATATTCAAGTTCTAATTACAGACATATCTCTTAGGTATAATGTAACGAACACAAACACGATGTTCATTTCAGGTTCGCACAAAACTACTATGAATACTAGACCAACTAAAAGCTTGCAATATGGACACTTTCGGATAAAGAAAAAACGTATGAAGACTGTTAATCCTGTATATAAAGCCATTCAAGAATCCAAGATGGTGGCTTCTGTTTCGCAAAAGAGAGAAATAATGTCAAATACCCTGCGATATGGATGTTTGTGGATCGGGAAAGGCGTATATAGCGTGAAAATCAATCTCAGATGCCATTTTGAAAACCTAGTTAGCGGCTTTTGTTTCTTTAAAAGTTTTACTAGTTGGTAGTAAGTTATATACTTATTGTGTTTTTCCAGACGCTCAAAATATTGAGGTACATAATGTAGGTATTTCAAGATTTTGAGCATATAGAAGAACATGTACTGTCGATTGATGGATGAATATTTAGATTTTTTTTTTGGGTTCTTACATATAAGCAACGGTTTATCGTAATAAAAAAACTTAAGTGGACTACCGGCAGACATATCGACTAGCTTCTTTCCGCTGTAATAAAATAAAAACTCGCATCAATTCTTGCGTAGTATCATGAAACGTTTATATATATATATATATATATATATATATATATATATATATATATATATATATATATATATATATATATATATATATATATATATATATATATATATATATATATATATATATATATAAACATTTAATGTTCCAACTTATAGAATCCGGGAGTTTGTGAAAATTTTACTAAAATCCTACTAAATGGAATCAGATAAATTGATTTTACGTCCCATTTGTTGCACTTTCACACGACCGTCACGTTTTTTAAATGAATATACTGTCTCCACTGCTTCGGTAACTTGTTTTAAGGAACGTTCAATGGATTGCCCGTGGTTTGTTCAATCCAACACTGTCATCGGAGTGTTGATGAACTTTAAGATTCTGTTTGATATAGCCGGCATGTAAGATTCTAGGAATCTTGTAAGAACTACGTAAAGTTTCTATATACCCTCGCGCTAACTAGCAAAAAAATTTACGGAACAAAAGCCGCCATCTTATTTCCCAAAATGGCAGCGGACATTGGTTTTCACTCGCTTTAGTTTTTCTCGATCCATAAATACCCATATCTCAGGATGTTTGACAGTATTTCTATCTTAATGAAACAGAAGTCACCATCTTGGTTTCCAAAATGGCGTCATGCATCGATTTCCAACCTTTATACGCCTTTCCCGACACAAAAGTATCCATATTGCAGGATATTTGACAGTATGTACAAGGTTTTATGAAACATATTACAAAATGGTGTCAAACATCGATTTACAGTCTTTATACGCCCTTTCCGAACGAAAAATATTCATTTTGCAGGCTTTTTGACAGTATTTTCCACTCTCTCGAGAACTGAAGCCGTCATTTTGGATTCTTAAATGGAACCGGACATCGATTTTCGGCATCAATTCCAAAAATATCCATATTTTAGGATTTGACAGTATTCTCCAATTTTTTCGAAATCAGAAACTCCATCCATCGAATTCCAAAATAGCGTCAGTAATGGATTTCGAGCCAATACACTTTTCTGATCCAAACATATCGATATTGCTAGGTATTTGACAGTATTTATCTCTTTTTTCTTAACAGTAGCCGCTATCTTGGATTCCAAAACGGCTTAGAACATCGATTTTCAGCCTTAATTGGCAGTTTCTGATTCAAAAATATCAATATTATATTTAACAGTATTTCTCCCTTTTGACCCAACCCCATTATTGGATTCCAAAATGGCATCACCTATTGATTTCCCTTCATACGCTTTTCCTGCCCCAAAAAAATACATTTTGCAGGGTGTTTTACAGCAATCCCACTTTATCTATTGCCAGAAGCCGCCATCTTGGATTCCAAAGCAACCACCTGAACAACATTGTCGAAGACGGCATATTCCTAGATGGCCAGGATCCTGAGATACAGCTAATACAAGATATTCATAGGTGTAATAGCGCCGCACAGTGAGCCAATCCCGGACTACTATTCACCAACCAGAAGATCTGGATCTATTGAACAACTTTGCTCAAGACAGTAACATTCCATATGGCCAGGATCTCGAGATATTCCATGTAGGAACCCATTTATACAAACATTTTGCATGCCAGCTAGCGCCACCTACTAAGCCAATCCCGAATTGATAAGACCACCACGAAGTTCTCCTTGCCAATAATTTTCCTCGAGGCATCATACATCTGTTGGGTGAAAGTTACGGGAATATTACACTTTCAAATTAATATCAATTTCATCTGCTGCGCCTCTTTCCCAATTGGTGAAATTGCTGTAGCCGGGTGCCACTACTTTCAGTCAGTGCACAGTATGGAAAAAAGTACATGAATAGTGAAAGAATTCGTGAAAAATAGCATTTCTTATGTAAAATTTTTTACTCTGGTCTCTCTTCAAATGTCGAATGTAAAATTTTTTGGGAAATCGAATGAAGAGGACACGCCGTAAAAATCAGCTGATGGAGCTATTGGACATATTTCCCCCCAATTTCCCCGAATTATTTAAATAATGTACATATATTTAAGTCTGAAGGGGACCGCAGTAGTCTAAATAGGCTTAATTTAATCTATTTTTTTTCTAGTGTAGGAGGTTGCATTCACTGCACGGGTCGGCGAACGAAGATATTGCTGATCTTACCCCCCTTGCCCAGGTTCGAGAATTCATTTTATTCCTTACACAATTTTACGTAAGATTAACCTATTAATAAATAGTAGATGAACTAAACCTATTTGGACTGCCCCAGTCGCCACCGAACACAGAGAAACGAGCATAATTTGAAAATACAGGGGAAGTGGAGTATAATCAGCAATACCTTTGTTCACCGACTCGTGCGGTGAATGCAACCGCCTCCATTCGAGTCTTTGAAAAAATGTACTCAAGATTAGGCATAGTTTGACTACCAAAGTCGGCTCCGAGTATAGATAAACAGGCTTTATTCAGAAATACGGGAAAATGGGGTACAATCAGCAATATTTTCGTTCACCAAGCCGTGCGGTAAATGTGAACACTTCCATTCGAATTCTAGAAAAAAATGACATAAGATTAAGCCTATTTAGACTACTGTGGTCCCCTCCGAGCATAGATATTTATACATTATTTAAAACATTCGGAAAATTGGGGCAAAATATGTCCAATATCTCCATCAGTTGAATTTTGCGGTGTGTGAAGGCCCCTCCATTCAATTTTCCAGACATTTTTACAAAGGAAAAGCTATTTTTCACTAATTTCGTGTTTAGATTTCGCAATTCATGTACTTTTTACCACTATGCAGTGGTGCCACTTTGAAAAGTAAGAAATTATTCTTCAAAATTACGTAACTTTCTTAGTTTGAACTCAAATTAAGCACGTTTATTTCAAATGCTTCATGAAAGAGAGCCATGTGTTTTAAAGTTACAGATTTTTAAGCTCAACTTTAATGCAGCTTTTTTGAATAAAAACTGAAAATAATACTTTCTCCATACAGAAAAAGTAAAAAAAACCCAAATAAAATTTCATGTCCATGTTGACGGCTAAACGATTTAAAGTAAAACTGAAACTTTTAAGGGATGATTTTTGGAACATTTCCAACTATAATTTACTATGCAACTTCGCTATGTCGATTTTTTGAAAATCGACACAACCTTATAGCACAGCTTATAGTTCATCATACTTTGTAAGTGATCTCAACAGCATTTTTACTGTTGGTTAAAATGGGTTGGTTTATCAGCTCTGTTGATAAAAATTTACCTTGTTTTCCAAATAAAAAAATCACCCTCATTGTTTGTAAGATGCCCCAATAGCATCTTTGTTGTTGGTTTAAATCGGTTGTAGGATTTGAATATCTCTATTGTTTTACTTCGTGAAATCCGTAATACATAGAGAATAGTTTGGAAATACGGAAAAACAGATTCATTCACTATTGTCTCATCTATATAGATGAAACCTACGAGAAAACCTGCCACGATCAATTTCCCTTTTCTGAGTTACTCGTGGAAGTGCAGTAAAAGTAAATCCCGATGATATAAATACGACTCTGAGCTCTTCAAATGTCAATTTATCGAAAATGATAAATCAATCAGGGAAAACAACATAATCTGGCAGAAGAAATGTTCCACTTCAACGCATAAAATCTGCGTTTGGAGAATTGATTTGTTATTTCCTAGAAATTCACTACTGAAGAAGCTAAGTGTCTTGCAAATATAATCGAGGTATACATGTAACCTACGGCCTTTAGTATCAACGAGTATCGAAGTTACATTCCTTCCCATTTAGACTCCAGAAACGTTTGCATTTAAACAAAATGGACAAAAATTGCCGATTTTTCATGGGTTTACCTTCACCCGCACTGACAAAACTACTAATGCAGCATCAATCATAGTAACCCATGAGTCAGCAGACAGCTGACAATTTGACAGCTCTATCAGTCAAACTCTAACCGTAATGGCAAAAACAGTGAAGCAACTCTGTTCGGAAGTGTGCGCGTTCAAAGAACGGCACCCCGCCGCGTCGTGCGGCACTTTGGGGACGCCGGATACGCCCGTTTCGGGATCTACAGCATCTTGGCACTATTAGACAACAATCAGAGCATCGAAAGAAAGCCCGGTTCCGGACGGCCGACGAGCCTGAGCGACAAAAAGCTCCAAAGGATGCTGAAGAAGAAGACCGAGGGAAAAGTGGCTACATCGCTGCGTGCGCTTGGCCGGGAGGTCGATTTAACCGGCCAAACAGTGAAAAAGTACCTGGCGAACATGAACATACATGTCAGGAAGCGGAAGTCGCGTCCAATGGTTTGGGAGCTGCAGGCAATGACGCAGCGGCAGTGGCTGAATAAGATGGTCAACTCGATTTTCCCGGCGAATCGCGACGTGGCGGTGGTGATGGACGACGAGACCTATCTCACCCTGGATGGCAACGACTGGCAGGGTACTTCGTATTTTACTTGCCCCACGAAGGAAGTGAGCTCCGACGTGAAGTTCATTTCACACACCAAGTTCCCCAGTTCGTTGGAGGAGATGGAGCGGCTGAATATCGATGTGGTACCCAAGTCGGCGAACCCGCTCTACGTCCCCCAGCTGCGTCCCATCGAGAATTTCTGGGCCAACCTAAAGCGTAAGATCTACTCCAACAATTTTGTCGCGAAAACTGAGCAGGAATTGATAAATAAAACGTAGAAAGAACTCAAAAACATGCCTACACGCATGTTTTCGCCTGCCATGGCAAATGTTCCGGTTAACTGCCGGAAGGCCGCTCGCAAGGGCGTAGAATTTTTTTGCAAGTAAGCTTAAATAATTACCTTCCATGGGAAATTTATCAAAAGCACCTATCTGTCGTAGCTTTTTTTTATCACCATTCGAAAAAGGTCCATTTTTTAATGCAAACGTTACTACGTTGAAGGAATCTCACTACACCGAGGTATTTCATAGGTTCCAACAATAAATAGCAACTTTAATGTGTCATTTTAGATAGGCTATTGCTATGAAAATGTTTACACAGCCTTGCGACGAACTTTAACTCCCCAAAAGCGCAAATTGTAAGCTGTCTAGGCCCCAACGCAAACCCCAAAACCAATTGGCCTAACCATCAAATAAAGGACCCCCTTGCGTAATTTATAGCTTTACGGCTCACAATTTACTGAATATGGCTTCTGCCTTCCTCCCCTCCCTGCACCCACTGAACAGCCCACCGGAATTGCTCCAATAAAATGTCAATACGTCTTGATTGTTTTGTCGACTAGAAAACGTGACATAAAAATCAAATCAATGTCAACATTGGAGGCATTATTGCGCTGATTTTTTTTTCTCCCTCCTGCACATAATTCTTTCCACTCACATTGGAACCTGCCCCCGGGTGCCACCACGAGTATAATAAATCCGCCAGCCAAATGGGTTCACTCACATTATGCGTGTCGGATTTTTATTACATTTCCAATCAAGCAACATAATTCCTTCGTCTGCTCACGCTACTTACCGGGGCTTCGTTCGGCGATCACCGAAAAGTACGAAATCACCGCTGGATTCTCACGGGAGGACTTACACAACCGCCAGTGTGTGTGAACCGCGCGTGCCGATAAGTTGGCCCAAGTCCAATGTGGCTTTCTGCAATGAAAGAACAGGAAGGGAAAAATATGTTTCTAATAATGCAGGTAATTTATGTTTGGTTTACGTAAGACTTGCTGCCCTCCACCGTTTGGTGTGTGAGGTTTTCGCTATTTTTTTTTTCTCTGAACGACGAGATATCAGTTGGTTAGGATGATGATGGGAGGAGCTGCAGTTTGTTTGTTTGCTACACATTCTCCTCGCTTGGCTGGCCCGACTTGAAAATATGCTCGCTGTGGTATCTTCAGTGTAGTAATAGTCACGTGCCACAAACCGCAGAGTACATGGGAAAATTAAGCCTCCCAGAAGTAATTACAATGGATCGAAATTGAAAGCCACTTCTCTTCCGCTGTGTATTCTTTCCGCGATAATGGGGGAGGAGGAATAAATACGATGCCAAAATTGGCACCTTGCGTGGTTGTGTTGCATATGTTTTTTTTCTGGCTGATGTTTACAAGGTGTGAATTTATTTAGATGGAGCTCAAAATTATTAGAATTAAGGTCTTGGATGATTAATTTTTGGTTTTTTATTCTACCGGAATCCATGCAAAAGTGATGCAACAAAGCACGGCCTACTGAAAGTGATAACTCCGTCAAATTACAGATTGTTTTTTCTCTTCGTTTTATTGCTCTCCTTTTTTGTGAAGAAACTTTTTGAGCATGAGCATGATTGACAACCCGACGTTGTTACTCTGTTATCTTGCAGATCAGCTGTAATATCTGTAACTTTGCAGGAAGAATGACACTCGTGTTGTTGCTACCAACATGGGGCAACTTGGAAAGTTTGGAAAATGAATTATGTATGTCCTCTAGTACAAGCATTTTCGAAGCAGCTGAAAATTTGAAAAAAATGTCACTTTCCTTAAAGCAACAATCCGGATCTCGCTGATATGCAGCATTTTCACTGTTAAAAGGCGATCGAAGAAGTTCAAAAGAAAGAATCGTCAGTGAAGCCTCAAAAATTCGTGGAAACTTTAAAAAAGGCACTTATCAAGAACGGGCGTACAGCAGACCAACAGCGCTAAGCGCCGAAGAGGAACAGGTTCTTAAAAGGACGGATTGCTGCTCGCTGCTAGAAGGGGATCGCCGTTCGATCAATTGCAACTGAGCCAAATCGTTTCTTGAACGTCGAGGAACGATAGTACTGCGATTCAGAGACAACCTTCCTTGTGAAAAATGGGGTATTTCATTCCTTAACAGACACGAGAAGCGGAGAACTTGGTTCTGCGAGAATATCAAGCGAACTATCCGGAAATACTTTGAGCATCTACGTCTAGTGCATCAAAGCTTACGATACAATCGATCTAGACCAGCTATAGACGAATCGAAGTTGAAAAAAGAAGAAGACACCGAGTGGTGATAAATCTGACAGCTCCCATGTTAAAGTATAGGACGAAAATTTTAAAATGCTTCTAAAAAATTCAAATGAAATTCTAGTTAAAAGGTGTTTTTTGTATGATGGATAAAACATTCAAAACTGCACCATAGGGGCATTATTTTGACATTTTTTTTTCACTGAAAATGTCTTTATTGAGTAGTTTTGGATGTTTTTTTTTATCATATGACAAAATGCTTTTAATTAGAATTTCATTTGGATTTTTAGAAGTATTCTAACATTTTCGATACAAAATTTAACATCGGGAGCTGTCAGACCCAGACAACCAGCAGTCGTATAACAGTGTTCAGATAGTATCGTATATTTCTACATTTTAGGTCAAAATTTCATATAGTTGTGCCCTTTATAGTACTATGTTTAAGTTGAATCGTATAGAGTGCAAATTTCCGAGTTATATACGATGTGTCATTTATCCATCGCACAGAATAACAAACTAAATCGGATTTACAACGTTAGACTTTTTAAAATGAATTTGTTATTAAAGATGAAATCGCATACGAAGCCAAATAAACTCGTTTGAGAAAACAATGAAATTTGCACATATATGGCCTCCACTTTTGCACGTATAAGCCATATTTTTGCATTCTATACGATTTGACTGCTTACATAGATGTTTGTATATTAGGAAAACAACTTTCAATATACGTACAATTTGGTTGTCTGGGCACCACTCCGCGTTCTCTTCTTTTTTCTTTTATAATTTCCCCCCCCCATAGAACAAACAACTAAAATATACATAAAAACAAATTGTGTTGATCAAACCACCGACGATTGTGGTGAGTGTCTCCTCCCGACTCAAACGAACCCCCCCCCGTCCCTTCGAAGCTCGGAGAGGTGCTGGATTGTCGAATTTGCTAGTTAACATTGCAATAGAGGGTGTGACTGGAAGAGCGGGGATAGACGCGAGTGGCACGATCTTCAGGACGTTTGTCTAACTTTTTGGCTTCGCCGACGACGTTGATATCGTAGCTCGTAACTTTGAGACGATGGCGGAAACGTACATCAGACATAAGGCTGAAGCTAGTAGGCAATCCTCAGGCGTGTGATTAACGCGTTAAAAACAAAATGCAGGAAGGGAAGAGGCTCACGAGAAGACAATGTTAGCCTCCCACCACGAATTCAGATCGACGGTAATAAATTTGAAGCGGTAGACTAATTTGTGTATCTGGGCTCATCGGTGACCATCGATAACGACACCAGCAGAGAAGTACAAAGGCGTATTATCGCTAGTAATCGTGCCTACGTTGGACTCCGAAGGACGCTAATATCGATCAAAGTTCGCCGAACTACAAAATTGACCATCTACAAGACATTAATTAAACCCTCGAAACTTGGACACTGCTGGTGGAGGACCAACGTGCCCTTGGTATCTTTTAACGGGAGGTGTTGTATACGATCTACGATGGCGTGCAGATGAAAGACGAAACGAGGAGGAGCAAATGAACCACGAATTACATCAGATGCTGGGAGAACCTCCCGTTGTTCAAAAAGCTAAAATCGGTCGACTACGGTGCACAGTGGGACGAAATGAAAAAAAGTGGGACATGGGTATTTGCGGCGAAACTATTAGGTGTGTTTTTACATTTTTTGAGTACTTTATTTTTGTGTTAACAAATTTGATTTAAGGGATGTATACACCTAGATAAAAAAAACTAGCTTTTTTATTTCTGGTTCAAATCGATGACCAAATATGATTAGGTTATAGATTAGGTTTATAGATTAGGTCATTTCATGAAATTTTGTAGAAGACAAAAACTTTCTATCTCTTAACTGGACGAAATTTTAGGGTGAAAAAGGAATGAAAAATGTAATACCCCATTAAAACTAGTTTTTTTTCACAATAATTTTTTTATTAGAATTTTTCTATATTTTGAATGTTGTAAAAAGTTTTTGGTATTTTTAAAAAAAATATTTTTCCGAGAATTATTACTAACTATTTCTTTTTTTTAAAAATTGACGCCAGTTTGTGATCATGTTTTTAAAGCTATCCTCGAGGATGTGAAGAATACAGGTTAGCAGGTATTAGCAACAAAACATAACGATAATTTCACCAACACCTACTACCCTTAAAAACGAAAAAAAAAAAACAGGGGGTCAAAAAGGCCCCAACAAAATTATAGAAAAAGTAACTAAGCTTCTTATTATATTAAGGTCTGTATCCACAATAATCCGGACACCTCAAAACATGAATAAAACATAAATTTCGCATTATATTTCCGTCGTAGTTGTTTATTTCAGATTCATGTGATGTGTTTGAACAATTCGTGAAGACAAAACATAGTTATTCGGTATTTGCATAAAATTTACGAAATTGGCGCTTAACTCCGTCCATTAGGGTTTGTACAAACTTTTCAGAAATCGTAGAAGCCGTATTTGTCCAAATTTGCTGGAAGTGTTTGATGTCTTTGATTCCTTGCTTCTTTCCAGAAAGTTTCCGCTTCATCAGAGCCCAATATCTCTCAATTCGTCATAGCTCTGGGCGATTTGGCGGGTTTGAGGTTTTTGGTACAATGTTCACTTGATTTGCTTGGTACCACTCCATCACAGTTTTAGCATAGTGGCATGATGCCAAATCGGGCCAGAACAAAGGTTTTTCTTTGTGACTTTTGATGAAGGGTAGAAATCGCTTCTGCAGACACTCTTTCTGATAGATCTCCTTGTTGATTGTGCCTGTAGTGACGAAAGATTTACTCTTTTTGCCACACGTGCAAATTGCTTGCCACACAAG
Organism: Aedes koreicus; assembly: GCA_024533555.2. NCBI lineage: Eukaryota > Metazoa > Arthropoda > Insecta > Diptera > Culicidae > Aedes > Aedes koreicus. The sequence continues at coordinate 1,759 of JAHHFK020000781.1, read as the reverse complement.
GTATTTTTTGGGAAATTTCTATGCCTTCTTCATTCTGAAATGCTCAGCTGTAGCATTTTTGGCCATAGCAGAATAAAAAGCCAGCCCTGGAAGCTGCTTGAAATCTTCCAGTACACAAGTTTCATCGTCCATAACAACGCATGAAAACTTCGTCAAATATTCGCAGTACAAACGTTGAGCCCGTGATTTTGCTGCCAAGTTCTGTTTGCCGTTGCGATTTGGAACTGTTTTTACTTTATACGACTTAAGTCCCAAACGTTGTTTTGATTTTTGGACAAAACCAGGTGACATCCCTATTTTACGAGCCACCGTTTGAATGGAGAGATTTGGGTTTTTCGTTAATATCCTTTTCACCTTTCGGTCCATGACAGGATCAGCGCGTGCAATGTTTTTGTCACTTCTCGGTTTCCTCTCCACCGTCAAACGTTCCGAAAATGTTTTGAGCACATCGTGAACAGTGGATTTAGGCAAATCCAATGTTTTTGCAAGGTCCCGTATTGACAAGTCGGGATTTGCCGTATGCCCGTACAAAATTCGCTCGCGCACTTGTTTTTCTTTCGTCGCCATCTTGCATACTAAACATGAAATGTAAACATCAATCATAGTATTTTTCATCATAGCTATACCATTGTGAAATTTTTCATTCCAACGTGCAATATTTCAAAAGTTACAATGATTTGAAGGTGTCCGGATTAATGTGGATACAGACCTTATCAGCGACTCAAATACTTTTGATTCCACACCTAGTGAAGTAATGCCACGGTAATTTCTTATATCACTTTTGTCTCCTTTCTTGAAAACTGGGAACATAGTTAGTAGAACACTTCCACTGCATTGGAAATTTTGATTGATACGAGTGATAAGTTGAATAGCAGAGAAAGTGGAGCAGCTAAAATGTCGTAGCATTTTTTCAACACAGCAGAAGGAATCACGCTAGGTCCAGGATTAAAGGACGATTTGGTCTTGCGTATCCCCGAAAGAACCACCTGAACGTCGACAGCAAAGACATCCATGTTAATCACATCGCTGGGTACTTCCCGCACAGCACTTTCAATATCAGCTTGCGATGGTGAATCGCTGGAAAAATACACCTGGGAGAAGTGTCTTTAAAAAAGGCAGCATTTCTCCTCGGTAGTCCGTGCAGCGTCTTTATCGAGAAACACACATGACGGGAGTCCAGTTTCCTTCCTCTTAGAGTTCACGAACGACCCTAATTTCTTTCGATGGCGTCGAAGATTTTCTTGTGTGCGATGTACATAATAGTCAAAATAGTAGATTCTTCAAATGACAATTCTAAGCCGTTAAATGGAGAATAACCTTGTAAGTTATATCTCAATTTCGGTAATAGAGAGTTTTCATTAGCACAATATTCCTTTTGTATTCCCTCCAAAGAACAGCACACATCTATGCCAGCCGCAAGATATGGCCTTTTTGGAGAGAAATTTTAATGAACTTCAGAGCGAAGTACATATGAACTATTGACAAATGTGTTTTCCCTGCATGGCTCAAGCAAAAAATGAAAATTCTATGAAAACTGCTCGACAGAGTATGCCAGCTAGTTTTTCGAGCAACTGGTATTCATCCGTTGGATCGAAATCATGTTTTTAAAATACTCCCAAAGTAAACCTTCGATGATTGGCAAGACTCCAATAGTTCATGGGTGGAGAATTTTATTGGTGTTTTTAAAGAATGCGAGATTTTTTCAAAATGTTAAAAAAAAGCAACACAAACGACGAATCCAAATTGAACCCGGACAAGG